>CM053509.1:55229134-55758526 GCA_028627145.1 Eidolon dupreanum
TAGAAGACAAAGAACTGTGTATTAATTAGTTGGTTCTAGTGACAGAAGCCAAACTCAATCTAGATTAAGCCATAAAGGGGCATTGATTAGGAAAGACAGAAGTAAAGCTGGCCTCAAGATCAGCTGGATCCAAGGACTCACACAATATCTTTAGTCTCCTCTTTTCTTCTCTCTTAACTTTTCTCTGTGTGTTGGTATAGCACAGAGAGTTCTGGGAGTTCTATACATTATCCCAGTTTAGCAAATTCAGAAGTAGACCTCTCCTTTCCAACTTTCCAACTTCATATAATAAGTCCCAGGGAAGAACTCTGATTGATTGGCCTAGCCTGGATCACATGCTCATCATTGAACCAATTATTGTGACTAGGGAAAGGAAACTTTTTATTGGCTAGGCCTAGTCATGGGCCCAACCTATGGCTAACAGTACAGGGTACTGTGGTTAGCAATTTAAGAATAGAAAGTGGAGAAGAGTTTCTGTTACCTGAAGAAAAGCAAAAAGGACACTGAGAAGCCAAAACAGATTTTTGGTGTCTTCACAGTTCAGTTAAGTCAGTAGTGTTGTATACCTGGCAAAGATTTAAGATTCTAGGAATCAATAGTCGAAATGTACTTAGGGCCATAGTAGTGTATAAGTACATTCTGCACTGGCCATACTATTCTGAAGCATCACCTGGGTACCACAACGAAAGAGGAATAGTTACAAACTCACAGTACTCCCTGGAGGAGGAGTCCAGGGTAAGGAAGCTCAGTAGAGAAAGTCATTTGAAGAAAGGTCAAGACAATAAGATTTTTTGACCTGGAAAATAAAAGATGTGATAGACACGGTTGGCCTTAAAATACATGGAGAAGTCGAGTATAAAAATGAGATACGGAAGTACAAGGGACAAACTAGCACCAGTGGGAGAAAGTTTCAGAGAGATCAATTGCCATTCTATATAAGGAGAACTTTCTAATAGCTGTCCAAGAATAGACAGGGATACCCTATAAAAGGAAATGAGTTCCCTGTTACTGAAGGTGTTTAAGCAGGTGTCAGAGAGCTTGTAAAGGGGATTCCTGCATTACATAGAAAGTTGGATCAGGTGACCCCTAAGATCCTTTCCAGTTATGAAAGTTTATGGTTGTCTGCTGGAGACCTACAGGGGCTTTCTGCTAATAAGTCAGCCCTGGCCTTCTCAACAGTTGGGAGACAGAACTAGTCAGCTCTTTCTCCTCCATCAATGATAGTTGCCTACCAATAAACAGTCAGAGGCAAAATCCTCCAACATTTCTTATCTTAGTTCAGCCCTGTGAGACAGACTCTGGGTGGGAAGAGCACAGATAGCCCTTGTGCTATTTTATATCCTCTGAACACATACCTTGAGATAAGGACTTGGCTGTAGGCAGTTTATTTTAGGGAGTGAGCAGGAGTGAGGGAGCAAGGAGAATGAAACGGAGAAGGGTGCATCGATGATAGTGTGCATCGATCATGCTGATGAACCATAAGATCACAGCTCAGAATTTCCCCACTGAGCAACAGGGAAATCTGGGGTATAATTCCACCAGTGCCTATCCCTCATTGGTTGAGTTTTGCCCTTTGAGAGTATTAAGCTCCAGCTAATTCCATGCTGCCCTGTAGGGGCTGAGAAAAGCCTCAGGCAGAAAAGGAGAGAGGTGGGAAGCTGTGAGCATATACCAGAACTGCCTACTGCAGCTGCAGATGGACACAGAAGTGAACTGAATAGATGTGGGGGATCAATAACATCAGCCATAGTCCCTTTTCTGCCCAGTCCAGAACCCATCTTCTAGGGGAGTGGGACCTTTGGTTTTCATATTCCAGCCTCTATGGGTCCAGTTTGTTCAGCAGGTTGGCTAGTTCAGCAGAGCCTTGTCTGAATGTTCACCCATAGTTCTCTTGGGCTCAAGACTCCCTTCTGGGCTCCCTTACTGGGCTCTCTGGGTAGAGGGTACTAGGGCTGTGGGCTCTCTAGTTCTTCTATACCCACACATGTTCTTCTATACCCACACATGGCAACATTAGGGACACTGGCTCCATTATCCCTTCCACACTGTGGTCAAGGTCAGGACAAGCTGAAGGCCAGATGGGCTCCAGAGTTTCCTCTGCCGATGGCCTTATTACTTCTTAGGAAGCAAAGGCTAAAAATGACCAAGAACTCAAAGATCCTGAGAGACCTCACTCAAAGCCTCAGAGACACTTTGGAGATGGGAAATCATTGCACTAATGTTGGAGGCAAGGTTCTTGGCCAGACCTGGAGGACCAGTCCAGGCCAGTCCACCACTTCTGTTACTTCTCTGACCTGCCTTGGTCAGAGCTCTGAACCTATCTCTCTTCCTCCCTCTGCTCCTGTCACCCTCTCACCCCTACACTCCCATCTGGTACTCACTGTCTTTTCTGCCCTTCTCTTCTTTCCTCTTTCACGTTATTTACCTTCCAGGACTTTATCATCTCTGATGTTCACATTCATTACTTCCTAATTTTGCTTCATTTCCTATCATCCCTGCTTTGTATTATGATGCCCATTTTGCCTCCTAGGAGAGGTGAGGCTGAGAACAGGTATTAGCGATGAGTCTGGGGTGAAACAGAGGGGTATGTGTGTGTTTTAGGGTGGGGTTTAATTTTACCTTTATTAGCTTAGGGCAAGGTCCTCCTAGGGTGGTAAAAGTTACCCAGCCAGAGGAAGAGCCTGGATGAGATCTCAGAAAGGATGAGACAAAGAAAAACCACTGGATCCAAGCCCTGCTCAGAACAAGGTAATTCACTGGGATGGAAGCAAGGGCAGAGGGAGAGTTGATTTCTTTTACTTCTCTCCTGTCTTCCTCTTCTCTTCCTCTCTCAGGGCCTTCTCCATTATCTTTTTAGTCTGTTCCTCTCTCCCTGTGTTTTCAGGATCCCCTGTGCCTTTCGTGCCTATCTTTGTCTCTTTATCTTATTTCTACCTCTGACTCTGTTTTATTTTATTCATCTCTCAGTCCTGCGTCGCCGAGGCTCTGTCATCATCTCACTTTCTTGCATCTTCGTATCCTCTGTGCCCCTAAATATGCTTGTTTCTCTTTGTCTCAGTCTGTGTGTGTGCCTCTGTCTGTCTGTTTGTATTCCCAGAAGCCCTATAACTCCAGAATGCCTGGCAGGAGTGGCTTTTCTGAGATTGGAGCCTGGGACAGCCACCCAATGTGCTGAGTAGAAGTGGCTAAGGACATTTCCAGCCCAGCAGTCGTCATGGTAACAGCCAGGGCGGGCCAGGCAGGGGACTGCAGAACCACGTGGGCTTGACCTTTCTGTGGGTGTCAGGTTTGAGTGGGAGCTGGGGAAAAACAGCAACAACTGCTTCCCTCTGGCCCAGTCCTTGGGCTTCCGGGTTGGGCTGGAAGGAGAGAGGGAGAGATTTAGAACAAGGACAGCTGGCAACAGAGGGTTAGCCATCTAGAGAAAGCAAGGGAGAGAGGGACAAGAGCACAGGCATACCCGCATGCATGCGCTCATACGCTCCCAGGGTCGTCACCAAGACTCCCATTGTGAACTGACCTGTGGAGGGCACCAGACATCATTCCTGGAGGCTCAGCTTGTACTTCACCAGCCGGCAGATCTAGGTGGGTGGTTACTAAAGGTCAGTTCCCCACGCTCAGAGCTCCCTCCCCTCCAGACTCCTTCAGAGCAAATGTCACTTTTTCCATATTGCAAAAACCTTTATTGCTCTAAGGAAAATATGCTAAAATAAAAAGAGCCAAATGATTCTTTCAAAAATAGAAATATTATAAATGCAAAAGTCCAAAGAAAGACACTGAAAATAAAAGACATTCTAATCCTCCTTCTGCTCCCCCAGCTCTGAAGTTCCCTCTACAATTGCTCCTCATGCCAGCCGGTCAGAGTGCAGAGATGAGGCTGGACCTTAGTGTCCACTTCTCTGACAAGGACACAAGAAGGGAAACCAGATCGGTTGTTGCTCGTGTGTGAAGGGGGCTTGGACTCATGGCACCTCCTTTCAGCCCATACACACCCACTCCACTCCTCCTTTTTCTTCTATTGGAGCAGACACATTATAGGCACCAGGAAGAGGTGCCCACAGCTGCCTTGTTAACTCTGTGACTCCTTGAGGGATCGGTGAGAGGTACAGGGCTGTCTCAGGTCAGCTCCACAGAGAACACAGCTCACCTGTGGATCTCATTTCCAGACTTTCAGATCATGGCCACACAAAAGATCTCAAGGCTTCTGAGACACAACTATGGAAAACAAGACTACAAACTCAGAATGAAAAATAAGGTCTTTACTGAAAATCCACAGTTAGGAAAGACATGAAGGGAGTACTGACCAGGCAAGGGGGTGGGTGACTTAACACACCAGCACTCCAGGCTTGCTTTTATACAGCAGCACAACCCAAAATCTCCTTGGAGAACTGCTGTTGTTGCACTCAGGTAGAGGAAAGGGAGGTCTTGTGATACTCAACAGGAGAGGGAACAGCAGACCCTGTGGTCATAAGTTAGCACACTTCCAAAATACTATTTGAAATGAGTTCTGATTACATATATTTGAAAGTGGTCACAGTGTACTGAAAATCCAGTATTTCTGAGATAAACCTTTCTTTCTTTGACTTATGTGGGTTTATGTGTTGTGGGCCTTTGTTTGGGAGTTGATTGACATTACCTCCTAGTTCTGCCCCTATAGAACCATCACTGAACTCTCCTGCTCCTCCCTGGGGACAGAGTAAATTCTGGAAAACTTCAAGTACCTGTTCTTCCAGAGCAGTGGGCAGAGGACATGAGGGCCCCACACACGAGGCCCAGGCTCCACCCTAGGACACACGCGTTGCACTATTCCTCTCTTCTATTCGTGGTTGTTTCCCTGCATGAAACTCAGCCCGGGGCTAAGTCCTTCCTTTTTCATGCTGTCTGAGCCCTTTCCCTCCAGTTCCTCCTTCCCTCTGTTAGTCCCTCAACTCATTCCCGATCCCACCCCCTCCAGCTCTACACAGGGGTTGGGATAGCTCCCAATAGATGCCGATAAAGTCTTGGAGCATCTACCCAGCACCTGAAGTGGTATAAGCTGGGGAATGTGGGTCAGCTTGGCAATTGCTCCTGTCAGTCCTGTGACCCCCGATGGCTTCCCTAGAATCCATCCCTTGTCTCTCCACTGATGCTCTGGGCCAGGCCACCTGTAGCTCCTGAATGCTTACTGGGCTAGGACAGATCACCTGCTTTTTCATGCCCCATGCTTTTGCTCACTCTATTCTCTTTGCCAAAAACGTCTTTTGTGGTGAATCCACATTCTATTTCAAGGTTCAACTCGAATGCCACTGTACAAGTAAAGCTGTCTGCAATCTACCCTAGGCTGCCCACAGAACTTTTTCCTATCACTACTATCACAATAGTCATGTCCCTGTTTTCACAACTGCCCTCCCCCCACTAGAGAGTGTGCCCTCTGGAAAGGACTGGGTTGTATTAACTGTGGCTCTCCAGTACTCAGCTGAGTGTTGCTCACTGAGTATTTTTAATTACTGCTGACCCTCACCCAGAGCAGACTCTTGGACTGGGGCGTCCCAGACTCCTTTGAGACATGGCATACCTACATGCCAAGGAGTAGTAGGTGGTATGCGTCATGCTTCCTCTGTTGTCAGACCACAGCCCCATCCTGCTGTAGGTCCTGTAGTGCCTGCAAGACAGGGGACTCCTTGCCACTGTCAAAACCACAGCTTGACCCACTGGCACCCCATGGGCTGGAGAGTAACACCTGGCTGGCATCTGGATGCTTTCTCTCAAGCCCCTGGGCAGCTGTCTCCTATAGTTGTCCCCGCATCCTATGGCTTTATTGACTCCTCTTTCTGCACTAAAGAGAGCCCTAGAGAGCCGGCTCAGAGTGGGAAGACAGGGCTGGGAGCATCCTTCCTGTCTTCCTCTCTCTCCCTCCTCCTGGCTGGTTGCAGCTGTGCTGCGTGATGTGGAACTGAGCATAGTCTTAATTACTGCTCAGCCCTGCTCATTAGTGCCTCTGGAAGCCAGAGAAGCACCGAGTTAGAAGTCTCCATTGCCGTAGGGGTCAGGGCCCCAGATTTCCTGGGTGATTGATAGTCCCACTTCTCGTGGACAGGGTCTGTGTGACTTGGGGTCCCTTTAGGGTCTCTAGAGGGTGATGCCCCTCCCTGGAATGGGGGAAGGGCTGGAGCAGGAGGGAGGAGAAGAAAGGCAAAGCCTCCTGGAAAACTCTCACTCTTGTGCGCAGAGCAGCGCAGGAATAGCATATGGTGGGACATGTGAAACTCCACTGCAAGCAGAGGAAGGTGAACAAATGATTAAATAACCCAAATATGCTCAAATCCAGCACACCGATGACTTACTTATCTCTCTTTGAAGGGTCTTAAGCGAGGAGCTTGGTGCATTGTTCAGCCACTCTTTTTTTTTCTTTTGTAGCAGAAATGGAATAAAGAACTGCGAAGTGCCCAAATGCTGAACAAAAGGAAGCTGGGTGAAGGAGGAGAAGAGGGGCAGCCCCTGGAAATTATAAACCCATAAGCCTAGCTCCAATATCTGGGAAATCTCCTTCACAAATATCAACTTGTAAACACTCTAGAAGATCAAATGAGATAATACACATGAAAGCACTTTTTGAACTATAAAGGGCTTTAGAAATATAAAGTATTATTATGTAATATTTCTGCTCAGTGCAGACTATAAAACAGATGCTATGGGGAGGCTGGAGATTTATGATAATGGCTCATTGCCTACAAGGTACTCACACAATTTGGGCTGTTTCATTTAATTAGTCATTGCCTCTCATATAGACTACTGCAGAAGTCTTCTAAATGGCCTCCCCACCTCCACCTTCTCCATCATTCCATTCATCTTATACGCCACCGCTGGGTTAATTTTCCTGATGCAGAGATGTGATCAAATACTTGCAATATTCCTCTTGCCAACTGCATAGAGCCTGGAGACCTTGGCTTAGCAGTCAAGATCCTCCATAATCTGGTCTCATGTGACTTTCTCAACATGATTTCCCTCCTCCATCCAGGCAGATGTAGGCTCAGAAAGATCAAGTCACTTTTCCAAGACCACACAGATACCAAGTGGCAGATCCTGAAACAAAGCCCTCAAACTCTGGACACCTGACACCAAAACCAATCTTTTTTCTAGCCCATCACTTTTTCACTTTGATAAATACAGCTGCAGTATCTTCCCACATAGAGCTTTTTACTTCTTGGGAAAAATTTCCTCAGGACAAATTCCTATGAGTGAGATTACCAGGTCAAAAGACATTAATATTTTTATGATGGCTTGAATTGACATACATTTTGCAAAGGATCAGAGCCGATTTATATTTTAGCCATTAATATAAATATATACAAGTTTCACCAGACCCTCCTCTCCACTGCAGGTAACTTTTGAATAAATTGCTAATTGAATAAAGTATTTCTTTGTTTTAGTTTGAATTTCTTTTGACTATTGAGGTGGAATATTTTCCATGTGCTGGTTTACGATTTGTATTTTGTCTTGTGTGAATTATGTGTTAGTATGTGCGCCTCATGTGATTATTAAAGTCTTCACGTTTCAGAAGTTGCAATGTACAAAAAATAAAAAGCGATCTTGAATGGCAGATACAGTAGATTCATTGATATTGGAGCAGAAATCTCTATCAGATAAAGGCATGCAAATAAGCTGTATATTTAATAAATCTACAAAACAAAACTAAGGTCAACTAACTTAAAATACTAGTCTAAAGTATTTAAAGGGAGAACTTAGGAGACAGCATTTTCTGTACTTGGATTGTACTTTTCCTGACCCTGTCAATGTATCATAACACTAACATTCATTATTTAATTTCTGAATCATTTTGGTGACTACATAATTGTCCTAAAACAACACTGCTTTGTTTTTTTATGTTGTGTTAAAAAATGTTTTTTGAATGAGTTAAGCATACACATAGAACAAAGGTCAAAAGATATAAAAGTGTGTACACTGAAAACAACATCTCCCACTTTCCTCTGTCTTCTAATTACTATTTCCCTCCTGGGAGACAGACATTATTACCAATTCCTTGTGTATCCTCCCAGGGATATTTTAGGCATATATGAGTCTCTACAAGTATATTTTTAATAGAAATGAAAGCATACAATATGTGCTGATCTGTACTTTGCTGTTTGGGAGAACATTCCATATCAGCTTAAATAAAATGTTAGAAAGCCTAAATACATTTTTAAAACTAGTATCCAATGAGTGTGTTCTACTCTAAGAAAATTCAATAAATAAAAATCGACATATGTAAAGCAAATTTCCAGGAGGTATTTACTTCACCAACTGAGACTATTTGTATAGAAATCCTCTAACTAGTAAGCCAACTTCGCACATTTCAGTTACGATTCATTTCATCGAATTTATGTTTATATGTTTATGAAAGGAACCTTCTATAAGAAGCAAAGGCCAATTTAGTTGGAAATTATTTATTAAGCAAATTAATTGTTAGAGTCTACTTTGGTCAAAATGGCATATCCTGACCTGTTCAGAAAGCATGGTTGTGTGTTTGAAAAAGCTGATCTTATGTAATTCTTGTATTTTTTAAAAGCCTCAGAGGTGGTTCCATAGAATAGTGGTTGGCACGCCTGCTTTACATGCAGAAGGTCCTGGGTTCTCCTCCCATTGGAGTCATGGTCCATACCCTGGGTGTGCCAGGCCCTGAGTGTACACTGTGAGTGCGTGGGAGGGGAAACGGCAACATCCATAGGTCAGGGATAGAAGGGGGGGGGCGGTGATTAAAATAAATAAATAAATAAATAAAAGAGACAAATTTAATAAATCTGCCTGTCCAATTGGCAACTTATTTAACAAGTATCAGTGGCATGAAGTATAAAGGAAAAGACTTTCAGTGTAAGTTGACATGAGATATGCAGTCTAGGGTCATCTGGACCACTTGGTAGGGCCCAGCCTACCAAGGTCCAGTATCCTGACCAAGCATGATACTAGACTTTTATCCTGGATCACCTCAAAAGGTTGGGGTATACCCTACAAATATCCCCATCTTCTTTCAAACACTGACTCCGGGGCCCACGTGCATGGGTTTATTGAGAACTGTCCTGTGCTTTGACCTATGGTATATTTAGGGGGTGTAAGTCTCAGGTGTTTACTGCCTGCTGTGTAAACTGGCTTGCTTTCTTTGCTCCAAAATGACTTTGGGCAGCAAATTGGCATTATTTGTAGAATGAGTCATTGTTCACCCTATCTATGTGTGGTATAATTTTTTAAATTTTGATCTTATCTGTCTTTGGAATTTATCTTTCCAAACTTAGGGGCTCAGTTCTTCTATGTTTGTTTTACTTTGAATTTCTATTGAGTTGGAATACTTTCTAATTGCATAGTTAGAATATATCATAAAAATCATGTTATTTGTTCATTTGTTTATTCACATGGTATTCACTTCTTTTCCCAGTCTTTGCTCAAATATTACCTTCTCAATGAGGCTTACCCTGATTACTCTAGTTAAAGTTGAAATACTTCTTTCTCCTGTATCTCCTTAGTCTCTTTATCCTGCTCCATTTTTCTATATTAGTTCTCACCTCCTAACATAATATGTACTTTTGTTATTTATTATACATATTTTTTATTGTACATCTTCTTCCTCTAGGATAAAAGCTCTATTTTGTCTATTGAATTGCTTATGTGTCCCAAGAATCTAGAACAGTGCCTGGGGCATAACATGTCCTCCATAAACATTGTATTTGTTGAAAGAAAATGGCATGAGCTCCTGCTATAAGACTCTGGGCTAAGCATGTTGAGGCCTCCAAAGATGAATCTACACTGAGTCCTATCCTCAAAGAGCCCAGAGTCTAGCCTTGGAGTTGAGAAATGGAACTAATAATTACAGTACAAGATAGAAACTGCATAAATAAATAAATAAATAAATAAATAAATAAATAAATAAATAAATAAATAAATAAGCAAGCAAGCTGTGCAGTTAGAGGAGGAGAAAGAGAAAGCTTTTAGGCAAGGAAAAATTGAGAGAAGACATGAGCAGAGGCACGGGATGGGCTGAGGAGTCAAAGAGACTGGAATTGAACACTGAGTCTGCCCTAATTGAATGGGATTGGCTTGTTATAAGCTCATCTGCAAATTACGGGTAAAAATATTTACCTTAGAATTGTGAGGGTCAAATAAGATAATGCATGTGCATAGCCTATGGTGGATAGCACCTGGTACCAAGTTCATGATGAACTATTATTAATTCCCTTTTTTCTCCTGAGTATCTGTCAACAGGAAAGCATAAATTATGACCTATAATAAATATTATAAACCATTAATATTTATTATATTAACATATAAATATTAATATAATAAATATTACATTTATTTATTATATTAATAAGGGATGTGTAGTAACATGAAAACAGCTTATGATTGACAATAAGTGAAAAAAGGCAGACTACCAAATTGTCCATAATTACGACTGGGTAAAAATAATTCAAGATCTATACAAAAATTAAATCTGTTCTTAGGCTAGTCTGGTGGGAATCAGAATTAATTTACCTAAATATGCTCCTTTGATTTTTGCAATTCAGATTTTTAGTCAACTTCAATTTTGATACATTTCAAACTTACAGAAAAGTTGTACATTAATACAAGGAATTTCCAACAGCTTTTTACCCTGAGTTACCATTTATTTGCATGTTTGCATCCACTCAAACACAGGTTCTCTCTCTCTCTCATTTCTTACTATTTTTACAAATAAAATGGCCTAGAGAGTGTATCTTTTTTTTTTTTAAGGTCTTGGGCAATAATCTCACTATGTTCAGGATGTGGGGCTCTTTGTAGTCTTTGGGCCTCTCACATCTGCAAACACCAGTAAACCACCCAGTCAGTCATGCTGCCTGTGGGGAGGGCCCCCTTAAAGTGCCTGGCAGAGGGAGTGATATCTCGTGCCCCTCTAGGTAATATGGGGGAGTGCCTTAGATGGAGCCATCCTTGGGGAGACTCCTGTTTTAGGACTGGAATCTTGCAGGTATAGGGCCACAGAGGTTTCTGTGACTCAGAAGGCTTTTCCACTTGAACTGAGCTTCCCAAGGAATGGAATTTTAAGGAAAGGTCACTTAGCTGCCTACTGGCTCCCCACTCAGAGTTTGCTGAAAATGTTTCTTCAAACCACTGAGCTCTAAGGACCAATCTACAAGTGCTAGAGCCAGAGGTGGTTAAATAAAAGTCTGTCCTTGGAACTCCAAAGCTGAGAGCCACTGTTATACAAAGAGAGTTGTTTATGGCGGTGCTTTTTATTGAGGGAATGAAGTCTGTGTTGAAGGCCCTGAGCAGTGACTGAAGTAGCAGCCATGTGGAAGAATGGAAGAGGTTTCCCATTAGCATGTGGACAAGGCCTGCATATAATCAATTCATATACATCTCTGCCATCACCGGGAAAATAATCCGTCTCACTTTTCCTTCAGTCCTTTCCAGATTCATGGCGTTCCTTTCTCCATATTTTCAGCCGTCACCTCATGCCCAGCCAGTACAAGTGCAACCAGAACAGATCCCATGCACCACAGCCCATGGGAAGAAATTTAGCATTATTCCCAGCCCCTACCTTCACCCCCATGGGTCTGGCTCTGGACTTGAGTCCCAGGCCTGGTCCTGCCCAATCCCCAGGGATAATAATGGCCTTACCCTTGCTACTCTTCCCTTCACCCTGGGACATCCCTTCCTTCCTGGCTCTGTTACTTGTTAACTCTGTGATTTGGAGGAGTCAGCTTCTCTGGACCTGTTTCCTCATCTATAAAAAACATAATGACATTTGCCTCAGAGGGTGGCAGTGGGGAAGAAAGGAGATCTTGTGTTTGAAAAAGCACATGACTAACTGAGGTAAGCATTAGTCAATTCTGAAGCTTACCCATGGGTGCGGCCAGAGTTAGACTTCTCTTAATTTATAGTCTATGAGTGCCCTGTGCTGAAGGTCATGAGCTACTCACTCAAAATCAACAGCTGAGGCTGATTTTTATTGAAAAGGCTATTGCCCATTTTCACCTACCAGACTGACAAAATTACTTACAGACTACAAGGAGCAGAGTCCTCTCATACACTAGAATTAAGAGAATAACTGAGCATAATCCAGATACTTGGGTACAACAATTAGGAATATTCCGCACATTTCTTTTAATTAAGCAATTTTCCTCAAAGGAGTCTATCAGAAATATCCACAAATGTGCACAAGGGTGAATAATGAATACAAAGGTATTCATTACAGTGTTATTTGTAATTGGAAAATATATGGAGGCAATCCGAATGTCTAAAATTAAGGAACCGAAGGAACCGTGGGGTTGTGATGCTTCCATGCTTTGGGGTACATGCCGCTATCAAAAATAAAGACAGATTCCAAAGCCATCTACAGATTCAATGCAATTTTTACTAAAATCTCATGGCATTTTTCACAGAAATAGAACAAATAATCTTAAAATTTGCATGGAACTACGAAAGACCCCAAATACCCAAAGTAATCTTGAGAAAAAAGTATAATGCTAGAGGCATACACTTCCTGGTTTCACATTGTATTACAAAGCTATAGGAATTGCAACAGTATGGTATTGGCATAAAAACAGACATATAGGTCAATGAAATAGAATAGAGAGACCAGAAATAAAGTCATGTATATATATATATGGTCAGTTAATTTACAACAAAGAAGTCAAAAATAGACAAAGGGGAAAAGACAGTCTCTTCACTATGTGGCACTGAGAAAATTGGATGGCCACATGCAAAAAAATGAAACTGGACCACAATGTTACACCATACATAAAAATCAACTCAAAATTAAAGACTTGAATATAAGACCTGAAACCATAAAACTTCTAGAAGAAAATATAGGCGGTAAACACCTCGACATTGGTCTTGGCGATGATTTTTTGGATTTGACACCAAAAACAAAAGCAGTAAAAGCAAAAATAAATGAGTGGGATTACGTCAAACTAAAAAGCTTCTGCATGGCAAAAGATACCATGAAAAAATAAAGATCAACCTATGAAATGGGAGAAAATATTTGTAAAGCACTTCTGATAAGTGGCTAATATCCAAAATATATAAGGAACTCATATAACTCAGTAGCAAAAAATAAAACAAAACAAAACCTCAAACAATTCAATTAAAAAATAGGCAGAGGAACTGAGTAGATATTTTCCCAAAGAAGACATATAAATGTCTAACAGGCACATGGAAAAATGCTCCACATCACTTACATCAGGGAAATGCACATGAAAATCACAATGAGATATCAGCAACAAGGGTCAGAACAGCTGTCATTTAAAAAACAAAACAAAGCAGGAAATAAAAAGTTTTGGTGAGGATGTGGAGAAAAAGGGAGCACTGTGCACTGCTGGTAGAAATGTAAATTGGTGCAGCCACTATGGAAAACAATACCCAATAAATACTTCTGAGTATATATATATATTCAAAGGAAATGAAAGAGATACCTACACCCCCCTGTTCATTGCATCATTATTTACAACTACCAAGACATGAAAACAACCTGTGTCCATTAACAGGTAAATCTTAAAGAAAATGTGACATATGTATACAATGGAACATTATTCAGCCATAAAAGAAGAAAATCCTGTCATTTGCAACAACATGGGTGGACCTTGAGGGCATTATGCTAAGTGAAATAAGTCAGAGAAAGACAAATACTGTATGATCTCACATGTAGAATCTTAAAAAAAAAAACTCATTAGAAATAGAGAACAGATTGGTGATTGCAGAGGTGTGTGTTTGGGGATGGGGAAAGTGGGTAAAGCTGGCCAAAAGGTATAAACCTCCAGTTATAAGATGAATAAGTTCTAGGGATGTAATGTACAGCATGTTGATTATAGTTAACAGTATTGTATTGTATATTTGAAAGTTGCTAAGAGAATAGACTTTAGAAGTTCTCGGCACAAGAAAAAAAATTATAACTATGTGATGTGATGAATATTAACTAAACTTATTATGGTGATCATTCTGCAATATATACACATATCAAATCATTATGTTATACATCTAAAACTAATATGTTATGTGTCAATTATATCTCAAAACTGGAAAATAAAATAAAATGAAACAAAAAATTTCCAATCTTTCTCCTGCTTAAAATGCCACAATTACTTTCATGACTATTTACACGGCCCCTAATGTCCCAGCCCTACCTCATCCTCCACGTACTGTCCTTCAATCCCAACAAACTCCTTTCAGTATCAGCTATCACAAACACATAGACATTAAGTAGCTGTACCCATCCGACCAATTGTCCTTACAGATTAACAGTAGAAAGCAAAACTGAAAAATATGTTTTAACCCATTAGATTGAAAGATCCTAAAGACTTAACGTCTGTAACCAATGCTATTGCCTGATTCTCTAATCTTAGGATATCTGTTCATTGCATTCCACTGAATGATGGTTGTAGAAGTCTCTAAGGGTCTTCAATAAATTCCACATTTATCAGAGCATAAATTATATTAAAGTGATAAACACATTGTTTTACAATGATAAAAAATGACAGAGTATTATGTAGTGACATGGAAAGATTTTATGCTTTTAAGCAAAAACAGCAAGTTGCAGAATTATTTTCAATGTTCTAAAACAATGCCTAGCATATAGTAGGTAATGAACAAATACTTATTGAGTTTAAAGAATATGATCTCGGAATTTTTTTTTAATTACTACCCCAACACACACATAAAAACAAGCCCACATATTTTCATGTGCCTAAAAAAAGCTCTGGAGGGACAGTGGCCACTTTTAACTGTGTTTATCACTGGGGTATGAGCAGCTTTAACTTTCTCTGGCTCTGGTCTACAGATCCCACATTGTGTGAGGTGAGGCTGCAGTGGGCAACCCACACATACATCCAGCAACTCACAGGAGGTGATGTCGGAGGGGCCTTTAGTCCTGCTCTTTCAGTGGGAAAGAACAGTAAAGCCCAACCACTTCCAACCACTAATCAAGGTAGCTTGCAGGGTCAGAGAGAAAAAAGCCAAGGACAAGATGTACAATTATTCAAGACACTGTTTTATTTATACCTGAGGAGAGACACCAGAGTATAAATCCCCAGGGGCTTGGGCTTGTGCAAGCCAGACACTGTGGGAGGATGTCTTCTAACGTCTGGAGAACCCAGGCCAGAGCCAGCCAATATGTCCTAAGCAGGGGGTCATGCTTCAGTAGTGGAATCCTGAAAGTCCTAGGTTTCTGTACTCAAAGCTTAAAGGAGAAAAAGGGGTGTTATTCAGGTTCAGCTCCAGGGACAATGTGAGGCCCTGGTGGTACCAGGGCAAGGTCGGAGGATCCCTTGGATCTGGGTGAGGGATCACTTAAAAGCAACAGGGTCCTGAAGAGGACAGGTAGGCTTCCCTGGTTTTGGATATGGATACAAATGGTATGGCTTTGGAATATTCAGAAGGAATTTTTGAACATTTAGGAGACATAAGGTATTTTGGGAGACTTGAGAGGAAGGGGCAACAATTTACTTCCGATTTGCCAGGATGAAGTCTGCCTTAGTCTGCTCACAGCACTATAACAAATGATAGTTGACTGTGTGGTTTAAATAACAGACATTTCTCACAGTTCTGGAGGCTGGTAGGTCTAAATTCAGAGTGCCAGCATGGTTGATTTCTTGGTGAGGGTCTTCTCCCTGGTTTGCAGACAGTCATCTTCTTGTATACTTACATGGTGGAGAGAAAGAGAGAACTCTGATTTCTTCCTCTTCTTATAAAGACGCAAATCTCACCATCACCATGGAGGGTTAAGGCTTCGACATATGAATTTTGGGTGTACGCAAACATTCAGTCTATAACAGAGTCTGAGTGACTTCAGTGCAGTCAAGACAGCTTATAAACACACCCAGGTCAGTCAGAGCAGAAAGCATCCTGGGGCCAGAGTAAGGGCAAAGTGGCAAAGGTCAACCTTGACCCCCTCCAGGATCTCAGAGGCAAAGTAGATCCCAGTGGTTTCCCCACCATGCGCCAGTGGACCTGGGTCCTTCAGAAGGTGAGGGCTGGAGATGAGATAAACAAGCCAAGATCCAAGCAGGGGCAACCAGAAGGACGTCTCAGGCAGTTAGGTCAGGATTGTGGGGAGTCTGAAAGCCTGGGGGATCTCTGCCTTATAAGTCACGACTAATTTGTAAAACCCATCAAAGCTGTACTTGCATATTTGTTATCACATTTGATCCTCATAACAATACTAAGAGAGATATTTATTTATTGATCAGTAAGACTTTATTTTCACCAAGGAAAACCCATTTTTAATGTCTATTATGATAATTAATGAAGCAAGTGATACAGATACGATATAGAGACAGCTGAAACACTTGTAATAGCCAACTCTGGAGAATGGACTTATTTTTTAATCATCTTTGTTGAGGTATGATTTACATATAATAACATGTACCCATTTTAAGTGTATTAATTTTAGTGCACATCAAGTACAATAAAAGCAACTTTCCAAAGGTATACACCCATATCACTATCACTCTAAGGAGGACAGAGCATTTCCATCACCTCAGAAAGTTGCCTCATGCTTCCTTACAGTCAGCCCTCCCACACCCTTTGCTGCCCGGAAACCACTGATCTGCTGTTACTATGGCTCAGTTTTGTCTGTTCTAGAATTTTATGTAAATAAAATCACCCCGTATGTATTCTTCTGTGTCTGTTTTTTTTCACTCAGCATAATATTTTTAAAATTCATGCATGTTATGTATCAGTAATTTGTTATTTTAAATTATTAACTTCAATTGTATTAGATACACCATATTTTATTTAGCCATTTTTTTATCAGTGGATATTTAGGTTGTTTCCAATTGTCAGTTATTGTGAATAAAACTGCTGTGAACATTCATGTATAAATCTTTCTGTGGATATATATTTTATTTCTCTTGGATAAATTATTGTTATGTTATGTATGTTAACTTTATTAAATAAAAAAACCTGCCAATCTGTTTTCCAAAGTGGTTATACCATTTCACACGCCCACCAGCAGCGAATGAGAGTTCCAATTTCTCCATAGCCTTACCAGTATTTGATATTGTCAGTCTTCATGGATCAGAAGACTTAATATGGTTAAGATGCCAATGCTCCTCAAATTGATCTACAGATTCAACGTAATCCATATTAAAATCCCAGCTGAATTTTTTGTAGAAATTGACAAGATGAATCTAAGATTCATATGGAAATTCCAGGGACCTAGGGATGCCAAAACAATTTGAAAAAGAACCTACACTTCGTAATTTCAAAACTTACTACAAATTCATAGTAATCAAGACAGTTCGATACCAGCATAAAGATAGTCATAGAGTCATAGAGCAATAGAATAGAAGTGAGTGTCCAAATATAAACCTTTACAGTTACAATCAACCAATTTTCAACAAGGGTGCCTAGACAACTCAATGGAGGAAAGAATAGTCTTTTCAACAAATGGTGCTAGCACAAGTGGATATCCAATTGCAAAGGAGTGAAGTTGGACTCCTACCATATATAGCATATATCTCTTAGAAGAAATATAAGAAGAAAATATAGGCATAAATCTTTGTGACTTTGAGGTGGGCAAAACACAAGTGACAAAAAAATAGATAAATTAAACTTTATCAAAATTAAAAACTTTTGTACAGCCATGCCATCCTGAACAAGCCCAATCCCGTCTGATCTCAGAAGCTAAGCAGGGTTGGGCCTGGTTAGTACTTGGATGGAAGACCACCTAGGAAGACCAGGTGCTGTAGGCGTAAAAAATTTAAAAAATGAGAGATTGTAACCTGACAAGTTCCTTGCAATCTGTGAGGTCAACCAAGGGTTACCTCACCTAAAAAAATAAAATAAAATAAAAAACTTTGAGCTTCAAAAAACACCACAGAAAAGTAAAAAGATAACCCACAGAATGGAATAATATATTTACATATCAGATGTCTGCTAAGGGGCTTGTATCCAGCATATATATAAGGGGCTCTTACAACATAATAACAAAATGATAAAAAAAATCCAACTAGAACAATGAGCAAAGGATCTAAACAGACATTTCTCCAAAAAAGCTTTGCAAATGGCCACTACCCATCAGGGAAATGCAAATCAAAACCACAATGAAATACTACTTCACATCTATTAGAATGACTATGATCAAAAAGACAGATAATAACAAGTGTAGTCTAAAATGTGGAGAATTTGGAACCCACATACACTACTACTTGAAAATAGCCTAGTAGTTCCTCAAGAGGTTAAATAGAGTTACTTAAGTCTATATCTAAGAGAAATGAAAACATATATCCACATAAAAACTTATATATGAATGTTTATAGCAGCATTATTCATAATAGCCAAAAACTGAAAACAAGCCAAATATCCATTAATTTGAATGGATAAGTAAAAAAATTCCATACAATGGAATATTATTTAGCAATAAAAAGAAATTGTGATAAGATGGATGAATCTTGAAAATATTATGCCAAATGAAAGAAGCCAGTCTCAAAAGACCATATATTGTATAATTTCATTTATATGAAATGTCCAGAATGAACAAATATATAGAGACCTCAGGTTAGTGTTTGCTTAGGTCTGAGGAAGGAGTTTGGAGAGAAATAGAGAATGACTGCTAATGCATACAGAGTTCCTTTTGGGGGTGATGATTATTTTCTAAAATTAACTGTGAAGATGGTTGCAAATTTCTGTGAATATACTAAAAAAACATTAAATTTTACACTTTAAACAATTAGGTGAATTATTTTAAAAATTATGCAAATGTCCACTTTAATAAATTATTAAACATTTTTTTGATTAAGAAATGATTTTATAAATATAGTTACATTATTATTTTGTAGATAAAGTACTTTTATTATAATTACACAGAGCATAATGCAAAATGATACCATTATTCAATACACTTCATATTGGTTGTTATTTGCTGAAATTATATCAACATAGTGCATTGATTCTGCTTCAAAAGCAGAAATGATTTCCAATATGATGAACAATGTGTGGACTGAAAAGCAGAAGAAAATATACATAGAACTGAGTTCAAAGTAAATGTATTTTCTTCAATATTCTATCCAAATTGTTGACCTGAAATAAAAGAACAGATTCTAAACATTAAAACAAACATGCATATAAAAACAAGAAAAATGATACAATTAGTAAAACATGTAGAATACATTCTTAAAGGCACATTTTCTCTCTCTCTCTCTCTCTCTCTCTCTCTCTCTCTCTCTCTCTCTCTCTCACACACACACACACACACACACACACTCCAACTGGCAACTGCTAGACAAACTGGCAGTTGTCTAGAGAAAACTAGACAAGCGTTGGTGGGGGAGGCTTCCCAGTTTTCCCAAAGAAAGGAACATTTCCTAATTTGCCATCTCTACTCCCTTGCACTATTTGCACCCCTAACCAGGTGCAGAGAGGGGAGGAGCCAGCAGTGTACACCAGGTTTTCTTTCTTCTTCCAAGGGGTGCCCCTATGTGTTCAAGTTAAGAGGAGAGTAGGGGGTGGAGGACACTCTAAGGGGTGCAGCAGAGGTTGCTCAGCTCAAGGAGAGTGGCCTCGGCAAGCAGCACTGCCACCTTGTGGTCTAGGATGATCCCGCCTCTGGATAAGGTCCCAGGGACCCTCAGTGGAGCTCCTTCACAGTCTCAGAAGAAACATTGGATAATTCAGTAACATTCCTTCAAACATAATTTTTATTGTTCCTTCTTAATATAAAAGTAATTTATGCTTGCTTCACAAATTTTAGAAAGTAGAAGTAAGGAAAAAGAAAACAATAAAATTACCTGTAAGTCTAACCCACAGAGATAACCAAAGTTAGGCACTTGGGTGTATTTTTCCAGTCTTTTTTCTAAATATTTTTAAAAACAAAAACAGGATCATATAGCACATACTGTTTTTTCATAAACTAAATATATTGTACAACTATCTTTCCATTTGTCAAACATTTTTCTGCAACATGTTTTTAAAAAATAAGGAGAAAATTTAAATGTACAAAAGTAGAAAGCCTAGTATAATGGGTTCCTATATACAAATCACCCAGCTTCACTGATATCAACCCGTGGCTGATCCCAAAATATTTTTGATGACCGCATGATATTCCTTCTTTCTTTGGGTGACTAGTCATAGTATATTTAACTAACTCTTTATTGTTGAACATTTATATTCTACTCAATATTTGATTGACATACACAATACTGGGATGAACATTTTTGTTGCTGAATCTTTACAGAATTTATAGTTTTTTTTTTTGTTAAATTCACAAGTCAAAGTGGATATGAAATTTGTAAGGTGTTTCATATATTACCAAGATACTTTTCAGAATGACTGAATTAGGTACCTTTTTAAAATTATTAGTTTCAAGTATATAGCACAATGGTTAGGCATTTATATAATTTATGAAGTGATCACCCTGATTATCCTAGCACCCATCTGGCACTACACACAGCCATTATGATACTGTTGAATATATTTCCTATGTGATACTTCACATCCCCGTGACTGTTTTGCAATCACTAATTTGTACTTCTTCATCCCTTCACCTTTTTCATTCTGCTCCCCAACATCCCTCTCTTCTGACAATCACCAGTTTGTTCTAGGAGCCTTCTTAACCATAAAAAATTTGAAGACCATATGATGGTAAGGCAAAACTGGTAGAGAAAACTTACAATGATTTTTTAAAATACCATACATTAAAAAAATTATATAATAGGACCAAGTGGGATTCATCCCAGGGATGCAAAGATGGTTCAATATCCATAAATCAATTAACATGATATATCACATTAACAAAGTAAAGAATAAAAATCATATGATCATCTCAATAATGCACAAAAAGCATTTGATGAAATTTAACATCCTTTTATAATGAAAATCCTCAACAAAGTGGATATAGAAGAAACATATTTCAACTCAATAAAGGCCATAAATGACAAACGCATAGCTAATATACTCAATGGTGAAAAGCTGAAAGCCTTTCTTCTAAGATCAGGATTAAGACAAGGATGCCCAGTATCACCACTTCTATTCAACATAGTATTGGAAGTCCTAGCCACAACAATCAGACAAGGGAAAGAAATAAAAGGCATCCAAATTGGAAAGGAAGAAGTCAAACTCTCATTATCTGCAAATGACATGGTACTATATATAGAAAACCCTAAAGGCTCCACCAAAAAAAAAAAAAAAAACCTGTTAGAATTAATAAATAACTTCGATAGAGTTGCAGGATACAGAATTAATATACAGAAATATGTTGCATTTCTATACACCAATAATGAACAATCAAAAGAAGAAATTAAGAAAACAAGTCCATTTAAAATTGCATCAAAAAGTACAAAGTACCTAGGGATGAATTTAACCGAAGAGGTGAAAATCCTGTACTTTGAAAACTATAAGACATTGAAGGAAGAAATTAAACAAGATACAAATAAATGGAAGGATAAATCTTGCTCATGTATTGGAAGGATTAATATTGTTCAAATGTCCTTATCACCTAAACTGACACAAAGATTCAATGCAATCTCTATTGAAATACCAATGGCGTTCTCAAAATTAGAACAACTAATTCTAAAATTTATATGGAACCACAAAAGACTCAAAATCCCCAAAGAAATCTTCAGGAAGAACAAAGTGGGAGTTATTACATATCCTGTTATAAAACTATACAATAAAGCTATTTAATCTAAATAAGATAGTACTGGCATAAAAACAGATATATAGATCAATGGAATAGAATAGAGAGCCCAGAAATAAATCTTCGCTTATATAGTCAATTAACAAAGGAGGGAAGGATATACAATGGGGTAAAAACAGTCTCTTCAATAAGTGGTATTGGTAAAACTGGACAGATACATGCAGAAAAATGAAATTGGACCACTTTCTTATACTAAATACACAATTAAACCCAAAATGGATTAAAGATTTAAATGTTAGACCTCAAACTATAAAACTCCTAGAAAAGAACACAGGCAGTAAACTCTTTGACATCGCTGCCAGCAATATCTTTTTGGATATATTTCCTAGTGCAAGAGAAACAAAAGAAAAAATAAACAAATGGGACTACATAAACCTAAAAAGGTTTTGCATAGCAAACAAAAAGAGAGTCTACTGAATGGAAAAGATATTTGCCAATGATACATCTGATAACAGGTTAATATTCAAAATATATAAGGAACTCATAACTTAACATACAAAAAAATCTGATTTAAAAATGGGGAGAGGACCTGATTAAACATTTCTGAACCAAGCGAGGACATTAAGATGGCCAATAAACATATGAAAAGTTGCTCATCACTAATTATCAGGGAAATGCAAATAAAACCACATTGAGATATCACCTTACACCTGTCAGAATGGCTATCATCAATAATTCAAAAAATAACAAGTGCTAAAGAGAATGTGGAGAAAAGGGAACCCTCATACACTGTTGATGAAATTGCACTTCTATGTTCATTGAAACATTACTAGTAATAGCCATGATATGCATGCAACCTAGATGTCCATCGATGGATGGAACTCCTCTGTATAAATACTATACATTCAGTGACATTTTTAAGGCAAGGGTTATTTTGATTAATCACAACTATACCTATATATTTTTCCTCCAAATTTTTTATTAAAAAATTCAAAACTACAAAAAAATTGAACGAATAGTACCATGAATACCTTTGTACTCTCCACCAAACTTCAACTATTTTAAACATTTTATCACTTTGCTTTCTTTGTTTTTTCTCTCTATTTTTATATTTATATACACACACACCTTTTTGCTGAACTTTTTGAAAATAAATTGCAAATATCATTCCACTTCATCACTAAATACATTAGCATGCATCTCCTAAAATAATGTCATTCCCTTACATAACTTCAAAACCATTATTACACTTAAGAAAATTAACAATCAAGTCCATAATATCATCTGATATTAGTCTATATGAAAATTTCCCCATTGTTCCCAATTATAGCTTTTAAAAAAATCAGATTCAATCAAAGCTCTTGAATTGTTGTATCATTTAATCTATATTAGCCACTTTTTTCTTTTTCTATGACATTGTCCTTTTGAAGAGTGCAGGCCAGCTTTCTTACAGAATGTTCCATATTTTGGATTTAGTGATTGTTTCCTCATGGTGTTGTTGAACTTGTTCTGCCCCCTGTGTTTTCTGCAAAGTGGAAGTTAGGCCCTCTATAAAAGAGGTGTATCATACTTGATTATACTGTTTATTGATCCTGATTGTAGTCTAGCCTTTCTTCTGAGGTGATTATACAACCTTTTTCTTTGCTATGTGACTTGCAGCACTCCTTTCTGTAGACGAAACATACTTCCCTGCCCCATTAATGGCAGGTGTGGCCATTAAACTTGCTTTGGCTAATGAAATCTGAGTGGAGATGGCTATGCTCTTCTCTGCAGAAGCCTTAAGAACTACACAGGCCTTCACTCCTTTTCTCCCTCTGTTATGAGAATGGCATGTTCCAGATAGAGGCTGTGTTTTCTGCCCAGATCCCAGAATGGAGAAGATAACACAGAGCAGAACTACCGAAGACCATAGCCAACATAAAACGTGCATGAGAAATAAACTTTTGTTATTGCAAGCCACTGAGATTTTAGAGTTGTTTGTTACTGCAATATAATTTAGGGAGAGCTAATTAATATTGAATCACATATATAAAAGATGTTATTTATTTCATCACAGGAAATCGTGGCTGAATGCATGGGGTTGAGGACAAACTCCTTGTAACACTCCATGTCTGTTAGGTTATAGAACCATTACCTAATGTGTACTGTATCAGCTTTGCTCTTAAGGAGCTAAAGAAATGACCCTGGGAATCTAAGCCTCGGGCAAGTTTGTCATAGTTGACTAAAGAAGGGGTTAGATCGAGAAGCAGTGTCTATAACAGTGCTTGACATATATAGTACTCAAATATTTGTTAGATAAATGATTTGCTTGCATCTTTGTGTAGTGATTTTTTAAGAGCCAGTCTGTGGATCACTGATGATCTTGAAGATATTTTCACCAGGCAAGAGCAAAATGAGGAAAATAAGGACTATAAAATGAGTTTTCAAAAAGCCAATTTTATTTCATTTAAAAGACTTGTTAATTCACCTGCGAAATTACTTACCAATTCCAAAGGGAAAAACAATAATTTAATAGTGGAGAAACTTAGTTGCCACTATTCCAACCAAGTGACCAAAGTTAATATCTCTCAAAATAGGACAAACAAATGTCATGTGCCTCTTGATGTGATATACTGAGAAAGGACACATCACTTCTGTGGTATTCTTGGCAAAAATGCATTACCTGAATATAATCAGGAGGACATATCAGACAAACTCCAACTGAGGGACATTCTACATAATAACTGGCCTGTACTTAAAAAAAAAAAAAAGTCAATGTCATGTAAGACAAAGAAAGGTGGAAGAACAGTTCCAGACTGAAGGTGACTAAAGAGACATAACAACTAAATGCAATATGTGATCCTGAACTAGATCCTGAACTAGAGATAACAATAGCTGTTAGAAGAATAGGGAGGAGGAGGAGAGGGAGGAGGAAAAGAAGAAGAGAGAGAAGGAGGAGAAAAAGAAAGAAGAAAAAAAGGGAAGAAAAGAGGAGGTGGAGGAGGGGAGTAGGAGAAGTGGATAGGAGGAGAAGGAAGAAGAGAGGGAGGTGAGAAGGAGGAGGAGGCAGAGAGGGAGGTGGAGGGAGCAACAGCCTCAGCAGGGAGGAGGAGGAGGTTTTATTGGGACAATTGACAAAATTTGAATAAAGTATGCAGATTAGATAATAGTATTATATCAAAGATGTTAAATTTCCTGATTTTGATAATAGTAATGTAGTATTTCAGGGTTAAGAGGCACCATATCTACAGTTTACTCTCAAATGGTTCAGATAAGAAATTTATGTATATAGAGAGAGCATTTCCTTTCCCTTCCATCCCCTTCCTCTGTGTAGATGCATATGTGTGTATGCAGAGAGAGAGCAGGAGATGATAAGCCAAATATGATAAAATGGTAGTAACTGGCAACTCTGGGTGAAGAGTATATAGGAGTTTATTGTACTATTCTTGCAACTTTTCTGTAAGTTTGACATTATTTCAAAACAAAAAGTAAAAAAAAGCAAAATCTGCTAGTCATTTCTATATCTTTAGAATTAAGAAGTTTGTTTACAAATGAAATAATGGTGATAGTAGATGGCAGTTGTTACTAATGAACTTCTTGGCAAAGTAAAAAGTTGGCCACCCTCATATGGCCTCTCCTTCAATGTTTTTCCTTGTGCAAAAAAATCCAAAAACATGAGAAGCACTATCTTTTCAAAGATAAACTCCTGATTTCATCCAGACACAGGACACACTGTCCTTGGTAATGGGCCAAGAATGGCTCCGTGGAGTCCTCATGGGGTATGAGGGACCTGCACGTATATATCTTCTTGGGTGCCCATTCATAGCACACATCCTGAGTGCCCCTGGAAAGGGACTCCAGCCTCGCTCGGCATGTGCCTGGCTGTCTAACTTAGTGTGTTGGGGTGCTACAGAAGTAAAGTGGCTATGTTGCCATCATCAATGTTGGAGCAGGGACAGCAGAGACAGGTTCAAATCAGCCCTTGCTTCCTTTACCAACTCTTGGTAAGAATGTTTAGCTGACCGAACAGCATTTCTGGGTGTGTCAGAAAGAAGGACGAGGCAAGCTCCTCTCCTCCTCCATCATCCCAGAAGGTCCTTGGAGGATGTAGGACCCTCAGTGGCAGGTGAGATTAAGAAACAGGAATCTAGTCCTATGGGCAGAAAGCAGGTGCCTGAATCTGTTTTGTGAACCCCAGCAGGCCTGCTGGACAAGGAGAGAGGATCCTGCCAGGCCTTTGGACTCCACTGATAACCCTGTGAGCACGAGTGAGGATACAGGCTGGGGTGAGGACTGGAGTCTCACATGGGGTTACCAGAAGGCCACCAAACTCCATCAGGCAGGGTCAGGAGAAGGTTCTGTGTTGGCCTGGGTCAGTGACTCCAAATTCGACGGAGATGGGGTGGGGGTGGGAGGGTTAAGGCCTGTGTCTGAGACCATGATGACAGCTGGGGGAGGATAGTGTTTGGGGCATATGTTAAGGACAGAGATTAGTGAGGTGGGGGAATAGGGAGCCAGAAATAGCCACAAACTTGTGAAGACTGAGGCATGGCAAAGAGCATGGGGATGGGAGTTGAGTACTAGAGTTATTGCTGAAGCTGTTAAACTGTGATGAGGGTTACTTAAGGATCAGGGGTAGGGCTGAGAAAGGGTCTGGGGGAGATTACGTCACTGGGAAGATAGGGTGATGAGGAGGAGGAGAAAGATGGATGCTCAGCAGTTAAGGGTGTCAGAGCCAAGAGAGTTCATGCATAGTTCCAAAGTAGAGGTTTGGGGAACAAAGGGGCAGGGCAGAGGAGGGTGGGGTACTGTCAGAGTGAACGGTCAAGAACTGCTGACCTCCTCAGTGAGTTGGAGGGCTTCCCTGGACTTGCCTGCAAAGAGGGCTTGGCTCATCCACAGCTGCATTACCCACCTAAGAGCAATGAGGCTGTGACTCTCCCTGTTTTACACACTCCTTTCTCAATCCAAGCTACTTCGAGAGCATTGTCTTAAAACTCTGGTCTGAAACATTCTATTCCGATCAGGCAGAGCGCAGGCCCCAGGGGCGCCAGCGGACTGCGCGGTCGGTTGGCGCAGCGTGGCCTCGGGTGGCCACCCAGCCAGCAGCCTCTGCCCCTCCCTGCCTTGGGGTTCAGGCCTGCGCCCAGTCTCCGCCCCGTCGGCTTCGGCGGAACCGGCTGCGCAAGATCGGTGCCAGAGCACCGGCACGTTGCGCCGGCTCAGCGCCAGGGGGCGGCGCTGCGAGCGGACAGAGCCGAGACCTTGACCCTGGCCGGGCCCCTGGGGAGAGAGAGCCCCGCGGGAAACACGTCCTTGCTCACCCTTCGGCTCACACAGTAGGGAGTGGGGCGACTGGCTGGCGCGAGGCCAGAGTTGAGAGCCAATGGCTGCAGTGAGGAAAGCCGCCCGCCCACCTCGGTGCTCGCGGGAAGCATAGGGTCCTGTCACCGGCACCGGTTACGGGCCACTGTGGCCACATCCTAGGAGGCGGACCCTGGACCCGCGCCGCCTGGGCGAGAACACACGCGTGGGGTGCGACATCTGAGTGGGCTCACCACTCACAGCCCAGAGTCTACGACCAGCATGAAGCTAAGTGGAGAGTAGGAGGAAAAAATTTGCTCCCCAGAGAGGGAGGTTTTGCTGGCCCACAGGCGAGGCAGAACTGGAGCCCACTCTAGCCACATCCTCACCGCACGAGCACCCATCTGAAAGCGCAAATACGCCTTCGTTGTTATAGAAACACTTGTACTGGGGAATTGACCTGAGTCTACAGTGTGGAACGAGGCAGGTTCTTCTGCCAAGCGTGTACACACGGATAACACGACATAAACTGCCTGT
Source organism: Eidolon dupreanum (assembly GCA_028627145.1). Lineage (NCBI taxonomy): Eukaryota > Metazoa > Chordata > Mammalia > Chiroptera > Pteropodidae > Eidolon > Eidolon dupreanum. The sequence continues at coordinate 55,256,532 of CM053509.1, forward strand.
TATTTATTAAGCACGTACCCTGAACTCAGGACTGTGGGAGGTACATGGGTGATCCAGATTTGTGTGTTTGCAGCCTACATTTTCTCCCTGTGCCATCCTTGAAGCAGGATTTAGCAATTCCTCTGACTCCTCTTCAAAAAATCCATATACACAAGAGCTTTAGTAAATCTTGTAGACTTTTTTAGAAGGCTTATAGAGGAGACCAAGGACAGAGGGGATTTTATACATAGAGCACAGAGTGCAGCATTTCATTCCATTAGACATCTCTTCCCTTATTTACCTTTTCGGCTGTTCCTCATCCACTCTTTCTCTGAGAGGCCTCTGAATCTTGCCCAGCCCCAAACACTCCCAGCCAACACTTCCTCTGGGCTTCCCCATCTCTCCCCTTTCTTCATGTAGAAAAGAGCAGCTGGGTCCTTCTTTTCCCAAGCTGCTCATGGGAACACACACTTTGTTCCTCACTAGACAGCCTGCTTAGCAGAGACCCTCTCAATCACCTACATTCACCCTCTGCAGAGATCAGCATAGTTTTTATTTCTGAAACATGTACTTTCTCTTTCGACTGTCCCCCAAATCCACAGAGGGTATGTATTATTCCCATTTTACAGATGATGAAACAGAGGCTTAGTGAGGTTAAGTAACTTTTTCAATATCACATGTAATAAGGGTTGCACCATCATTCAAACCTGGGCAGTCAAGCTCTTTCTTCTGCCCCAAGCAACCTCACAGAGGGGCAGTTTAGTCAAATCTGACATGATGTCTTCTGGTACATCTATGAGCAGTCATCATGGGACTGTTGCATATGTGGTGTCCAGGTAACAAGAATGTGTGGTGTCCCTTGCTTCATTCTGTGCTTCTTTGGTATTTGGACTTGAAGCAACATTTCACAGATATAGAAATTATGTCAGGAAGTTAAATTGGATGACTTAAATATTCACATTTAAAATATTATTAATCGAATACAAATGTAGTTGAGGTACATGGCCCATTTAATCCTCACAACCTCCTATGAAGTGGGAACAGTGGTATGATTCCTCCTCTCCCAGTGTGAATTTCTTTATGGGAAATTCTGACATATAGTGCTTTAAAGTGTAAGTCTTTCCCACAAGGTCACAGATTTTGGATTAATTACAAATACTATGTACAAATGCTATGTAAATACTACATGAATATACTATAAATACTATATAAATACTTATATGGTAATAGCTCTGTGCCAGGCACTGCTCTAAATGCTTTACATATTCATTCATTTAATAATTACAACAAAAAAATAAAAATAAAAAATAATAATTACAACAACCCTATAAGGTATGTACTATTATTTTGTCAAAGAAAATTTTAAATTGAAGTTTAATTTACATAAAACATTATTTAAAATATAAATTTATACATTTAGCAAATGTATATAGTCATATAACCTTCACCTCAGTCAAGATATAGAACATTTCCATCCCTCCAGAAAGTTCCCTTTGCCCTTCTTAATTCATACTATCCAAAGAAACCACTGTCCTGATTTCTTATACTACAGGTTAGCTTTGCTTTTTCTAGAACTTCATATAAATGGAATCACCGAGTCTGCCTTATTTAGTATAATGCTTTTGAGATTCACTCATGCTGAAGCATGTATCAGTAGTTTTTTCCTTTTATTGCTGGGTAGCATTCTATTATATGAAAACATCACAACGTGTTTTCAGTTTACTTGTTGATGGAAATTCGAGTTGTTTCCAGTCTTTGGCTATAAATTAAGCTGCTATGAATATCCGTAGGCAAGTGTTTCAGTGGACATAGCTTTTAGTTTCTCTTGGGTAAATACCTAAGGGTTGAATTGAGTAAGTGTATATTTAACTATAGGAAACTACCAAATAGTTTTCTAAAGGTTGTGAAGTTTGATTTTATTATACAAAAGAGAAGACTGAGGCCCAACCAGGTTAATTAATTGCCCTCAAATAACTTGTCCAAGTATACATGTTCTAGAGTCTCTCTAGTTGGGAATGAATTAGAAAAAGGGAAAGCTGGGGCTGGAAAAAGAGAAGTCTGTGAGATGAATGGGAAGAGAGTGTGCTAAACCCAGGGGAGTCAACCTGGAGTAGCTCTCTCTCTGTCCTGTGGGAGGGCCCATGTGCCATTCAGGCTGGGCCCTGGAGCTCCAGCCTGGGAGTTAGCAGATGATGTCCATCCTCTCCATGCTTCTCAGGCCCCTGGCCCACCACTGCTCTCCCAGACACCCCACCAAGAAGCAGCAGGCTGTCAGGGCTGACGGGAAGCTGCCTTTTACACCCACCTCCCAGGAAACACAAGGCTAGAATGCTTGGCCTAGAACAATTCTCTGTGGATCCTGCAGAGGGTACCCACTACCACCTTCAGAGGCTAGTAGAGGGCGTGTTTCCACTTGGAAGGGATCTGATATTGGGGGGTGGGGGGAGCTCTGGCTTTGGCGGGAGTCTGTCAGACTTGGCTGTCCCTGCCGCCGCCAGCTCCAGCGGTCAGCACAGCAAGCTCTGGAGTCCTGCGTTTTTTGTCTTTCCTCCACTAAGTGATTTTTCAGGAAGCAGCTCACATGGAGTAGTGAGATCACATTTGTTTCGTAAAATCAAACATCTCTGCCGAATTATCTTTTGGCTCAAAAGACACCAACTCGCAGATTCTAACAGTAGAGTTGTTGACATTGAAACAGTAGTGGAGGAAATAGATTTTTCATAGTAAGGAAATAGATTTTTAAATGTTGGCATTTGATACAGACAGCCATTTGAACCAGAAAATACCATCCAACACACAATGGGTAATTGACTGAATAGAAAGCAAACACATTATCATCAATGAGATGGAAACTTTTTTTTTTAATCTTAAGGTACCCTCTCAGGAGGCTCAATTTTCCTGGCAACTTTCTCCTTTACTTGTCCTTTCCCTCTGATATTTTGATTTCCTTAAAAGGAGGAAGTGGAAAACACATAAGAAGTGCTCTTGATAAAAAGAGGTGAAAGTCTGAGAGGACTAATCAATCAAGTTGTCCTCAGACCCTGACTGGTACCCAGGTTAGACACTGCAGAGGATCCAGAAGAAGTGAGGGCTGGTGGTTTCACTGAGGAGAAAAGACTTGGGTGCAAGATGAGCAATACAAGATGATCTGTACCATACAATTATGTCACTAGTCATGAAAATTCACATTTTCCTAAGATCATCATCATTTTACCAAAGCTGAATTAAAAGTTCATTGTGATCTTGTAACTTTTTAAAGTTTAATTTATTGAATAGACAATACATTAACAAGTTTTGAACATCGCGAGATATTCAAAACTTTCCCCCAAAAGTCTCCCTCTTTTGGCATCTCTTAGCCACCAGCTCCCATCCACTGTTATTAGTCTGATCCCAGAGTTTATGTGCCAATAAACATGTAGGAATAATCTCTTTTACAAAATGTAGCACATGGTTCATACTGTTCTACATTTTGCTTTTCTCCTTACTATATCTCAAAGATCTTTTCCATATCAGCTCACAGAGCTTCCTTATTAATTTTTTTTTTATAATATGATAGTGTTCTACTGTATGAATGGGCCACAAATTAATTATCCAGTCCTCTTATCTATGAATGTTTAGGTTGTTTCCAGTATTTTTGCTATTACGAACAATAATATAATGAATAACCTAGTATACATGTCACGTTGCACATAAGTTATATCTTTAAGGTAAATTTCTAGGAGTGGAATTGCTGGATGGAAAGATAAGTGCAGTTTTGGTTTTGAGATATTGTCAAATTGCTGTCTACAGAGGTTGTTTCACAACACCCTCTTATTCCCCCACAACACCCCACCTAGAGAGTGTGTTATCAAAAGTTCAGATATTTGCCAAACGTAGTGAAAATGCTTTAGTGCAGTTTTAATTTACACTTATAAATGAGGTTGAATATCCTTTCACATATTTAAGGCCCATTGTATTTTTCTTTGCTATGTATGGTCTTTTATATCCTTTGCTCAATTTCCTATTGGATTATTAGTGGGGTTTGTTTTTTGTTTTATTTTTAAGAGGTCTTTATATAATTATAAAGTGAAGGGAGATTCACTTTTAGTTATGCATGTTGTAAATATTTCCCAAGATTTTACATTGTCTTTTGTCTTTGCTTATAGTATTTTTGCCATGCAAGAACATTTTCTTTCTAATGTGATTGAATATATCAATGGCCATTGGGATTTAGTCACAGGTAAAAGATCTTCCCAATTTAAGGGAGGAGCAGCTTAAAACAGCAGAACATAGCATTATTTACAATAGCCAAGACATGGAAACAACCTAGATGTCCTTCAACAGATGATTTGATAAAGAAGATGTAGTATCTATATACAATGGGATACTACTCAGCCATAAAAAGGTGAAATATTGCTATTTGCATCAATGGATCCATGGATGGGTCTTAAGAGTATCATGCCAAGTGAAATAAGTCAGATGGAAAAGGACAAAAACTGTATGATTTCATTCATATGTAGGATATAAACAAAAAGCAACAAACAAAAAAATGAAGTCATAGTTACAGACAACAGAATGGTGGTTACCAGATAGGAAGGAGCGTGGTGGGAAGGTGAAGAGGGTAAAGGGTCAAATATGTGGCGACAGAAGGAGTCTAGACCTCATATGGTAAGCACACAATTGAATATAGATATTGTACTATATAATGTTATTCACTATGTGCTGAATTCACCTGTTATTGGAATGTTATTCTAGTAAATTTAATTTTAAAAAGTTATGATGAGAAGGGAACAGTGGATGTTGCAGAAGTGAAAACAAAAAACCAAAAACCTTAGCAGAACATGATATATTTTTATAAGTTTATTTACAACAGGGCATTTATTGCATAATATTGATCCCTTCTGCTGCCCCACATTAGTACATAAATACATAAGCATGATATGATCAAAAGCGACTGCTCTCTTAAGCAGAAAAATGTCTATATTCAGATATTTTTAAACATTTTTCTTTATTATGTTCCAATCATATAAAGAACAGAAATTTAGTTTCTTAACCCATTGCCAGATTCAGAACTGGGTAGCAGATTCATAACTAAAGATATGGGAAGACCTCAGTTTAGGTCTTCCTTTTTTTATAGAATGTACCTTTTTCACATTAAAGAAAGAAATATTCACGAGAGGGATAGATGCCTATAATATATATAAAACTATTTAAATAAATACTTTAGAACAGAATACTCAGGTAAGAAAGACATAATCATAAACTCTGGATCCTCCTTAATCCATCAAAAACCAATAGATACTTAGCAGGTGCCTGCTGTGGCAAAGCACTGTTAGGTACTGGGAAATACAAAGAAATTGAGGGATCATTGTTCATGTTCAACATTTTACATAATTTTGCACATATTTATATGACAATTTAGGTAGTAAGCTATTTTTCTAAGGTATTTAGCTGATAAGTCATCCAGAATCTTTGGCCAAGAGAGAGCAAATATGGATAACCATGCGATTTGTGTTACTAAAATTAAAAAAAGGAAACCAGTTGATACTTCAATTTTTTTTTATCAGCCTGAAGGGTGATAAGGAGACTAAACTACAGCCTCCATCAAACTGATTCATCTTGCCCTCTCTCTGCATCTGACCCTCTCATAGAGTGAATAGAGGTAGGTGTCGGTAATCTTGCTACTTTGTCTTTTATCTCCCTATGCCTAACTCATTCCATCTTGGGGGTACACTTTTATGACCATTGCTTTTGGTGCAATAGTGCAGTGTCCCTGTAAAACACAAGTGATTACAGTCTTATTTCTATTAGTTTGTGTAATGCATTTTAACTGTTATTTAATGTGTTGAGGGGAAGTGATAATGGGTAATGTTTGATGGAAAAGTCTGAAGATATATCTAGACATTTTTGCATTCATCCTTATGGAAATAATTACCATTTATAAGGTAGAGATGGACGGTGGTCTATCAGACTTCTTGCTCCTCTTTTATAGTATAGTATATTTCTAGGAAGGAGCTTTCCATCCAGGAATTGTATTTCTAGATCCACTTATGTCTAGGTTTGACCATGTGCTAAATCCACATTGATAGAACATAAAGAGAAGTTATTGTACACCACTTTCAGGCCAGGATTAAGAAATGTGGGTGCCTTCTCCAAGTTTTGCTGATTGGCTCAAGAGGATGACAAAGTCCTAGGAGATGGCAGAGCCATGTGAGGGAAGATATCCCCTGGGGGCTGAGCCACCAGAGGGAGGACAGCTACCCACTGACCAGGAACATTAGCACTGGACTGTTATCTGAGGGAGAAATAAACTTCTGTTGTGTTAAACCTCTGTAGTGTTGGAGCTTATGTGTTACTGCAGGTATTGCTACCCTAACTAAAGCAAAAATCCTTTCATTATAAGTTGCAGTTTCCTGTAATATAACTCAGTATGGAATGTAGATTAGTCCTCTATTAATTTTAGTCTGTCTTTATGGAAGTTATAATTTAGTTGACTGTTCTGTCTTGAGCCCCATTCTTATCTAGTGACCTGAATGACTAGTAGAAGGTCTAAAAAATTTGCAGATACTGAAAGGGACAGCACGATGCTCAATTGGAGAATCAGGATTCAAAATTATCTAGACTCGAAGGATAGGTCAAAAATAACAAGATGAAATTTAGGTGTGCATTAAAATAATATGCTTTCATAAACAGTGGTTTGAAATAATGACTTCAATATTTGTAATGATTCAGATATTATTATGAATTGGAACATGTAACATTTGATAAGTAACAGAAGAAAAAAAAGGATCATTTCTATTACATGTAAGGGAAAAGTGATTCTTGTACTCCACAAGATTCAGCTAACTCTCCAGTTACCCAAATAAAGAATCTGGGTCAGAATATTTTCAATTGTCATTTATATACTTTGAATATATATGTCTCAGACACAGAAACTTCCCTCTGTTTGGAAGACTTGGTTTATTTGAAAAACAATAAAACACACATCAGAAAGACTGAATTCAAAAGATTAAAATCCACAGTTTTTTTTTTTAATTCATTAACACATTTATAGAAAAATGGGGACTCATTCTATGTCAGACTGTCTAGGTGCTGACCTCAGCAGTGAAATGGAATATAGTTCTGTGTGAAACTACCATAACAATAATCACTCATTTTTATAGTTCTCTAGAGCAGTGCTGTCCAATAGAAATATGTGAGTCACACATGTAATTTTAATTTTCTAGTAGCCACATTTTAAAAAGCAAAATGAAACGGGTGAAACTAATTTTAGTGATGTATCTTATTTAACCCAATATAATATCATTTTAACATATATTCCATAAGAAAAGTTATGAGATATTTTGCATTTTTTCATACTAAGTCTTCAAAATCCAGTGTGTATTTTATACTTGCAGCACATCTCACTTCAGACTAGCCACAGTCCAAGTGTTCAGTAGCTACATGTGGCTAGTGACTCCTGTGTTAGCACAGTTCTAAAGGGTTCATCCACATTTTAATGCATGCAAAAGTGCTCTGCACAACCCTCATCCATGGCAAGTGCTTTGAGGAAGGTAATGGTTATTGCCTTGACAACAAGCCCAATGCTCTTTCCACCTTCCCCTACTGCTTCCCAGGAGCTTCTACTTTCATTCACTGAGGGTTCATTCTTGATGTGTGACTCTTACTGAGAACCAGTGAGCTGTATGATGGTTCTGACTCCAAGGCCAGCCTCATCCCTCTATATCACAGCTGCTTTATCTTTTTTCAGTCAAACATATTGTCATCTTCCAACATCACAGGGTGTGATTACTTTACAAAACACAAAGCAGACCTGGAAATGTTTGAAGCCAAACACACAATCCCACTCTAAGACTCCTCCAAAGAGCCATCTCATTATTATGGGGATTGTAGGAATACTTGTCACTTAGTTCTGGGACTGTCCACCCCTTCTTCAAGCCCTCTGCAATCTGCACAACTGAAGGGAGGAGGTAGAATGTCCCCAAGCAGGAGCTGCCACATGTTCTCAGGCTCCTCCCTGCCTGGCACTGGTATTCTCACTTATCTGCAGCATCACAACATGATCCCTTCCCTCAGAGCTGGGTTTAACTGCCTGCAAGCCAGTAACAGCGTTTTTTACCACTCTGAATGAAATACTTTAATAAAATATGGGTTTGAGTATCAAACCCACAAATAGAAATATTGTGACACTCACACATGCAGTGTGCACTGGTTAGTGACTGTCCCGCAAAGTGTTTTGTTTGCCATCATGAGAAATAGGTTTACTGAAGACTGGCTCTCAAAAGATTGATACATACTAAAGAGAATCATAGTTTATTCACTCATTCAACAAATATTTATTGAGCCCCTACCATGGACTAGGTGTTGTACAGGGTGCTGGGGATGTGATGGTGGGCAAAAAAGAATTGCTGCCTTCATTGACCTTATCTTTTAGAGGGGGATGTAGATAGAAATCAAATATAGAATTACAAACTGCAGTAAGAGCTACAGAGGAGAGAGGAGCAAACCACAGAGAGATCTGATCTGCTCTGTGGGTCAGAGGAGGTTTTCCTGAGAAAGTAAAGACTGAGCTGAGGAGGCATAGACTATGTGAGGGGGTGGTGGGGTGGGGATAGGATATATGTCTTGACAGAGAAGAAAGTGTAGCAAGAATTATGCTTGGGTCACCTCAGAGCCTAGAATAATAGAGCTGGTATCAAAACCTCTCCTATGTGAAGGCTCACTGTATACTGGGGAAGAGGAATTTTGGGATTCAAGGTTGGGCTCTGGGAGCTTCAAAATTAACTCTCCTAAATTAGAAAGGTAGAAAAATGCTGCCCCCAACTTTTGAGAGGAGCAAGCTGGGTGGGCAGGTAGGAAAGGGTTGGGCTACATGAACAACATCAGGGGAACTAGCTGGCATTTTGCTCACAAGCCAGACTGTTCGGGGTTTGACCCAGAGAGCTGGGCTTGGTGACCATGGTGGAACCATCATTCCTCCCTCCCACTGCAGAGGGATGGCAGCTGCTGTTGAAAATCATGAGAGCTGGAATAGTGGACACGGTCTCTTTTTAGCAGCCAGTGGCTGGTGCAGTAAGAAAGTGGCAGCTACAGAGTGATAGAGGTGGGAGAGGTAAGAGCAGCCAGAGCAGCTTCAGCTGAGCATGAGCCAGTGCAGCTGACCCAGTGGAGAGAGTGGGCCTGGGTGCTGGGGCCTCACCCAGTGACTTCAGTGTGCTGGGGGCTTGTCAATAGAGATCATTGTATTTTTTATGCCCTTGACCAACCTCCAGATAGACAGATTGTGAAAACATGATAAAGATAAAAAAGCGTCCAGAATTGGGAGGTATGTGTGGGCAGCACAGCTCATGATCCCTTGAAACAAGTGGCAGTCTCCTAAGGGGACATTTTCAGCAGCGCTGATGAGCAATAAGCACAGTAACCATCTGGCACATTCAGGGTTTAAATAATATTTGAGACATCAAAAACACCATTTACTATAAACTCTGACTCTTTGGGTGCCCACAGTCCCTCGTTTTTTTGTAGACCCACTCACAATTGAAACATAGCAAAAGAAAAGAGGTGAGAGTAGGAAACCTTAACATTTATAGTCCTTTAAGAAAATATAAATGCAAACTCATTAAATACTTCTTTAAAGCAAAATTGAAAAGCCACTTTTGTTGTTAAACAGTTTAGCATTTTCAGTATTTGTAATAAGTAAGATTCCAAAGCTATGTTAAGGGTACAAAGGTAACCAGGATTAGACAGTCCCTACCTGAGTGAAACTCAGTGGCTAATGGGGATATGGCTATTAATTAAATAATTTTACTAATAGATATCTAATCACACAGATAGGAGTGCCATAAAGATGGGGTATATCTTACTGTAAGAGCTTATGACTGGCCAACTGATCTACTGTAGAGGGTTAGGGACACTGTTCCTCTTAGGAAGTGACAATTGAGAAGATTTGAAGGATGAGAAGCAGTTAAACAGGCAAAATGAGGTGGAGGCAAGGGAGGGAGAACATTTTAGGTAGAAGTAATGGCATGTGCAGAGGCCCTGTGGTAGGCATGGTAGGCAGGGAAGCAGGGGTAACTGAGGAATTGAAGGGCCAATGTGCTGGGAGAATATTCTAGGAAATGAAGGTCAGAGAGGAGGACAGGGGCTGGACCATGCAGGGCCTATGGCTGTGTTGGGGATGTGGGTCTTTATCCTAAGAGCAGAAGGAAGCTATTGAAAGATGTAAGTAGAGTTGGGTTGGAATGAGGGTAATGATGGTTTGGGGATAGAGAGAAAGGCTATTGCAATAGTCTAGGCATAAGATATTGTTAGTTATCATTCACTTTGGCACTAGGGAGATGGGGTAGAGATAGAGAGTAGTGGAGGCATTTTGGAGATAAAAAGAACAAGACTGCTGATTGATTAGAATCTTGACTTGGGGAGAAAAAGATGTTAAGCGAGATTCCCAGGTACGTGGCCTGTGAAACTGAAAGAATGGTGTTCATTGTGGCAGGGAGAGAGCATGAAAAGCAAGGCTTGCTTGTTTGTTCCTTTCTCCCTCTCCCCTCCCTTCTTCTACTCTTCCTTTCTATTCTCTTCTATTTTCTCCCATCTCTTCTTTTCTGGAAAAAAAAAAACTATGAGTTTTAGACTTGTCGAATCAGAGGTACCTTTGAGACATCCAAGTGGTGATGTTAATTAGCAGTTGGATACAAGAATCTGTAGCTTAGAGGGGGAAGTCTGGGCTAGAGATCTGTGTGTGAGATCTTGGACATATATGGTACTTGAAACATTGAGCATGATGGCTGGTGGAGGAAACACACAGTAAAAAAGAAAGGGGCCCAGGAAAGATCTTGATGAACCTCAAGTTCAATGACTGAATGGAGATGAGCCCATAAAGTAGCCAGAGCAGTTGGGGTCAGAGAGTGAGGAGGAATGCCAGTAGAGGGGGTTGTCCAGAAATTTAAAAAAGGAGGGTATTTCAGGAAGGAAAGGATGGTCCACAGGGTCGAATGCTTCTGGGAGGTCAAGAATGAAACCTGAAGATGCCCACTGTATTTAGTGGGTCAGAGGTCCCAAGAACTTGACCTTGGGGAAAGATGTTTCTATGGAGTGATGGAAGCCAGAGTTGAGGGGTAAATAGGAAGTTAGAAAATGGAGACAACAAGCATACAAAACTCTTTCTAGAAGCTTGATCATTCTGTTAGAGCTTGCAATTGTGATGTTGAAAACTGTGCCTTAGGATTCAGTGAAGCAAGTGCCTTATTTCAATGGAAAGAGAGCCATTGTTTGTCAGTAGGATCCACATACTAACAGAATCAGTGCTACCCTTAATGAATCTTTGGAGCATTGATTCTGGGGAATGCAACAAATATCATGGTGGTTACAAAACAAATGTTCTCCATTTTGGGTGTGCACCTGTAAACCTAAACAGCATGATTTCTATGTGCAGATGGTTTGGAAAATTACTGATATGGGGGCATTTTTAGCTCATTGATCTACTAGGAATGGGAAGTGACAAGGAAAGAGACCAATCACAGTAATAGATGTGTGGATCAGAATTCTTGACTCATAGTATGTATCAGTACCCAGGCCTCACTGCCACTGCCTGGGACAGGTCAAACAGCACGAGACCACCTTAAAACCAAGAGAGAGGGTATGCTATGAAACACAGGCACATGCATTCATTTGAGTGACAAATGAGAACTGTGAAGGACCAGGAATTTGGAGACTGAAACATATACTAACACCCACAACTTTTCTACCCAAAGACAAAGGCAGAGGATTATTTCAACCATTTTGAGTCCTAACACTTAAGACATTTGACCCATTTGAAGACATTAACAATATTTACTTGGTACTATATAGAAATCATTTTTTTAAATCAGTTTTTAAAATTTTTTCAATTACAGTCGACATACAATATTAGTTTCAGGTATACAACTAGTGATTAGACAGTTATATAACTTATGAAGTGATCAGCCTAATAAGTCCAGTACCCATCTAACACCATACCTAGCTATTACAATACTATTGACTGTATTCCAGTGTAATCTGCATTTTTTTTAAATCTGTGTGCATATGCCCTAAATCTCTTACCTCTAATTCTTGACACCCAAAGCTTCCATTTGAGATGTGAGTATCCCTCCTTCTACTTGATGTTATTTACCTGGGAAGAAGTGGATACTGAAAAGTTGAAATACACGTCAGGAGAATATCAAATGTTTGAAACTTTCAACTTGGTGTTTGTTAAGGCAAGTATCTCATCAGCACATTGTATTGATAGCAGAGATGCCCTATACCAAGAGCACCGGTACTTAGGAACATCTTGGGCACACTTGAAACATTTATTCATAGACCATGCATGTACTAAAGGAAGGATTTTCAGAGAGTTATTTGACAGTGACAGTTATCCATCTTCAGACATTCGGTGCTTGGTTCTCCTCATGCCTGAGCTCTTTGCTGGGTTTAAGAAAGATACCAGAGCTGCCAAAATATCTTCTTTGTGCCACAATTCACTTTAATAAATATTAGGGTCCCTAAGTCTTCAGAGGAGGAGAATGAGATAGGTAGGCTGAGGCAGGACATTAAGGGGTTAGGGCCAAGGACCCCAGGGTCTTCTGTTGGAGCCACTCATTACCAGGGTAAGAAGGCAACCATTTGTCTGGGGAGAATTTTGGGTGCAAAGGACCACCTGGGTGACAAATTACAATCACACACACACAAAAATTCTTGCAAGTCTGGAATCCCTCTAATAGAAATTAGAGATAAAATGTAAATGCTTATAACCTTGCAGGAGGTAATTCAAAGACTTAAATTCATCCTCAGGTATAAATGATGCTTCCAGAAAATTGGTTGGTCACAAAGGAGAAAGACCCACACCAGAGGGCAAGGGGTGCTGCAAGGTGGGGGAAATTTTTCATGCAAAGTAAACAAAATCCACATTTTGGCTTTTGCTCAGGGCTGAGTCTGACTTGGGACAGAGAGGAGAGGGTTCTTCCTTCTCTTGGGAGTCTGAGCAGGTGGTTGGGCTGTCCAACAGTGGGCCTATTGGAAAGACACCACCCTTTGACTGCCCTCTCTGCAACCTTCAGGTACTTGCTTTTACTAGGCTGTATCCAGCATCTTTTCATCAGTCTTGACAGCTACCATGCCAAAACAGTACTTTAAAATTTTTTCAAGACACATTTTCAGAGCATATGCTCAGAAGAATCAATCCTGCCCACCTTCACTTTCTGAGAATCAAAGTGATAGTTGGTGGAGAGCAAACCAGATCTAGGAAAAGATTCCCACCGAACTATTCTATCCCTACTTTAATATTGTGGTTTTAGCATTTACACATATCTTCTTAAATAACACCTAGAATCTTAAGAGTCTGTATGTGTCTGTGTATGCATGGACTTGCCATTATTATTATCTTATAACTTTTATTTCTTAAAAAAATAAAACTTTTTATGAGAGGCAAGATAATCTGGTGTTTAGGGGCTAGGTCCAGGAGCCAGATGGTTAGAATTTAATTTCTAGCTCATGTATTTGCTAGCTGTGTGACCTTGGGCAAGTTACTATAAATCTTTTTGTGCCTCGCTTTCTCCTTATTTGTAAGTGAGGCATGATAGTTGTACTTATTTTGTGGGGTTGTCGTGAAGATTAAGTGAGATCATACATGGAAAGCCAGGATCCCTTGCCTCCAGAAACTATTTTTAAAATGATTAAAATATTTTTTAAAATAAATATTTCACAGACAAAATATTTTTTAACTTCTTGTATTGTAGAAAAGTTTCTCTAGTGAATATACTGCTTATTTTAAATTCCAAAAGTGGCAGCTATAAAAGTAAAACATTTTCAGCTACCAAAAAAAAAAAAAAAAAGCCAGGAAATGCCTACATGTAGTAATATCTAATAAGTGTCAGTTTTGTTGGTGGTTTTGCTTTCCATATTCTCCCAGCTCTCTAAGTCACAGATGAAAATATTTCTCTGTCCTCTGTATTTCCTGCAAATTGACAGCTGGTTATCTCAGGTTTTGTAATGTTAGTAGCTGTTGATGCTCAGCGCCTGTATGTATTAGTTCATTTGGGGGCTGCAAAACAATGATATTTTATCATTTATTTTTAATCTATTAATTAGGGTGCTTTACTTAAAAAATGCTTCCCTTTATCTATTGTTCAGTTATGCAGTAGTAAATTTCAGTAGAAAGGCAAAATAAATGCTTCTTTCCTTTTATTTATCAATTCTGAAGATAATGACTATCATTTTTTGAAGATGACTGTTTTCTAAATAGTGGTATGAACTCATAAATTTGAACACAGTCAATGGTTTCAATCAGTTACAATTATTATCCTTTTGAAGTTAAAATTGTCCCATCTTTGGTTGGCGGTTAGTCTTTTGACATGACCGCAGTAGTCTTTGGTCACTTTCTTGCTATCCAGCAAAAGAAGATGTTCGGGCTAATCTTGTCTTTTTCCTACGCCAGATTTGGAATCAGCCATTTCACCAAGAAGCTGTGGTTTCTTTTAGTAGAAAATAATATTTTATGACTACAATCCAAATACTATAGATACTTGTTGCTACTGGACTGGTCACTGTTTCTAGGCCTCTTCAGATGACAGAGCTAGGATGGATAGATGAATTGATATATCAGTCAATAGATAAATATAAAATATCTCATGGGTTCCTACTGATACTTCCAATTCAAATTCAGGACTGAGGAGTTTTTGTTTTTGTTTCTAAATCTTAGAGAGTTTTATTAGTCATGTATACTTTAGTAAGAATTAGCTAGACCCTCTCCAAATTGATAGGTGAGAACAAGTTCTCAAGCAAGCTTATACAGAAAAGATAAGTTTAGTATAAGGATATACAGAGCCCAAGGATAGAAGTGAAGCCAGGCCCCAGGAAGGGAGTGAAACCAGGGATAAGAAAGTTGTCAGGTATCAGGAAAGTCTCTATGGGGCAGCTTCTTGGTTTTCTTTTCCCAGATCTACTTTCTCTGCTTCATTATACAAGTGTTTAGTAAAGGTATCCAAACACTTCTAGTTGGTAAGCATGTTCATGTGTTACAAACATAGCTACGGGGGGTGGAGACTGGGGAAGAAGAAGGAAGGGCAATTCCCAGGCAAGAGGGACTGTCAATGAGCTGGAGTCCAAGTCATGCTGGGTGTGAGAACTTAAAGGCTGTGGGCACAAGTCAAGGCAGCTGTGGCTTGTGAAGAAAATGCAGGATTACAAGGTTTTCACTTAACTCTTTCTGTATTACATCGGTATCTCTTTTCTCCTATCCCAAGAAGCCTGGGGCAGGATAAAATTGGATTATTACATTATTAATAATCTACTTTATCCCACAACACACACACTAATAGTCTCGGAATAACATGAATACTACCACCATTGATATAATTAGTGAGAACAGTTAAAATTTTTTTTGTATATGCCATCCCCATTTTCCCCCAATTTTTATAGTTGTCCTATAGCTACATTACATGATCATATGGTTTTTACACAGTATATTTTCTTTGCTTTAACTCTCACTCAGTTTTAGTTCTATGAGTAACTGTATATTTAATGCTCATATCAGTTCTTAAGTTGATGTTTTTCTAGTCATCTTGAACGTCTCAATTGTGGATTTTTAAGAATATCTATCAAAGTTGTATTTGTCAGCATTCTTCAGAGAAGCAGAACCGTGTGTGTGTGTGTGTGTGTGTGTGTGTGTGTGTGTGTGTGTGTATTATAAGGAATTGGCTCAGGCAATTATGGAAGCTGAGAAGTTCCAAGATCTACAGTTGGAAAGCTGGAGACCCAGGAGAGTTGATAGTGTTGTTCTAGTTTAAATCTAGCGGGTTCAAGACTCAAGAACAGATGTTTCAAGTCTGAAGACTGGAAAAGACCAATGTCCCAGATCAGGGTAAACAGGCAGAGGAAGTTCCCCCTTACTCTCGGGGGTAGGGGTCAGCTTTTTTTTCTATTCAGGCCTTGAACTGATAAGACCCTCCCACATGAGGAAGAGCAATCTGCTTTACTCAGTCTACCGATGCAACTGTTATTCTCATCCCCAAACACCCAGAATTATGTTTGATAAAATATCTGGGCACCACATGGCTCAGGCAAGTTGACACATAAAATTAACAATCAAAAAGTAGAGGGCAGGAAGACATTTTGCTGCCTCTAAAATTAACAAGCAATTATTCATTCTGCCTGCTAGTTCACATGGCCAGCAATGGTGCTGGTAAGTACTTTATATGAATTGCTGCAATTTATAGAGCATTACATGTATTATCCCATCTAAATCTTCAAACAAACTTCATTCTTTAGATCCAGAAACTGAGGCTTCGAGAAGTGAATTAATTTACCCAATATCATAGAGATAAATAATGAAGTGGGCATTTAAATACAGAATGCCTTAATTTCCAACCCTGTACTCCTAACTACTATTATAGATATCCTGGAAAAAACATAGGATAACAAGTATAGAAGGTGAAGTTTTCTACTCTGTGGCACACAGTCCAACTGGGTGATATTTACAGGTATTCTAAGCCTTATAATCTATGTATATTTGAAAGAAATAGATTTAAAATAGTAGTAAGTGAGAAAAGAATAAAGCTGTTCTAAATAATTTTTAGTCCTGCTTAGTATAATTTAAAACTTCAGGAAGCTCATTTCTCTATTTCTAGAGTTAACAAATAATTGTATGTGGATTATAAAAGCTATGGTACTTAGTATTAAAGCAAGAGAAAAATAATTTTTAACAAAATATTCATAAAATATAGGTACAGTGCAAAGAGTAGTAAAATAAACACTCATACACACCACTCGTCTTTCTACCTGAATCATACCTATTAATTTTTACTTCTTCTAGAAATTCAAAGTAGATGGAAACATTTAGCACATATGCTTATCTACAGGAGAGTTCAAATAGTGAAGCTAATTTAGGAGCTGGTTTGTGCCTTCTAGAGATTTATCTTTCTCAAAGTGAATTCAGAGGAACCCCAGACCTGTGAAAAAAGGGATTATGGGGTTGAATAAGTTCGGAAGAACTGTACATGTTCCACCGTCTCCACCTTCCACTCAGTCTACAAGACACAGTAATATATCAGGAAAAAAAGTCCTGAGGTAATCTTTTAAATTTCATGTAACTCTGGATTTCCCCAAAGTATTCGACCATTAAAACTTTTCACAAGGCCTGTTACCTCCTGAATGCAACTTATGTTCCTCCGGGAAATGCCAGCACAGGCCTGGCCTCTCAGTAATGACTGTAGCCCAAAAAGATGCTTTTCTGACCAGTGATGCCACTGACAGCACAATCTGAATAGTAAAATACCTCTAGACTCCTAACGGAGAAGTTCAAGAGGGAGGTGAGAAGTGGGACAAAGTCAGAGCCATTCTAGTCAAAGATGGACAAAGGAGGGATGGGCAAATTTGTTTCACTGATCCAAGGAAACCTTGCCTTCAAGTTTGCAATTCAGGCAGTGGTTTCCAGGAGGAAAGGGTGGTTTGAGTTATGAAAAGTAAAGTGTAAGATCCTGTTATTTGACTTGTGCTTTGATCAGTAAGAGTCTCTTTGTCAGTTCGGGCTGCTATAACAAAACCACAGACTGGCAGCTTAAACAACAGACTTTCATTTCTCACAGTTTTGGAGGCTGAGAAGTCCAAGGACAAGTTGCTGGTGGGTTCAGTGTCTAAGCCTTTTTCCTGGCTTTCAGACTGTAGCCTTCTCACTGTGTACTTCCATAGTAAAGAGGGAGCTCTGGTCTCCTCCTCTTCTTATAAAGACACTAATCCCATCACAGGGACTCCACCTTCATGACCTAATCTAAATTTAATTGCCTCCCAAAGGCCCCACTTCTTAATACTATTACATTAGGGATTCGGGCTTCAATGTATGAATTTTGAGGGGACACAAACTCAGTCCATAGCAGTCTCATTAACAATCACTGCATTAACAATTATTGTAAACTTTTGTTGTCCCATTGTGCTTAAGAATGCAAACTGCTGAACAAAATGCGTCAACACATTGTGAAGTTGTCCCCCAACCTGCTCAGACACCACCAGGGAACACTCATGATAACAACTTCATCTCCAAATTTCCACACTCAACACAATGAGACAAGGACAATTAAAAACGATGCTTGTCCTGCCCCTGTGGGGCTTATAGTCTGATATGATAGACCACCAGAGACCCAAACAGAAAAGAGACAGGTTTTGAGAAAAGCAGATATCCATTTTAGTGCGAAACACTACTACAGCAATAATTAGTTGATGGAATATTGCTTTCTAATTAATAAAGCTTTCAAGGGTACAGATTAAGACAGCAATATTTTCCCCAAAGTGAGAATAGTGGTAACTGAAAAAACCAACAGCAACAGTATGAAGTAATAATAAGGCCAGATTTGTATTCCATGAGATCCTTTGGATTGGATGCCTATGTGTGATTTCCCCTTGCATCATGACAAATCCATTACCTACAGCCATCATTTTTGACCTTTGTGTTACATGTGATCAGGAGTCCAATCTACAGGTTCCTGGGAGTCTTCAGATATCTGAACAGAGATCGGATTAAAAGGCTCAGAGGTAGACACACACAGTTCCAGGGGGCTTTCAGCACCCCGAATGCCATCCAGGGATTCTGGGAACGTAGGTTAAGAGCCCCTGGTTTACTAATGGCATTTTTTTTCAAGAAATAGAAAAAGCCATTCTAAAATTCAAATGGAATCTCAAAGGATACTGAATAGCCAAAACAATCTTGAGAAAGAAGAGCATAGCTGAAGACCTCATAATGATTTCAAAACATATTATAAAGCTATAGTGATCAAAACAGTATAGCACTGGCATAAAGATAGACACAGAGATCAATAGAACAGAATAGAAAGCTCCAAAATAAACCTTTGGATATGCCATCTACAAAAATTAACTCAAAATGGATTAAAGGTCTAATCCATTAGACCTGAAACTATAAAACTACTAAAAGAAAACATAAGGAGAAACCTTCCTGATATTAGAATAGGTAAT
Source organism: Eidolon dupreanum (assembly GCA_028627145.1). NCBI lineage: Eukaryota > Metazoa > Chordata > Mammalia > Chiroptera > Pteropodidae > Eidolon > Eidolon dupreanum. The sequence goes on from CM053509.1 coordinate 55,275,465, forward strand.
GATTTCTTAGATATGACATCAAAAACATAGGCAACAAAGCAAATGAAGAAATAGACAAATGGGACTGTATCAAACTTAAAAACATCTGTGCAGCAAAGGAAACAACAAACAGAGAAAAAAATGCAACCTATGGAAAGGGAGAAGATATTTCCAAAGAAAATATCTAATAAGAGGTTAATATACAGATATGTAAAGAATTTGTACAATTCAACAACAACAATAAAAAAAATGCAATTTAAAAATGGGAAAAGGAATTGAATAGACATTTCTCCAAAGAAGATATACAAATGGGCAACAAACATATAAAAAGATGCTCAGCATTACTAATCATCAGAGAAATGCAAATCAAAATCACAATGAGATATTACCACACACTCATTAGGATGGTCACTATCAAAAAGGAAAAAACAAAACAAAACAAAACAAAAAAACAGAAAAATAAGTGTTGATGAGGATATGGAGATACTGGAACCCTTGTACATTGTTGAAGGGATTGTAAAATGGTGCAGCTACAATAAGAAACTGTATGGAATTTCCTTAAAAAATAAAAATAGAACTACCATGTGATTCAGCAATCCCATTTCTAGGTATATACCCAAAAGAATTTAAACAGGATCTTGAAAAGATATGTGCACAATCATGTTCATTGCAGCATTATTCACAATAGTAAAAATGTGGAAGCAACCTAAATGTCCATCAGTGGATGAATGAATAAACAAAATGTGGTATATACATACAATGAAATATTATTCAGCCTTAAAATAAAATTAAGGAAATCTTGTCACATGCTACAATATGGATGAACCTTGAGGATATTATGCTAAGTAAATAATCCAGCCACAAAAAAAACAAGTACTGCATGATTCCACTTATATGAGGTATCTAAAGTAGTCAACTTGTGCAAACAGAGAGTAGAATGGTGATTGCCAGGCACTGGAGGGAAGGGAAATAGAGAGTTGTTTAATGGGTATAGTTTTAGTCATGCAAGATAAAAAAGTCCTAGAGATCTATCATACAACAATGTGTATATAGTTAACAATATTGTACTATTCATTTAAAAATTTTTGAGAGTAAATTTGTTACTTTTTTTTTTTTTAATCACATACAGGCAAAAGAATCCTTATCTAAGAACTTCCTCTGATGCTGCTCTGAGTGATATTCCTCAAGCAGTGTCCTCCAGCCAGGCCCCAGGAGACCTATTTTCCAAATTCTTTCTTAAAAAGAAATGTAAAACTGAACTTTCTGGGTACTTCAAGAACTGGAATGGTGGAAGAGAAACCATCCCGACCTCAAGGAGTAAGGCATGGTGACACAGGGAGCTGTATTTACAAGTAAGAACATGACAGCGTAGATACATACCAGTTGGCTGGAGAGGAGGTTGTGCCAAGAGGAAGCTGGCCTGAGGAAGAACATAGCCATTCAAGGAAAGGCACACACTGTCCAAGGCTGGCCACCATTCCACAGGCTGTTGAGTAGCCTGGAAACATAGATCGAAGTCACCAGGATAACCAGAAAAGCCCCCACAGCAGTGGAGGGGCAATGTGAGCTGCTGGGACTCTCAAACAGAGAGGGAGCCTGAAATTCTGGGGACAACATTGCCATATTAAATGGGACTCAGAGTCCAACAAGGGCTATACACTTTTTAAAAAAAAGCAACACTGGTAAATGACTTGATAGTTGATCCTTAAGAGGGTCTAAGTTAATCAGTGAAAGTTGAACTATCTGACACTTTGTAGGTTTTCTAAGAACTATAGAAAACATAACTTAAATGCTTTCCTGAGTAGGTTAGGAAAGGAGGAATATTTCATGTTCACTGTACGTTAAATGTCCCCTTGACTTCATGACAGTTTGCCCCCAGCCCAACTCCATGATTAGTGCTTTCATCATAGGAAGTCATATCTTGAGAAAGTCAAACTCAGTATAAAAACGCTCACCAGAATAAAGACATCCATATATTACAGCCCTCATGATATGAGAAAATGACTTTGGACAAATCAAGGAATCATATACCTGGCATCTCCAGAGATTACTAGAGAATTTCGTGTTTAATTGTATATCTGGGAAGCCTTTGAAATCAAGTAACTCCAAACTTCAGACTCTAACTCAGTCATTCTTCAAAAGTAAAAGGGGTAAGCTAGAGAAGAAAACATGAAGTTATTAGTAAGTACCTGAGCCAGCATTTCTTGCCCTTGAGTAAATTACCCCCATTAAAGAAGAAAAAATTCCCAGATCTCTGGTGTCAATTTGTTACTCAAGTAAGTTCAAAACATGAAACTAAAGGTAATTACACTAACATTTATGATATTATTGTGAAAACCAAAGCAAAATTACTAAAAACAGTCTAAATTAAATCACTAATTTTATGTGATAAGTGATATGGTGTTGCTGCAACTGAATTCTTGCCCACCTGATGATGGTGCCGACCATTTGGGTACAGGTTCTTTGAATTCAGTACACTTCGTTCTAATGACTTCCTCAACATCTTTTTTTTATTGTCATCATTCACGTATTTCTGTCTCTGTTATTTTCTAATCAGAATGGAACAATTCAGGTGGAGCTGCTTGGCATCACTTCTGTTGTACATGCAAACTTGGCAGCTGTGATGGCATGGCAATATTGGATTATGAGGTAGTTGTTCAAGCCATCAGGAGTACTATACAATAATTTGTTTAGGTTAGCATCAACACTGAACGTTCAAAATTAAAAGCTTCCCTGGAATACTTCCTCGGGTCTTAGTTTGACAAAAACTTTTGTAGCCTAAACCCAAGGCTCTTAACCTTTTTTTTTGTATCACAGCTTCCTTTGGCAACCTGGTGAAGCTTCAGAATAACGTTTTGCATAAAGAATGCATACGATTGCGAGGAAACCAATTATATTGAAATTTAGTCATCAAAATATTAAAAAATAAAAATATAGTATTGATATGTGCTCCTTTATGAACACATTAAGGGTCTAGTGGTAGGTCTAGTAACACCTCATTTCTAAATAGTTACTAATGTAATCGCTAGTTTGTGATATCTTCAATAACTATAAAATAATATAAAACATCTATGACTTCTATAGATGACAAAGTCACTGATTTTACTAATATTTCATAAAACAATGAATTTATAATATTTCATAAAACATTTCACACATTTCAGAAGAGATTAGTGAAAATAAAGATATAACTTGTCCCCAAGTTTACCAAATCTCTGAATTCTGTCCATAGACCCCTAAGGGGTCCCAATGACCCCAGGCAAAGACCCTTGTCCTAAATATTACCCAAATAAAATGGTTAAAGTTATACACACATATTTAAGATTAACTGCAGGCCTGGATGATTAAGGAGCTTTCCAGGTACATGAACCATCCATTTCTCTACTTACACGGAGGAGCATGGCCAGGACCCAAACCCAGCACTCTTGGCCAGTAGGTCTCTGAAACTCTGTAGCGCCATTCCACAAGTAGCTTGACTGTCCTGGCATAATGAAGTTCGTTCCCAAAATCTCCTTTTACCTTTTTCTCATCACTGCAGAGTGAGATGTGCATTCTCCCCTTAGCTGTCAGGCACCTCTCCCTGGGAGGAGCCCTGCATTCTATACTGCACTTGTGTTGCTGCCAAGCCAGGAAAAAAGGCCCTAAAGAGACTCTTCTCATTCCCTGTGAGGAAGGTAACTCAACAGAGCACAAGGATCTCTGTGATTATTAGGCAACTTGTGAGGAAGAAGGCCAGGAGACCTCCACAGCAAGAGACTCCCAGCCAGTCATGGGGTTGCCCTCTCTACACACCCTCTGGCTGGGAAGGGCTGAAATGCCCTAGGGTTGTTAGACAACAGGACGGAATTCACCTATGACAGTACCCAGAAGATTGTTACACCATTAGTAGTGTGTGGCATGTGTGTGTGAGTGAGGGTGTGTGCGTGTGTGTGTGTGTGCGTGTGTGTGTGTGTGTGTGTGTGTGTGTGTGATATGACACATCACTTCCCCTGTAGGTCTTTAGAAAGGGGCTGAAAAAGTCAAATTTCTAAAACAGCCTAAAGGAGCTTTTGGGGGTTCCAGCCAGGCTAACCATGGAGGCTAGGGCTCACTCCAGAGCATGTTGGTGGAGCTACCTCCTACGGGGTATCCTTTTTCTTCTTGCACCAGGTCCTGTCAAAATCTTCTCTCCATTCATGGTCAAGGTGCTAAAAGAGGCTGCTAAATTTATCATATAACCCAAATGATAAGCCTTCATAGCTCTCTGGGCAGTGTGGAGTATGAGCATAGACATAAACTCTCTGCATCCAATTTCAGGACATCCTCTCAATAGTAGTATGACAGCCCTCTCTGAGTCTTGGCTTCCATTTCTGTAAAATGGAGTAGTAAAACCCATTAGAGAGTCACTAGGAGAATGCAGATCAACCTGAATCTAATCATGAGGAAACCATCAGAAAATCCAAACTGAAGGACATGCTACAAACAACTGACTTGAACAATTCAAAATGTCAATGGCATGAAAGACCAAAGGAGGGGGGAAATATATAGAAGACTGTTTTAGGTGAAAGGAAACTAAGAAGTCATGACAAGTAAATATAGTGTATGATCTTTGATTGGACTTAAAAAAATAAAAAGTCAAAAGACAGTATCTTGCCGATTGGAAAAATTTAAATGTAGACATATAATACTGTTGTAAAATGTCTTAGGTTTGATTATAGTACTGGGTTACACAGCGTAATGTTTTTTTTTTTCCTTAGGAAATACATGCTGAAATATTTTGGGGGCGAAGCATGACAAAGTCTGTAATCTACTCTGAAATGGTTTAGAAAAACATACATATACAGAGATTAAACGAATATGACAAAATGTGAACTGGTGAATCTAGGTCTATGGATGTCTGCTGTACTATTTTTACAATTTATATGTAGGTTTGACCATTCTCGAAATAAAAAATAGAAGAAAAGGTATACAGACATCTCTTTGTACAAGGCCTGGCACAAAGGGGCAGTTAATAAAAATAAATGACATCTCTTTACTATGATTGTTTACTGTTGCATTTACGTGGGGATAATTTCTTAAACTGAAAGAATGACTGTAAGACAGTGAATGACAGGCTCTGACATGGAATGGTAGCAGGACTCAGGCTGCTAGAGCCTTGCTTGAGCCTCCTCCACTCTGCCTGGCCCCTCAAGGGGTGATGACAATGTTCCCTGACACAGAGAGGGAGCTCATCTCACACTCTGGGAAGAGGACGTCTGGACCCACCCAGCCCAGGTCATCGGCCATGTTCAGAGGCCGGTCTTCAGATTTCTCCATGGTGGGAGTTAATAGATCAGAGCTTGAAATGACACTTTTAATCCCAGGCTTGAAGGAGGCAGCACCCTAGGTGCAGAATTTAGAGAACAGATCTTTTTGTGAGAATGAGAAAGAAATGCTCCTTCCTCTGGGAGACCCAGCCTACATCCAGGCACTGGCTGCCCAATCCCCCAGCGCAGCCCTGATAATCTCTTTTATGTAACATTAGTTTCCTTTTATTGAATACCGGGCATGTTCTGTGACTTATTTTGAAACCTCACAACAATTTTTCAGGATAGATGTTATTTTGCTCATTTCACTTGTGGAGGAATAGACTCAGAAATGTTTAGAGGCTTGTTCAACTGGCCCAGCTAATGAGTGTCTAACAAAACAGCAAGTATCTGAATTCAGGATTTCCTGACTCTTCAACTCTCATCCCACTGGTGCTCTCCAGCCTTCTGCTTGTACAGAGCTTTATGCCTTGTAAAATTCCTTTCCTCATGTGGTCTACAAGTCCCCATAAGGTAGCGAAGTGACAGGTGAGGTAACTGAGACTTAGAGAAGGGAATTGCTTAAGATCATCAGAGAGGCTTGTGGCAGTGTCTGGACTGGAATGCAAGAATCAAGTCACTACGTGTCCTTAATACCTCAGGTGATTCCCTCCCTAATAACCACTGGAGGCTGAGACTCATCTCATGTAGGAAGCCTAGATGGGTTAGGAACAAATGAACATGGCCCCCTTTTACCTCTGCTTTAGGGAAGCCATTTGAATGTTGTAAGTTCTTCCCTGTGGTGAACTCCCATGGTCACTCCTCAACACTTGGGTTCCTCTCTTGCCTCCACTTTTCATGACATCTGTCTCTCACCTGGCTATATTCTTGACAGTCCAGGTAGCACACTTTCCCTCCTGTATCTCAAAAAGTCCTGGACTCTGCACTGCCTGGGCCACTTCCTCCATCTGCCAAACCTCTGCTATTGCTTCCTTAGTGGTTCATCTTTTCTTCCCTCCAGCTTCCTCCTTTTAAGAAGCAATATGCTAACCACCAGATGTCCCCTGTGATTCCTGATTTCTCTTTCTACAATAAATTCCTCTTCCTTTATTCCCCTTGCTGCCATTTACTCATTCATCCATCCATCCATGAGCTCCCTCATCCACCAATCCACCCATCTGTCTGTCCATCCATCCATCCATCCTTCCATTCACACACATACACATACAAGCATACTCCCTCACAAATATCTATTCATCTATCCATTCATCCATCCACCCATTCATCCATGTACTCATTCATCCAACCATTGGACCTTCCATTTATTCAACCTTTATTGAGCACCTTCCCTGTACAAAATACAAAGAGAAACAGGCCTGGCCCTGGCCCAGTCTATAGGGCGGGGACAGACAAGGGACCTCATGGATTGAAAGCTCTCCTAGAAGTGAAGGGCTAAGTGGTCATAGCTGAGAAAAGCCTCAGGGAGGACCAGGCGTCTGAGCTGAGAATGTGAGTTCCCTTCCTTGTTCTGTTTCCCCTCTGTGTTCATAGCTCCCCAGTCCTCTGTCTATTCATTGTCTTATATGTGGGTGCTGGGGCTGTAGTCTCAGTGAACAAAAATCAAAGAGTCCTTCTTAAAAGTTGTCCTGGAGCTAGCTTTCCCCTTCTGGCTTCCCTGCTTTAGTTAGGCCAGCTCTTTCATCTATCAGAATAGCTTTTTTTTTATTACTGGACACTTGCTCCCAGGAAACAGGAGACCTCCATTTCAGGGAACTGGCCTGCCATTGTGTCCAACAGCTTCTGTGGAAAAGGCTCACTATAGCTTCTCTTTGGTGGTTAGGGAAGGCATGCTTACATTGCCAGTAGTCAGCTGACCCCCAGTCTGACTTAGCTCCTCAGCCAGAAAGCCTTGCCTCATTCCCCCTACTCCTACCTAGCCAACCACACTATTCTTGGGCATGCCTCAAGAGCCTTTCTCCAGGCAGCCTGTGGCCCTTTGCTCAGGATCCAGCCTGATCTCTAGCTCTCATGAACTCCTCTACTCTGATGCCCCCTTTGGTCACAATGCTTGGACTCTTGGGACTCTGCTGCCCCTTGTACAACTCAATCTCTCTACAGTGGAGGACAGAGAAATGACCCAGTGGATGGCTGATGACCTCCTGCCCTATAGGTTGCTGTGAGATCAAATATCTGGTTCTCTCATCTGCAGTCAGTCAGTGAGGTGGTAGCCCAGCAGGTCTGGGGGTGCTGGCAAGAGTGACATGACAGGCTCTTCCTTTCCAAGGCCTCTTGAGGCCTCTCATGTCTTTCCACTTCCCAAAGCCCCACACCAAGATTGAGGCTGGCACAGCTTTCCGGATACAGGGTTGAGGTGTAGAAGATGACGTGGACTGAACTTGGTCCTCCTTGTCCCCTTACAAAGGCACAATCAGGACTGATGCTATGTTTCTCTTTGTCTCTGTGGGACTCCTTTGCAGAAGGGTCCAAGACTGGGCAGTAATGAGCTCCAAAGCTGAGTGGGAGGATGCTACAGAAGACCTGGTGGTATCCGTGGGCATGCAGGTCCCTTTAGGAAAACTTTCCCATTCAGGCTGCTCTGGAGTTTATGTGGATGATCAGATTGAGAGGAAGCATGGACTATATCCCCTGGGAGGTCTGGGGCTCCAACACTCAGACACAAGTTCTGGGTAAATCTGCTCTCGCCTGAATGGATGTGAGCCATGAGAGATGAAAGCTATACAAAGGTGATCATCAATGTACACCCAGTTAATGACAATGACACGAACCAAAGATAATCAAAACCTGTAGCGAGTTGGGTAAACCGCAGAGGAAACATCCTGAAAATGACAGTATTGGCATGTCTTCCAATGCCCAAATGAAGGCAGAGGCAGTAGTCCTGCTATAAAACCAGGGAATGGCCATGGGGAAGAGTTTAGTTCAAGACTCCCAAGATATCTAGAGGTTCTTGTAGGCCAACAGCTGTTTTCTGGTTATTGAAAATGTCCTTTATCTCAACAGAACTTTTGGGGACCAATGCCCATTAGTCAGAGTAGCCAAGTTGGGTCTGTGTGCCCGCTGTGGAGGTGCTATGTTCATATCTCCCTTTAAGAGAAACTACTGTGAGAAGTGCAATTGCTGACAGTCCCCAGCTGCTGCTATAGTTTTTGATCTACTTTTGATTGGCCTCAATGTTTGTGTCCCCCCACTTTGGCTGAAGGAGGACTCCTCCAATAGGCAATCTTTGCCTGGTATTCCCCACTGGTCTTGCTGAGACTTTCTTTGAGCTGTACTGTAATCCGAGACTCTTCCCACCCATTCTTTCCTTCTCTCTCTCCTTTCACAGGTGTCAGTCTCTTTCAGCCTACTCCTGCTCCTTTGCTCTTTATCCTTCACAGCTGTTTCTCCTATAAATCTCTTGAACCTCTAATTCTGCCTTGGCTTCTCCTTCTCAGGGGACTTGAATTGAAAGTCTAGTATATTCAGAGTTTGGGTCCAGCACTATTGAGAAGTTGATTCTCATGGTGGGCAAATCTGGGGAATTTTGTAATAGCTGGAGATGTCTGTAGACAGAATCACTTGTGGAATGTTGGGAAGAAGGGTTGGAGACGGTCACAAAAACCAGAGAAAATGAACACAATGCTCATCAGCAAATGCAATGAGCTGGATAACTTATGATGTATATTCACATACAGAGGAGCAAACATTAGACAGAGGTGAGTTTTAATCCCAAACCCACCATCTCTTTGGACAAGTCACTTATGCTTAATTTCGTCATCTATAAAATAGAAATAATTTTACTTACCTTGCTAGGTTGTTAGAATGAAGACAACAATGCAGTACCAGCAGTACCTGACACAGGTTTTTTTTTTTTCGAGTAGCTATTGTTAATTATTAGTATTTTCCTTTAGGAAGAGAAAGAATGCCTTTCCTCTTGCTTGAAGCCAGGCAGGGGCTAGTTCAAAAAGAAAAGCACTGGATCCACCCTGGGAGAGGTTCTGGGGGTTTGGCCCTCTCTGGTGATGAGCCCCTGGGAAAGGGGAGGGTTCTGTGTTTATCCAGGGGGAGAGTCAGCTGCTCCACTCAGACCTCACTCCCTATAGAAGGTCTAATGTGGTGGGACCCTCCTGGAGGGATGGGATAGAGGTGGGAGAGAAAAATTTAAACAATCGCCAGTCCCATCCCCCTGTGCCCAGGAGAACTGGATTGTCAGGAAGAAGTGAATTCTAAAGGAGACACTTGTCCTCATAGACACCAGGCAGTGGTGTAGAACTTGGCTCCTTGTGGGGATGAGAGCAGACCCAGGACAAAGGGGGAATTCTATGAAGACACAACCAGGTGTCCAGTCCTGAGAATGTCCCTGCCCCACCCCTGGCAACCCAGAGCTTGCCAACCCACACCCCAGTTCTGGCCTAGGTGCCCAATATAAGGCAGGCTTCACTAGAGCCAACCGGACCCCCAGAACTCTCTGCCATTCCTTTGGCAGCTTCTTTTTAAGAAGTCCGTCCATTTTCCTGAAATGAAGGATAGGTGACGAATTAAGTTGCTCAGGGGGTGACTCTAGGGAAAATCATGACAGTAGGTGGTAGTTTGTCTGCTTAGCAGTCTCTCTCCCTCTCACCCTCAAACCCTCCACCTCACACCACAGGTGTCCAGATTCTGCCTGTCAGGATGCTCTGTGGCCTGGCACCCTTTAATGCCTAGGAGGAAAGCAGTCAATAAGCTAACCACATCAAGGACTTCATTTGTCTCCCACTCCTCTAGGGTGGGGACTGGTAAATATCAGCAAGGCTAAATGCATTTTTTGCAAATGAAGGAATGAAAGAACTGAAGAGGGAGAATGTGTACTAATGCCCCTAAAAATGACCCCTGACCTGCCCTTCATCATCCTTAACCTCCCTATTCCTTCTCTCCCACCCTCCTTGATATTTCTTTCTCTCCCCCACTCCACCGCCCCCCAGTTTGGAAGCACAACACCTGGGCTGGACTTTGGGCAAGATACTTACCATCTCTGTGCTGGTTTCTGAGTCTGTAAAACAGGATAACACCTGTGGCACTGGGCTGTTGTGAGGATTAAATGAGATGAGGTAAGTATAGCAGCTGGGACCAGCATCCTCTGGGTTTTTGGTGTTCCATACTGCAGGCCTTGAGAGGGGGACTGAATAGCTGAGTTCCCAGCCAGGAGACAGGAGCTGGGTGCAGAGTGGGGGTGGGGGACCCTTGAGGAGCAGGAAGCTAAGAGGACTGACTGGTTGGCAAAGGAAGTGACTACAAAGGTCGAAGGGGCTCTACTCAGAGGTAATTCCAGTCTCCAGTGCTGGGTTGACAGTATCCTGACTTCTCCTCTGTCTCCACAGGCCACTGAGGACATAGATGTTCAGCTACTATCTCAAAAAAATCAACCATTAAGCCAGGTGCTGGAATGGGCATTTGTCTCCATAAATCTTCATAGCACTCTACATAATATAGGTGTTATTATTCCCAAGAGACAGTGGAGAATGTGGAGGCTCAGAGAGGTGGTCAGGCAGCTGGTAGACAGCTGGGACTTGATTGGTCTGGGTGACTCCAAGCACAGTGCTCATTGTTCTGCAGCAAGATGTACACCTTGGTTCTGTTAAGCCACATACATGCCTACTGTGTGCCAGCTCCTTGGGCTAGGTTCTGGGAATGTCAAGTGAACAATACAGACACGATCTCAACTACACACAAAAATGTAACTGGGCCATTACGACAGAGCATGCTAAGTCCAGATACTATCTGAGGTGCAGTCCCTAGATCCAAGGGGACCCTGAAGAGGGGCATCTGACCCAGACAAAAGTTCAGGTAAGACAGGTAAGGCCTCCTGGTGAGTCATGGTAGAGAATAAGTGTGCATAGAAGCCCCGTCCCCTCAATTTTCTCCTCCAAAGTGAGGCCAATAGCAAGGCTAGGTATATTCTTCCACAACACCCACGACTTCCTCTGAACCTAAGTCAGCAAAAGCCTGCCCCTTGCTTAACCTCCTTGTCTTCCTTATAATTCTCAAGGCTAGGAATAACCTCCCATTGCTCATACAACATCCCCTTTTTCATCTGGGGACCTCCTCAATCAAGAACTATTCCTGCCTAAGAGGAAGAGGAGTCAGTGTCTCACATCCACTTTCTTCTTCGGGGAATAATCCATGGGAGTGTGCCATGCCCAATGGGACCTGCCCAGCAGTGGCATCCCAGAAGCTGAGTCTGTGATCTGGTATGGTCTGTGGAGAGCCCCCAAATTCTCCATGCTATGGCAACAGCCCACTGGACTGACCTAAGCAAGTTACACTTTGTCTTCCTTTCTCCACCCGCAAGCTCCCTCTCCTGACCTAGGGAGACAGACATCTAGGAGATGCCTGGATGCACAGGAACTCAGAGAGAATCAGAGAAGCTGACTTTGTATACAAAACAGCTTTATTAAAAATTTGGCTATTAGGAAACAAAGCCTTCATAAGAGTTCTTTCAAAAAGTAAAAATTTTAAATAAATGTGTCAGAAAAGTGGCAGCCAGATACACCTGAAACAGCCACAGTTTTGGGGGAGGAGTTTCCCAGAGCCCCAAGAGGCTGGGCACAGGGGTCTTTGGATGCCTGCAGGACCTGGTAACGGATCTACCAGGCAAGGGTCCTGACTCAGTTTTCCTTTCCTTGGAAAAATGGAAAGAACCTGGCAAGTGTAGGAAATTCTGAGTCTGAAGCAGAAAGGCACAAAATGCATTTGTAAGGTGGGACTGCTAAATCCAGCCCTGAGGCACATGGAGCAGATGAATGCTGGTGATGAGAGCAAATGCTCCCAGTTCTGGCCTAGTTCCTGATGGTCCACCTCTGGGTTTGGCCACAGGTTAAGGTGGATCAAGTGAATTGTACCATCCCTACAGCCAAGGGCCTGGAACCAGTCTGAAGAACAGATGTGTTGCTTCACTGATATCTGGCTATGCCAGGGCAAGAACGATCACACTGGTCCCCAAGAAATCCCAATGGGGAGCACCAGGACTCCTGTCCAATCCCATCTTCTGAGCTACTGTGGGCACCCACCCAGGGTAAGGAACTTCTGAGGGCAGTCCTTGCCATCCAGACATCTGGACAAACTCCAGGCTTCAGCGCCAGGGTTTCTCTAAATGGCAGGCACAAGAAGCTGGCATTGTTAAAACCAGTCCCCAACAGCTGCTGGCTCATACCCATGGTCACTGGTGACAGGCTTCCCTGGTGACATTAGGCAGAGGGTAGGCAAAGAGGGAAAAGTCCAGGATATACTTAGGCAGCACGTCCTGCAGCAGAGACGGTGGGGCACTGCAGAGATGGTAGTGCAGGCTTTCGCGGCTGGCAGGCCGGTACCAGGCCTGGCGAGCTGGGAATCGCACATGGGGTGGTGCCCGCACCCACTCCAGCACCTGGTTGGCATCAGTCTCCAGCCTCTCATAGGACCCTACGAAGTCATAGTGCACAGCACAAGGCTGGCACAGGTGGTACACGGGCATCCAGTGCTCATTCATGCGCTCAGGGTCCTCATCCACTAGGTATCTCAGGAACTCGGGGAAGGTGACATCGTCCCCCGCAGGGCTGGGTCCCGCTCGCGCCCTGTACCGCCTCACGATCTCAACCCCATAGCGCTGCTGGTACTCTCGAATCTCGCCAAACTTGTTGCGGTAAGCCGAGAGAAGGCGTTCCAAGGGGTCCCTCACAAAGAGAAACTTGAAGTAGTGCTGCAGGCGGTAACGAATCTCCTCGGGCCGCAGGTCTGCCAGGAACACCAGGTCATTACGGTGATCCATCTTGAGGCGGACGTCCACGCTGTCCAGCACGCCAGCTAGCACCTTCAGAACCCGCTTCCAGTTAGAGCAGGCCACCTTGGGGACGTAGCAGTAGAGGAAGCGGTAGCGGTCACTCACGAGGATGTGGCGCAGCAAGGTGCGCCGCTGCCCCAACGGCAAGTCCCAGGGGTCCCGAGGCATACCTGGTTGTCCGCACACTGCCCGCAAGGTTCGGTTCCGGATGTCTTGCCTCACCTGCAAGTCCGAGTCCTCGGCATTCCAGGACAGCTCCCCGGTCCGGGAGACTGCCCCGCGCCAGGCCGAGCCCTCGCGAATGGGAGGGTGCAGGGGAAGGGGCTTCATTTCAGCCAAGATGCCCCGCTCTATCATGAGCAGCAGCCCGCTGGAGGCCACGATCACCGCAAACATCAGCATGGACGGCAGCAGCAGAGGCGGGCCCCCTAGCCCTACCCGGGCTCTGCCCACTGGGGCCCGCCTCACCGCCCGGCCCAGGGGCTCGGCGCCATTTGGGGCCGCCAGCGGGGTCATCGGGCGGGGGAACATTGTGCTCCGGAGGTGGGGGCCTGCGCGAGCCGGGCGGATCCGAGGGCTGTCTGCTGGGAGTGGGACTCGGCCTGGGGGCGGGCGCTGAGGGTTTGGGCCACAAGCTCCGGGAGAGGATCCGGGAGAGGAGCGCTGGCGGGAGGCCCCGGCGCGCAGGGGTGACCGGCTGCCGGGCGGAGGCGCCGGAGCGGACGGCGGGCGGCGGGCGGCGGGCGGCGGGCGGGCTTGGCTAGGGACCGAGGCCGGATGTCCCGCCCGGCAGCTCTCCTCCCCGCGCCCAGCCGTCACACAGGCGCGGGGGCGGGCCCAGCCGGGGGCGGGGAGAGGGGCGGGCGCCCCTGCAGGGAGCAGGCTGGGAGGGCGTAAGCAGACCCCCACCCGAGAGAGGGCGCCTGAACCAGGGCGGTCTTGGTGCCGGGGACAAAAGCTCCGAGGTCCCGAAGGCAGAAAAGACTCAGGCCGCGGCGCGTGTCCTCAAGGAGCTGGACGGAGAGGACACGCACCCAACACTGCCGCATACTCGGACCTGGCGAAGTCATCCCTTACGAAGAGTGACTCTGGAGAAAGCACCCTCTCCCCCGCCCCGCCAGCGCTCTCCTAGAATCCAGACTTTGGAGAGGCCCATCTTTCTCGCTTGAAGCAATCTTCAGTGTGTTCCCCTTACCCACCCTGTCCCAGCCACTCCAGTAAAGAGGAACAAGGCTGTCAGGCACTGACCAGAGGCTCATCTCCATGGTGACTCTTAGATTTAACAGTACCTGGCAGATTAGTGTTCATCCACTGGTAATGCTGCAATGTCTGAAAATGGAATATCTCCCATCTGTCTTCCCTTCCCCAGCCTGAAAGGTGGGATAACTGGGACACTCTGGTGAGGGTGCCTGGTAACTGACCACTGATGTGGTCAGCACAGTTTAAAGGATGAGGAGCTGGGGGCTGAGCAGCAGCTTCCTTGCCTGGAGCTAAACATGTTAATTGGCACCAGGCTGGCCACATGGGCTAGAGGCAGATATGGGAATGTCCTAAATGTCAGTGGTCAGCCTGTCCCCACCCAAACTGGGCACTTCACTAAGTATCCAGACCTCATTATGTGTGGGAAGCCAGGGAGGCTCTGAAACAGCGTAGTGATGTGATTAGAATCCACATTTACTGAGGCAGGTGCCTTCTCAATGTTTTGTATTCTCTTCTTCAGTCAACAGTCACCCTGGGAGGTTAGTACTATGGGCATTCCCATTGTACAGCTTAAGAAACAGAGGCTCAGGGAAGCTGAGACTCTTTATGAGTCAATCTGATTCTAGAACCTAAATGCCTAATCTCAACCCTTCAGAGATGAATGGAGCACAAATATGAAATGGTTGGGAGGGAGGAAGCAGCCTGCACGCTGTACTGAGGGAGTGATGGCACTGGCATGAGTGATGGAACTGGGGAAGATGCCAGAGGATTTGAGTTTAGTGGGAGGATGACACTACTGTTGACCAGATGAATTCAGGATGAGGGGTTTTGAGGAATGAGATAAAGCTAGAGGGCTCCTGGATGACCCCCCAATCCTACCAATGTCAGAGCACGCACTATGAGCTAGAGGAACGAATGGGAAGCCTAGTGTCCTCCCAGGTCTTCAGAGTAGGCTCCCCATATCCCACTGTCCCAATGCTGAGGTGCATCTCAGGATGCCATTCCATTCATTGATTTAGATGTTTGCATGTGTACAACCTTCACCAAACTGCTCCTTGATCCCAAAGGCACTGAAGGTAGATTTCTGGTGGTGGGCTCATTTTCTACTGAAAAAATTTTTAAAAATATGTACATCTCGTACTAAGCAAAAAACTGATTTAATTTGGCACATACTTATTTCTCTGAGTGTTTTTCTGTTAACAATCATAGTGAGGCAGTATGAGTAACAGAAATAGTTACCTCTGAGGGAGTCCTTGGGCAAGGTACTTATCTTCACCAGTTTCCTGTCTGTGAAATGATAGGATACCACCCATCTCAGGGGACTCCTATGAACAGCACACTGATAATGGTGCTATCAGATTCATGATGCTGTCCATGCACCTAATAACCTCTGTGAAAATGCATCTGCCCACGTCCTTACCAAAACGCAAGAGGGTTGAGCAGCTATACTCTGCCTCCTAGGAACTCCCATGGCCTCACAGCCACCCCACCTTGAGCATGGTCAACACTAAGGTGCTGGGGCCGTGGTGAACCTAGGGATCCAGGCAGTCACAAACCCTTGACTCTATGATGTAGCCTTCATTCCCTCAGCAAGGAGTACCCATTGCTAGATACAGACAGAGACCCTAGGCCAGTTTCTGCTGGCCAGCTTCCCAAGGAAATGAGCCAAGGTGATGAGGTGATATCTTCACTGTGCACCTATGTGAGGACCAGTTCCCAGGTCACTGGCCAGGTGAGGGCCAGAAACCCAAATATTTCATATAGCCCAGGCAGGTGGTTCTGGCTACCACGATGCTAATTAGTCAACTGCAAGTTCCCATTCCCTGTCTCCTCTCCTCCACTTTCCCCCTACTTTCCTGCCCTCTTCACATACTGGAACTAGTGAGCCCCTGCACTCTAGGTATTAAGAGTGACCTCCCCCCCAAATAAAGTGAGCCCTCTGCACCCACAGATAAAAAGATGACAGGACACACAAGTAATAATCCTTTTCTAAATCAATACAATTTCTCAAATTTATTTTTTCTTAAAGAAGTACTTCTAATCTCTGTCAAAAGGGAGGTGAGGAAAGGTCCTCCCTCCCTTGTAAACACTGAAATACAGATCTGAGAAACCGGGGTCGACACACACAAAAAGTGCATTTTACAAAATATCAACTAAAATATATTTTACATGAATTATGCTTCCACTGAAATTCTACCAGCTGCATTTTCAGGTTCGAAAAAATATTTCAACATCTAAGAGATTTCAAAAGCATTTAAGTTCTGGGCAGCAGACCCTAGGAGGAGGGGCCTTGATCTCTCCTGCTGGGTGAGGCTAGGCTCCTTGGCAGCAAAGGCCCAGCACCCTGGGAATGAGCAGGCTCCATGGCTGGCTCTCCAGAGTCCCCACAGCCACTCTACCAACCTCTCCTACTGAACCCCACCCTCAACCCCAGACTGATGCCTTCCTCCAAACAGCTTATTCCATACAAAGGAACCTGAATCGCTTCTCTTCAGGTTTGGGCTTCCCATGTAAATTTACCTCTGAAGCCTCCAGGCCTCCCCCATCCCAATGGCCATGTAGGAGTGGCCTGTTTTCTCAAGGACGGCATAGTGACAGGCTTGCTGGAAGTACTCTCAGCATTCACTTCCACCTCCTTCTGCAGACCCTGCCTGACTGTCCTCATCCAGTGCCATCTGCTTAGCCTGCTGGGTGTCTGCCCCTCCCCGGGGGAAGAAGACCCAGTGCTACCCTCCTTGGCTCCTGCCCCCCAGGGGTATGTGCCCTGTGGAAGTGCTCAAGGGCAGGTTCCCAGCACCAGGCCCAAGCCACATGGGGCTCCTCTCCTTTTCCCTACCATGCTCCTCTTTGGTACAAATAGGAAAGAACCAGGCTGTTCTAGCCCCCTTGCAGAGAGCCCCAGGGCCAGGGCCTAGTCCTGACCAGGACAACAAGGAGCTGAGCCTCCTAATTTATTCTGGGGGAGCTGCATGAGGTGAAGACAGGGCCCCTGGGCAATAGGAACAAACTGGAAATTCAGTCCTTAGTTCCTAGATTGAGTGGCTGCAGCTCAGCAGGTCTGTGAACTGATACAGTGTTGATTCTCCCCGGGATGTAAATTAGTGCAATCTACAAAAGACTAGGGGGTCAGGGGTGGCAGGGCAAGGGGAGCCACAGCACTCCTTTGGTTTGATTTCAGGTGGGTGTGGCTTGAAGAGTCCTGTGTGAAGTTCTGCAAGAGGTTTCCTAGAACCTCCAAGTATAAGGCAAGAGAAAGTCTTCAATAAATCAGGTAGCAATTTTTCTTGCCCCCTGCCCCCCACCCCCTCCCAGCTCCCTTCTGCCCTCCCAGACACGATAAACAGCATGTTGATCAGTTAACTTCTGGGAAGCCAGACCTGCTGGGTGGCCCCTCACCAGGAGGCGAACAGGAAGCTGACTCCCACAAGTGGGCCACACCCATGACAATGAGGGCCGGGTAACTTGTCCCAGCACCAGGGGCTACTGCAGGGGCCAAGGAGGAAAGCCAGGGAAAGGCCCCAAATCCAGGAATAGGAAGTCAATGCTCTGGAAACTAGACTCTGGCTCTCCATGCCTTAAAGGAACGAGCTCGGAGCTATACTAGAATCTGAAAGAGCCTGGTCCTAGGCTGATAGGGAAGCAGTGGGTCACAGTGGGTGAGGTAAAACTGGCTCCCATTCCCTCCCGAAGGGCCCAGGGGAGGCTAAAGAAAGGTCTGTTGGGCCTGGTTCCTGAAAGACCTCCCCCTACTCCCCGGGCCCCATGCCCCTCTGGCTTGGCTCAGCATCAGGGAAGACTGCTTCTTCAGGAGTCTCCATCCATGGGCCACAGAGAGGTACCCTGGGCCAAGCTGAGGGCTATGATGCTTTTCTTATATCCTGGCCTCCCCTTCCCTCCCCTGGGGCCCAAACTCATAGGGACCCCTGCCCTCCCCCCAAGAGAACCACAGGCCAGCAACCTCAGGCCCCTGTGGCCCCTTAACCAAGTGCTGTGCTTCAAGCAGTGCCCCCTGCCCTGAGCCCCAACTTGCCCATGGGCAGCCCCAGTGTAGGCAGGAGGCGGCTACTGGGGGTTCTTGAGGATGCGGCCATGGCGGAAGTCATAGACATGGCGGCAAAGAAACACCAGCTCAGGGTCCGTATCCTCGGGCACTGTGCGGTGTGGTGGGGTGGAGTAGTCCGTGGAGGGGGGTACCAGTGCTGTCTTTCGGCTGGGGAGGCCTTCACCTCGGCGCTTAGCCATGGCACAGAATCTGCAATGACATATCATCCACTGTCTTTATCAAAGCCACCTGTGCAGGAATTCTAATTCCTTCTCTGGACAGGTCCAGATAGTGAGGATGTCTTGTCTCCTCCTATCCCTGCAACAGCTGGTGTTGCCTCCATCCCTATCCTAGGGGTTACACCCTCTCTGCCAACTGCTAGTTTACCTTCTCTGTCACTGGGGAACCACACCTGCTAGAGCCTCCCTCTTGACCACCTGCCAATTCTTGATTTTCTCCAAGAGCAGTACTATAACCCCAACTCTGCCCAACCATTCTACCTTAGACGGGCAACAATTTTTTTCTTCTAAAAAAATCAGATGGTAAAAGCAGGCTGTAAGGAAGAAAGTTCTGAGAGGTAAGGCTCAGTGAGATCCCTTTGGGGATCACAGGCAGCCCGGAAACAGCCTTGGGGGGTCTGAGGGGAGAGGCTAGCCAGAGGCACAGGGCATCACCCACCTGCAGTATTCAGCAAAGGTCAGCACATAGCACTTTTCCTCAATGCAGGCCACACTGTTCTGGTCCTGATGTCTCGATGCAAAGACTTCATTCTGCAAAGGCTCAAAGGCAGAGAGCAGGAGGAGATCAGTTACCAAAGTTGGAAACATCTAACTCCAGGAACAAGGTGGACATTAACCCACCCTGCTGAGACTCCTGACCTAACTCGAGCTAGTGCTCAGAAAGTCAGAGAGCTTCCCTGAAATGTGAGTCTAACTGCTTGCCACCTGGCACCCCAAGGCATTCCTCCCAGGTTCCATGCTACTCTGGAGAAGTCAGGTGCCTCCACCAGCCGGTCATTAGTTTCCTGACTCCCACCCCTGCCCACCCAGCCAACCCAGGGGAGGAGAGAAGAGTTGGTCAGTCTTCTGAAAAGTCCCAGTGAGGGAAACCAGAGTAAAAGGGAGTCCAGATTGGGGGAGAGGGACCACACCCTGGGGGCATTACTACTCTTAGCACACCACTGGGTAGAGTACTAAGGAGTATTAGGAGAAGTCCTTTTCCATCTCCCTCTTGTGCTGCAGACATTATCAAAGAGGGCTAGGTGTGCAGCTTCACCTCCCCTTTCCTGTCACCAGGAGGACACATCCACTTGCTCCCATTCTGGCAGCCCCGGCCCTCAAAGGCTCCTTTTTTGCCCCCCTTCAAGATTGATACTATTTCCTTTGAAACATGAACCAGGGCAGGGTTGGAAAAAGAGCCTAGGCCCTTCTCCAGGGTCTCTGACATCCAAGGTAACAAGTCTAGGGACTTGAATGCCCATAGCTTCCATTCCCAAACCACCTTCTTACACCACGACCTCTCCTCTCTGCTACCCCTGCATTCCCTTACCCATTTGCCGGGCAACTCACCTCGTGCATGCTGGGACTGCGGCCTCCCTGTAAGTGCTCTGGTCTGTAATACCATAGAAGACTCATCATCAGCTCTCCTGGGGGTCAAGAAAAGCAATCATGACTTGAGCTGACAACCCCAGAGTTACTTAGGCAGGCAAGCTGGCCACCTGCCCTGGAGGCTCATCCAACTCTAATGCTGGGCCAATCCTGAAGGCTCCAACCACCCAAGTCCTCTGTCTCAGGCCAAGCCAAGCATTCTGTGACCTGGAATGCTATTAGGCATGGAAGAAGAAGAGGGGAAAAGCACTGAGATGTGAGGAAGGGGGACAGGTGTCCAGGTCCTGGTGGCTGGAAAGGTTAATGAGCTGATATAATCCAAGTTACAAGGCCACCTGCTGCGCTCCGCAAAAGATAGACCCTGGCTAAGTAGAAAAGAGACTGTGCCAAGAACAATGCCAGGTCAGACTTCAGGCAGGGGGTACCTGATTCGGGGTTCTCCCAGAGAGCAGAGATTTTGGCCACATAAGGTGTGGATGTCTTTCGTGGGCCTGACTTGAGAAGGACGGTATCCCGAACTCGGATGGTCTCTCCATGCCGCTCTACCGCCTGGTAGCTCTTTCGGATGGCTGGTTCCGGTTCATCCTGAGCAACAAACCAATGACACAAACAGGCTTTTAAGGCCCCACTCAAAATGAAGAGGGAGGGAGGGAGGGAGGGAGCGAATGGCACCCTCTATTTTTCTCAGGGCAATAAAACCACTATCGATGGGAAACTGCAGAAGGAATTTACATGTTGGGCCCTTCCCCCTAAGCCTGGCTTTCAGGGGCATGATGGGATGGGGGTCCCCATGGTCAGAGAAAGGATAAGAAATGGGAACAAGTGTGGGAAAGTGGCCCAAAGCTTTTTGGGCTGCATTCTTGACCACCACACCCCAACAGCTGGATCTCTCACTCTAAACCCTCAACACTAGGGAGGTCCTCAGGCTTCCTAATGGGACAGTCTTGGTTTGACCCTTAAACCACCACTGCCAAGTGGCACAGCCTTGGGCAAATTACTTAATCTAAGCCTCAGTTTCCTCATCCGTGAATTGAGGATAATTATAGGAACACAGGGTATATACCTCATAGAGTAGTAGTGAGGATGAAAGCAGATAATGCATGCTAAGTGCTTAGCTTGGTTCTGACACCTAAGAAGTGCTCAATAAATTTTAGTTGACGTTCTTTTCATCACCCCAGATGTTTCTGTATCACTGATTTTCTCTGCCCAATCCCAATTTCCCCTATACATATTTATCCAAAAAGCCTCCAAGAAAGTCATCCATTTTATAATCCAGAACAGAAGGAACAGCATGGGAAGGAATGAGAGGTGAAGACACTTCAGAGAGCTCCTCTGAGTGTCAGTGACAAAGATGGTAGCCACCAGCTGTGACTGTATACGTGTCTTGACCTCCCCAAGGTGGACACTATAGGATCAGTAGGGGCTGGGGGAGCAGGCTGGGGGAGCATACTTGGTTCCTGGAGCACAAATGAACTGGAGCCCCTTGTCACTTCGCAGTATAGCTACAGCTGGGATTCCTGGGATCCGCACACCTCACTGCAGGTCCTATGTCCCCAATGCCACACCCATTCTCCCCTTCAGCTAAGAGCTGGCACTCACCAAGACATAGACAGCCTTTTCACAAGCAGCTCCAACAGGAACCCAGCCATTAGTGCGGCGACGGCGGCGGCGGCGAGGGCGTGGGCGCTGGACACGTGGTTGCTTGGGGTGACTTGGCCTGCGGGCAGCCTTGCTCCTCACAGTGTGCCTACAGCTGGAGCCTGTGCGCAGACCTGACTTGGAGCCACTAGGAGGCTTGGCGCTCTGAGGGCATGCGCGGGCTACTGTCTGGGGCTCCGAGGTGGGTGTCTGAAGATGAGGGACAGGCTCTGCTGCAGGTGGCACGCTGGGCACAGGGCACCCCAGGAGGGGGTGGGCAGGTGAGGCTGGGTGGCCAGCTTCCGGGAGAGGAAATTCCAGCTGGCCCAGGGACCTGCAGCCTTCTGGAAAAAGGAGAGGGAGTCAGGGCAGAAAAGGACAAACAGTAACCTCCCCACCCCCAATCTCTCCATCTTCAGAGTCTGCTCCTAATTCTAAGTGGCAGGTGGGTCAGGTTGGGGGCCTTTAAGGTGGACCGTCAAGAGTGACTGGCCAAGGGTGTTTCTTGACCTTGGAGACTGGTCCACAGAAAGCTTCTGTAGCTTTGACTTAATCTTCTCCAAGGCTTCCATAGTGCTTAGGAGCAGGGGAGCTGGAATCAGATAGCCAAGGATATGATTCCCAGACCTGACACTGATTCACTGTGTAACATCAGGCCAAGTTACTTTACTTCTCAGTGCTTTGCAATAGAAATAGTAGTTGCAACTATTATGTAGTCTGTCTTGAGGTTTTTTTTTTAACCAGTGCATTAACTCATCTCAACCTTATGACAACCCTATGAAGCAAATACCATTATTCCCATTTTATAATTAAGAAAAATGAGACATGTAGTAGCTACTGGCTTGTCCCACAGTCATGTGGCTAGGGAGGTGGGGGAGAACATTTCGCTCCAAGCAGTTTGGTTCTACAGTCTATGCTCAATTACATGCCATGCGGCCTCCCATATGTGAAGTGCTTTAGAACAGTGCCTAGCACATGGTATTTACTGGTGTCCCAGGGGCAAGTGGGTAAGAGTCCTGGGTCCCACAGACCATGTGTCTAGATTTGGAGAGTGATACAAAAGAGGAGGAAAAGCCCAGGAAGAAACCTGTTCTAATTTCTTAGAGCTCCAACTCACGCCAGAATCTGAAAACCCGTCTGGCCAGTCAACTGGTCTATAAAGTTGTTTTATAGACCCCTATAAGAAGGGTTGTGGGGGAGGGGAAAGCCCTGGGAAGGCCTGGCCCCTCATTTCACCACAAGCAAGGCAGATTTGCCGACCAGGATGGCTCTGGTTACCTTGTTACTACCAGGAAGCCTAGAAGGGAGCCCAAAGAAGCATGTGAGGACACTCCTGCCAATTTGGGAGTGCAGCACAAGCCTCTCAGGTGTCTAGATCTTGCCAGGGAGGTAGACACCAAAGCCACGGGCCCTGAGAGCACAGTTTGTGCCAGGGAACTCTGTCTGTTCTCAGAGTGTGCCCACCCCATCCACCCCTAGCAAAGTGATGCTAACTCTGGGCACTACTTCTCTTTCAAAGCCTGTATGGCCAGGAGGAAGCCGTCCTACTACAGCTGGCACCAGCTACTGGATCTGGGAACCCCTCTACCCTTTCCCATGAATGCTTAACTTTTGCCAGCATGCAGATGATCTGGGCTCCTTGAGGAAGCAGAAGGGACATGGGAAGATCTTGGCAAAAACCCTAATTTCAATATGTAACTTACTACTCAAGAGTCTAAGACTGAGCACGGCATCCCAATGGAGAGAAACGGCCTTCCCTACCCCTTCTACTACCACAATGCTACCTACCTACCTACCTGCCAGGCCAAGAAATCTCCATAGACAGCAGGAACAGAACAGGGCTGCTAAGAGCTAAATATGGGCCCATTTCCTGGGAGTGCTCCTAGGCTTGGGGTACAAAACAAGGGGAGTCCTCCCCTCTCAAAGCCCCCTACCTTCCCTGTAGTACCTAGATCCCAAGAAGCCTCACCCTGTTCCATGACCCAACCTCTTAGAACACCATGTCTCAGAGACTCTCTGGTACATCCCACCCCCAGCAAGGCTTACCTGCTGCAAAAGGCATTTTGTAGGAACAGCCGCCACAGGTAGTGCCGATGTGGGTAAGAGAAGAGGGTAACATTTCACAGATGCTGTAGCCATTCACTCCAGCTTCCTCACTGGAGCAGTAGCGAGAGCTCCAAGGAGGGTGCTGGAAAGGGGTGCCCGTGGGCACTGGTCTTGGGGCCAAGAGGAGCCCTTCGGTAGGTGCCGCCACTGGGGACAGCTTACCCTCAGGGAGCATGGAGCAGGGAGAATAGCCCCCACACTGCAGCCCATCTTGGCAGTATAGGTACAAGCTGCCTAATGCAGTGAGCTCAGGCCGACCACAAAGGCCACTGTAGTCAGCAGGGTTGCCAGGCATCGGCAGGAGGGACAGCTGGGGTGTGGGAAAAGAGGGCTGATGCAGTTCCTGCTTGGGGGCAGGTGACTCCTCTCCTGGACGCCCAGGCTCTGGCTTCAGAGCTGCCTGCCCACCCATCAGCAGAGGCAGATGGGGGCGTAGACCCAAGGGGCTCTCCAGAGCCTGGCTCAGAGGCTGCCGGTAAGGTGGCTGGCTGGATGGCCCACGAGGGGTGGCAGAGAGCCATGGCTCCTCGGGGCACCCTTGCCAGCCTGGTGGACCTGCAGCCTCCCCGGAGCTGGGCCCATGCCGAACCTTGGGATAGTTCTTGCCATTGACCTTGGCCCACTTTGGCCTCGGGGCCTTCAGTGTTGGTGGCTCAGTGGAGCGCCCATCTACTTCTGGGTGGGCACGAGGTGGCCGCAGGGGTAGCTCCCGCTCCTGGCTCAGCTTTAGGAAAGCAGCTGCATTCAGGCTGGCCAGTCTCTTGGGAGCTAGGTCACCATCTCGACGGCTACCTTCATCTGGTGCTGGCTCTGGGGATAGGTCCCGACTTCCTCCACCGAGGTCCCTCAGCCGGGGCCGTTTCTTGGAGGTAGACCAGCCCCCAGTGGCCCGGTCACGGTCCCGGCTGCGGTGGGGGTCTCCCCCTCGGCTACGTCGGCTGCCCACCAGGCTGCTGGTGTCCTCCCGCTCCAGCAGCAGGTTATTAAGGGCCTCGGCGTTTAGGGAGGCCAGGCGCCGCTTGCGGGGCTGGGTGAGGCCAGTGTCTTCACTGGAAGGGGCTGGGCTAGGGGACTTGGGCAGGTCAGGGGGCAGCTCATCAGCTTCATCTGCACTCCGTGGTCCGGCCACATTCTCCAGGCGGGTCAGCAGCACTTTGCAGGCCTTGGGCTTCTCAGGAACCAAGGGGCGCTTACGCAGAGGGTAGTTCTTGCGGCGCACTGTGAGGTGCCCTGGGCTCTCAGGCATGCCTGGCTCCATACCTTCCGCCTCCTGCTCCATGCTGTTGCCTTCTATCTGCAGGGGTTCCTGGCGGCCAGTGGGGCCAGAACTCAACATGGGAAGGGACTTCCTTCGAGTGTGTGTCATGGATTTTATCCAAGCTGTAGGACAGAAGGCAGGTAATGAGAGAAGCTCACTCTGCCTGCTTTCTCCTCGACTGCCGCCCATCCAGCCCTACCTGTAGTAACTCTGGCCTATGTTTACCCCATCTCCATCCTGGATTTTCTTGGGAGTGCAAAGGTCCAATGGGGTCAGGGTACTGGCAGTTGTGTAAGGACTAGCTGCCTTGCTCTTCTTTTAGCCTAGGGCACCTTGAACTAAAGCTTTAGAGAGCCTAAAGCTTAAGAGCAATGCAGACCCCAAGGTCAGAAGACAGAAGAAGCTGGGGGCAAAACTCTTGGTTCTCTCTTGCTGTTCTTCTCCCACTAGATACTCATCACAGGCCAGGAGGAGGCTCTGAAGACACCCAGCCAGAATGGGGGCTTGGGTGGTGGGAGCCTATTTATTCCTTCAAAAATATTACTAACCCTCCTCCCCCATCTTGTGGCTTCTGAGATTGGCCAAAGGAGGACAGTAAGGAGCTGAGATGAGGAACCTGCCTGCTGGGCTGTGGAGGAGGCAAAGTCCAGCCCGTGATGATGCCCTGCCCAGCATGTACAGCAGCACAGCCATACCTAGGTCTTGCTGGAAAAGACCCAGAAGGGTGAAGGACTGGCTTTGAGGAGCCTGTGGTCAGAGGAGGTCTCAGCCAAAGCTAGGAGCCAGACCCAGCTTAATTCATGGGATTCCAGAGAAGGGCAGCCTAAATAGTGCCAGTGCCTGCGGGAGGGATGTAGGTAAAGCTGGGGCCAGAATTTCTGGACAGAAAACCCAGGGACCATATACTACACGAGGTACATCTTTAACATCCCACCAGCCACAAAGAATTGGGAAAAGAAAATACAAAAGAGAAGAACTCAGGCCTAACCAGCGGCTGCCTTGTTAGTCCTGCTCTATTCCTCAGGTCTCCCTCTTAGGAGGCAATAATTCCAGGCAGAAGCCAGAACGGGGGCAGTGCTAGGAAGCCCAGAGCCCCTAACAGAAAATGCCCATAACCAGGCATCATCTCCTACTTTGCATTCCCCCCCCCGCCCCCACCACACCCAAACACCAACATACACCTGGGGTGCCTGCCCTCTACTCTTCCCCATCCTGAATGAGAGAGGCCAGAGATGGCTGTATGCTAGAAGCTGATATAGCCAAGGCAATGATGAAATGGGGGTGGGGTGGGTTGGTGGCCAGAGGCTACTGAGCTATATTCACTCTCTACCTACTCTCCCACCCAAAGCAAGGTGCTACCAAGTAAGGTACCAGAGGCGGCTGGTCCCTGTGGACCGCCCCCCACTCCCAAGCAGGCCCAAGTTTTCCAGCTTAATTTCCCCACTGCTATTGTTATTCACACTCACTTTACCCAAGGAGCCAAGAGTAGTCCTGCTGGGCCAGGTTTAACCCTGAAAGTCCCAGGCCTGAGGGTTCCCAGGGATTCCAGAGCCCTTCCCAGCTAGCTCCTGTGGTCTTGGGCCAGTGGCTGGAGTCACTGGCTACCTTCTTTCCTGAGACATGCTGCACTAGTTGAGACAGAGTGCTCAGAAAACCAGGCTGAGGGCAGTGTGGGTGTCCCTCACTCCTGAGAGAGAACTTGGAAAACTGGAAAAGGGAGGCAGCGTGCCAGGCGTTGCTCTGGCCTCTGGCCCCATGCAGGGACCTGCCACTGTCCAGAGACCAGGCCCCGGGCAAGACAGAGTCATAGAAGGTAAAACCCATTCATTCCTAAAGTACAGACAGGCGAACTCCTAAAAAATCCCAGGCATCTGCTAGGTTCCCTAAGATTCCAGCTTCTAATCAAGGTGACCACCCATCCCTGTTTGCTCAGCATACTAATGAGCAATGCATCCTTTCACTCTCAAAACCATCCCAGTTGCTTACAACCCACAGGCCCTTTTCTCAAATGCAGGGTGCCCCTGTGCTGGAGGTGGAGGAGCAGTGACAAGAAGCCTATCTGTATTTCCTAGGAAAGCCGAGGCCCAGACCTTTCCCATCCCAAAAAGGGCCTGAAGATGGAGGAAAGTGAACAGACCACACAGCTGAGCAGAGGTCAAAGCCCCTCAACAGGCCCCAAGTTACCAGAGGAGTCAGGGGTAGGAATGGCTGGGGGCCAAGGCTGAGATCACCTGGGCTTGTGGCCTTTAAGGACACAGGAGCAGAACAAGGAGGGGGTGGATGGGGAAAAGAGCTTTCCGGCCCAGAAAGTAAAAGAGCGAAGGAGCTCTTAGCTTGGGGTGACCGGCCTGCTCCCCTGCACCCAGTTTGCTAGTGGACTAGCTGCATGGATGGATGGTCCTGGGATTCTGGAACACTTGCCCCACTACTCAGTCCTTCCCTCTCAAAATGCAAAAGGTCTCAAGCAGGAAGAGGTTGAGAGGGGAGCCTTCCACTTTCAAAAGCTTGGCTTGAGAACCTGAGAATTTGTTCCCAGTAGAGTATCTCTCTTTCATCTCCCATTCAGCCCTCCAGTCCCTCAGGGACACTCACTGTCCCTGGGCTGATGAACTGACTATCCAGCTGACTCTCAGGGAAGCCTCTAAATCACAGAGGGCGAGTCACATTTTCAAATCAAGCATACGAGTCTCTTGCTTGTCTCCCCAGACTGCCAAATCCTACCACCCACCAAATACACTCAAGGCCATCGGAAGCCCATTGCAAAACAACTCAGAGCTTTAATGTGGTGCCTAAGGCAACAGTCACTTACCAACCTGAGAAGAGGCTAGGGGCTCTGCTGCCTGCCTCACTACACTCCAATCTGAAGAGAGCAAGTGTTGAGTCATGCTTTGAAGCTGGACATGTGAGAATCTCTGCTGCAGCTTTTCTACCCAGCGTGGGGCTGAGAGGGGGCTCCCAGCCTGTAGGTGGTGGTCCAGCTCCTTGGGGAAAGAAGATCCTGGAAAGCAGCAGGCTTGGTTCCCATACCAGCTCTGCCAGTCCTTCTGCTATCCCGTCCCTCCCACTTTATACACCAGCTCAACAAGGAACTTCTACCACTGCCAAGAAATAAGGGTGCCTGGGTTCTCTCAGCATTACCCTCTTCTTCTCTGGGATACCCTGTCCTCCCAGGCACAGGAAGACCTGGCCCCCTCGGGAGAAGGTTCCTAGGAGGGATTCCCCAGGGAATATGACTGCCGTGGAGGAGAGTGGCGCTGGTGGTTTCTCCAGGCCAAAGACTAGCAAATTACATGTTGAATCCAAAATCACAAGTACTCTAAAGACAGTGAACAGGTCATCTCAGCCCCCAGGCACATCAGGTCTCAAAATCAAGTTGGAGATCAGGTCCAGCAAGAGTGCTAAGGCAGGGTCTGGGCTTAGGTGCAGCCTCAGCCTGCCCACGGATAGGGGAAGTTATCTCCACAGAAGTAGAAAGGGAGGGAGGACTTGTCTTTTTACCCTTCAAGCTGCAGCAGCACTGTGCACCTCCACCCCCACCAGCACAGGTGGAACATACCCAAGGTACTATGTGCAAGGGAGGGTCGGAGGCCTGAAAAAGTGTGGGCTGTGAGAACCACTGAGGAAAACCAGGGTGGGGTCTAGGCAGGCAGGTCAAGCCCAGATCTCTCCGCAAGCAGAGGATGGCCTTAGCCTTGGCCACTGCTCTCCTCTTGTGCACCCAGCTCTAGGCCACATTCCCCCACCTCCAGACTCAGGGATTCTACCGCCCTTCCTAAAACCTCTCTTACACACTGCATTTTAAATTTTGCTTTTCAGGCTTTCTGGTTTATTTTAATTGGAGGGGACTATTCGGGAAGTCTTAGGTAAGGAGAGACCTGATGGTCACCTGGGTGAGGGCCAAGAAGGGCCCTGACCCAAGCCACTTTGCCACATAACTGGCACTGAGTTAAACACCGCCCTCCTCGGCAAATCTCTCTTGGAATAACCTCCCTCCTCCTCCGAAGGAATAATACTTTCTCATGAGTGCTGACTTTCTTGAATCTTCTATCAGAGAAAAGAAGCAAGAGCACAAAGGCAGGTGCCTGTCCACTTAAATTTAGTTGATAAAATTTCATGGGAAAACAAAGAGGTGAAGCTGCTAAGATTCTTATGATAACGCCCAGTAAAGAGATGTGGCTGTATCTCTTGAATCCCCAAGAGCTGTTAAGTAGAAAGAACCAAAGCTTTGAGTCAGGCAGATATGAATTTAAATCCCAGCCTTGCCCTCATGGCAAATTACTTAACTTCTCTAAACTTCAGATTCCTTATCTAAAATGGATATATCAAAATGAACTTTCCTTAAGGGGGTGTTAAGGATGACAGAATCACTGTTCAGGAAGAGCCTAGCAGGGTAAGAGTCAGGGGAGCAAACATCACTCCTCTCTTCCAGACCCACAGACAGATGCAGGGAGTCTGTCTTACACCTGGGCAGTTCCCTTACAGTAGGAGCCCAGAGTGGCTGGGAAGCCAGCTTCTGCTGTGAGAAATCTGAAAATCTGGACTGCACCTGAACTCTGCTCTACTACCAGTCCACCGAAAACACCCAAGTGTCAACCCCAGGGAAAGATGGAGACGTTGCTCCTTTCCTGTGCAGGACCCAGTGTGGGATGAACTGTGGGGTGTTCGGTATACAACATGGTGAGAAGGCAGGGACAGAAACAGTATACCAAAAGACCCTAAACAGTAGCTCCATGCCTCTAAGAAACACTCAACTCTACAGTGAAAGGCGAACTCCTCAGATGCTAAAGGCCTAGAGGATAGAGTCAGAGGGCTTATGTTCTGCCTGCTTCAGTCATCTGACTGCTGCTTCCCTGCAGCCCCCCACCCCACCCTCACCCAGAAGTCCCGGTCAGCACCAGCACAACTCAGAGCTCAAGCCCTGGGGCACTGCCCCACCTCCATGATGCCCATTCAAACTCATTCACTGGAGGTTCTCCATTCAACTCCACAATCAGGCTGGGATCCTAAAAACGGAAGCATGGGGCACCCAACCAAAGGGAACTGACTTGATCCTTCTGAACACAGCTTGTTTTATAGACTGCCCTCAGGACTGGCAGCCATCTGAGGAGGGGGGTGTACCCCCGGAAGGCACCAAGTCTATCTTCGGCCTGTCAGTCCACCTGCTGCTTACACTTCACAGTGAAAGCTCAAGGGAGCTGAGAGAGGAGAGAGCAGCCCTGCAGGGAAGGTACATACCCACCCGACCTGGGTCTGGGGCATGGCCAGCCCCGCCTTTGGCTACTCCTGTCCACTATGCCCATTTCCAGCAGGAAAGCCCTAACACAAAGGCCCTGAGCTGTACCCAAGCATCCAGAACCTCCACTTACTGCTGGCTCCAAATGCAAACCCAGGCATTCCACCTCTTGTAACTGTAAAGGAGCACTAATCTCAGAGAGGACGGAGAAGAGTTTTAACTCAGACTATAGTAAAGCAGATCCTCTCATTTTATATTAGAATTGCAATTAAGTACAGGAATATATTAACGATAGAGCTGGTGAAATCTCCTCCTCACTGAAAATCGCCAGTGCCCTAAGGTTAGGGCAAGGCCCTTCCCACAGGTAGGGAGGGGGCTAAGAGCGAGAGACAGTGTACCCCTCAGATCTAGAAGTCAATATGTACACACAGACCTCTGAGCTAGGGTAGTGAGCAGAAAGCATTGTATTTTAGTCATACAATAGTGCTTTAAAAAACTCCAACCTGACAAATTAGGAGGTAATCAGGGGCAACACAAAACTAGTCTTTACAGGCTTTCTTTAAAAGCACATGTCCCTACGTTAAGCAATCTGCCTTCCCTTAGCTTCTTCCCAGTGCACGGCTCCTGTGTGCTAGAGGTAGACCTGTACCTGCAAGCATGGCTCCAGCTAAACCAGAGTACCCGCTGTTCATTCCCAGGCACACAATACCTCTGTGACCTTTGCTCAGCCAGCCAACATTTACTGGTCCCTTGCCACAGCTTAACATATCGAAGGCGAGACCCACATGGGGCTGGAAGTCACTTTGTGCCACTGCTAAACCTAAGTGGGCTGGGTCACTGCCTTGATCTTCTCTGAGCCTTGGTTTCCTCATCTAAACAACAAGGTTGTTATGTTATGAGAACCAAGTTA
Source organism: Eidolon dupreanum (assembly GCA_028627145.1). Lineage (NCBI taxonomy): Eukaryota > Metazoa > Chordata > Mammalia > Chiroptera > Pteropodidae > Eidolon > Eidolon dupreanum. The sequence continues at coordinate 55,306,494 of CM053509.1, forward strand.
AATAGGAATGTGTGTTGAGGGCCTAGCAGAGTACCTGTATACAACCGGTACTCAATAAAAGCTCATTCCTTGCCCCTACATGCCAAGTATTAGGCTAAGTGCTAAAAAAAATGCAAAAGATGAGAGTTTAGAGCTTGGGCTAACAGGACAACACAGGACAAGAAAGTGAGATAGGGGCTGTAATGGAGTGCTCGAAGCTTGGTGAAGAGAGCTCTGGCTCCAAAGTGGCTTCGCAGAGGGCACGCTTGAGCCAGAACTTCATTCAGAGTCTTACTGAGGGCCGCCTTCATGCCAGGTGTACTGAGGGAACAAAAACCCAGTAGGGAGTGGGCAGCATTGAGAAATCACTTCAGAACATTTGGATGTAGGAAGGGGCAACAAGCAAAAGCTGAAGTCTTGAGACAGAAAACAAATGCACCTTTTCTCAGACTCAACCCTACTGCTTCCATGTAGGATAACTGAGGACAAAGGAGCTCTAGGCTAGGGCTCCCTCAGATCCTACCACCCAGACTCCATAGTGCCCAGAAAGAAACAAATTTCCTGGAGCAGGACCAATTTTTTCTGGGCAGTTAACAGTGTGGAAGAAATAACACAGGAATAGAGCTGGGCTCCCCAAAGCTCAGCAACCCGCCCTTGGCAGAATCAGGCAGAAACCTCATGTCATTGATGTACCCTTCCTCAAAAAACATGACAATAGCTCATCAGCCTGCTCTGGGTACCTGCCCAGGAGTGACAAAGGATATGTGTTGGTTCAACCACCAGGAAACTCCAGGAACCAGCAACTGAGATATATAAGATGGCTAGCCAAGACTGGAGGTGCTATCCCTTGTCCAGAACAGAAGAAACTGGCCAGCCAGGCTGGATGGGAGCTCCGCCCTTAGCCTCCCCAGCAGAGTGCTAACTTCCTGAATGACCCAGCCATTCAGGAGGAACAAAACCCAAGACCAGGCCCTCCCAATGTTCCATCAGCACAAGCAGAACCACAAGGCAGACCCTATCAGAGTTATAGGCACCGAACCCGATTATCTCATGCCTAAGTGATTAGTGCCATTCTCATAAGGATGCAAGCTCTAGAGACAGGCAGGCTCTTCCTTATCACTAAATCCCATCTACAGGACTTAATAAGAGCTTACTGAATGAATAAAGATCTGCTCACCTGCCCCACCCCATATACCATTTCTACCCTAGATTGATAGCACCACTTGGAGCCCAGGACAAAGAACTCTGACCCCCAAACTCTTCCCCATCCCCAGAAGTCGACCATGCCCTCTTCAGTATAAAACAGTTCAATAAGGCTACTTTAGGAAGTCTCATATTTACACAGCACAACCCTCTTTAACTACCATCCTCTTTCTTCTCTCTCAACTTACCCAGATAACTCAGGAAAATATTCTTCTCATTCTACTTACCTCAAACCATTAAGCAAGCAAGGTTGGTACTAGAGGCACACTTACATCAAGACAAAAACAATGTCACAGATATTTAGGTAAACCCAGCAGAAAAGAACCAGAGTTAGCATTATTAGTTCTCGAATCCCATAAGGGTCCTGGGTAGAGAATTCTTGATCTACCACAGAGGCTTCTACTCTAACAGGATGGTTCATGTTTGCCAAGAACTTGTTATGTGCCCAGTGCCACCCTAAGCACACTAGATTCATTCTCATTTATTCTCACAACCACCTCATTTCATCCAAAAAAGGAGAAAAAAGAGGTATAGAGAGGTAGGTAAAGGAACTTGACCGTACTCCTGTGCTATCGAGAGCAAAGGCAGGGCGTCTGCGGTCAGTCCCAAAGCCCACATGTCCACTGCAACACAGGACAGCTGCTGGGTCAGACCAACACCTTGCACATTTTTTTCTCTATTGTTTTAATTATTGGCATTAACACATTATTAGTTTTTCCTGATTTTTCACCACAAAGGAACTAAAAATGTACTCCAATTGAATGACATCAATAGGCTGGCCAGGGAACATAAATATTATTTTACAAATTGTTTCTACAGAAAAACCTGCTTAAAGTTCCCAATAAACTCTTAACATGTGCTTTTGAAACAAACCCATTTTATGTCCTAGAAAGCGGTTAAGAACTTGAAAGATTTATCATGATTTTACAGTAAATCCAGAAAAGTCTAGACTACTCCCACGCATCTAACCACATCTCTTGAAGCAGGTAAAATATCTTTCCTCTAGCCCAAACTGCAATGAAGACTGAAATTTGGTCACACTCCAACCAACCACATTAATGTTCAAAGACAGAGCATAACTGCCCCTTGGCTACCTCTCTGGGCCAAATAAATCTAAGTCCTTTCGATATTCTCCGAAAATCATCTCTTAGTCATTTCATCAATTTTATAATTTTCTACATTATGTCCAAATTGTGTGAATCCCTCTAGGCACACAGCAGGGGACAGACCTACACTTCTGAGGAGGGGCTATAGTGAAAATGTGAATCTTCCCTTCTGGTATACTCATCAGGATATCCTGACATCAAGAAGCACCCTGATATCTAATTTCTATAAACTTCCTCTAAAAACTAATAATTCACCTCTAAACCACTTGGCCAGATAAAAATGTGATTAGCAAACTGAATTTTCCCCATCTGAGGCAGGTAGCTGCAGCTGAAGAAGAGCCTAAGAATGGGCCACCTCCCCTTCCTCTGCAGGCAAGAAGCTAAAAGAGCTGCATCTAGGGAGGGTGGGGGGCCCAAACAGGAAGATAGATAGACCAGAAGTAGGAGCAGTGAGCACCACTCCAGGTGAGATCCTGAGGTCAGGAAAAGCAGAAATGCAACAGGTCTCATATCCTGAAAAGACGACAGGGTGGTCAAAGCACCTTGCACCCTGCCCCTGCAACCTACTAGAAAAGAAACCGATGTGAGAAAAAAGATACAGACCCAAGTTCCTGCCGACAGCCATACTGTTAACTAAGAAGAATCATTTGTCATTTCTTCATTCAGGTACCTCAGTCATGACGCCCCAGAAAAAAGTTCCCATTTCAGATCTCAGAAAGGCTGAGAGATAAAATCATTCTTTTATTCCTGATGGACTGGACCTGAAGAGGACCTCAAGGACAATGTTATTTATCTTGTGGGGGGGGGGGGCGGGGGTGACACTGAATCAGGTGAAAACCAACCATCCTTACAGATGTTTTCCACTGGGATATATGAAAATCCTTCCCAAGACACAACATGAAGTCCTGGATGTGACTCTGCCCTGAGGCCTGCTTACCAAATCCAGTCCTCTGGTCCCCAGCTTCTAGACCAAGTTGCCCAGGGTAGGGCGTCAATCCCCACAGTGAAACTTCAGGGCCCTGCTGGTGCTCAGTAGCTTTCTCTGGCCCAGAACAGCCATCTGCAGCCTCCCTATCACCAGTGCTCTCCCTCCTCCTCCTGTTAGCCGGTTTACTGCTCATTAGTGGCCATACCAGGAGGTGGGCAAGGGAAACATAAAGGAGCTGAAATTCAAACCAGTCCATTTTACTCCAGTTAGGTGCCTCTCATAAAACCAGGCCAGATTTCATCATCCGGGTTCTCCCTGTACCCTGTCCTGGAGAAGCTGATGCAGCCTGAAGGGTCAGGAGCTACAGAATCTCAGAACCCCAGGTGTCAGGAGCCTGAGCTTCTAATCATCAGGAGCTCTTGACTACATTCTGTATTTCTCGTCTTTTCAAGATTAACAGGCACTCCTCGCCATGAGCTGGCCCATCAGGTCAAGGTCAGAGACCTGCAGAGCACAAGTGCTCAGTCTGCCCTAAGTATGAAGCACACTCTCCTTATCCCCGCAAAGTCCCCAGCACAATGGCAAGTTCACAAAGGAAGTGAGTCTTGCCAGAATGTGCTAGCAAATTCCCATAAATACCTGGGCTGGGGTAGTACTGCTAGTGTAAAATGCTTCCCCATTGAGAGATGCTGCTTGATTTACATTCTTCACAACTCATTCATAAAAAGGAGGCCCTTTAATGTTGGGGCCGTTTGTATAATGCTCCATAAACCTGGCAGCTTCAGCTGGCAGTCTTAGTTCAACACAGGATACTTCTCAATTCCAGAGACTTTTTTCCCTTAAGATTTTTTCTCTTTAATGACTCACCTTGCGACAGGGTGCTGAGGCCAGATGTTGCCGAAGCAAGGCCAAGAGGAATAAGAACAGATAAAATGAAAACACACAAGTTCTCCTGAATGCTGGGACAGAGAGGTGGGGAGGAATGAAAATAAACTAAAAATCCCCAGAGAACTCCAATGTGAAATAAGTATGCTGGGAGGTTGAATTCCTTCCAGGTTTACTGAAACTTCCTTTATGGCTGTCAAAATGCTCAACTTATACTACCTTTACATAGTAGAGATGGCATGGAGGGGATTTTTTTTTTTAAACTCGAAAGTAAAAGATAGAAGACGGCTCTTTCTGGTTTTTAAATTGCATGACAGGTGAATTAAAAAACAGTAATCTTCTCTGCTTCTTCATAGAACTGTTCCAGGGGACTGCTGGATCTAAGAGGAGCACTACTTGCTCAGGGTGAAGAAACTCAGGCAAACCCCAGAAAGAGAGGAAGTTCTAGCGCACCAGCCTGAGCAGCTGAGGAGAGCCCAGGAGCTACATTCTGAGGTAGCTTGTCTCCTGCTACAGTAGAAGCAAGGAGAGAAGTAGTGGGGATTTTTTTAATTGACGGGGAGCGGTCTACATTGCCATGGCAACTGTGAGGGGTGGCCTTCCCGCTTGGAAGGGAAATGCTGGTCCATTAATCATCAAACTGGGGCACAAAAGGGAGGTTTGGGGGAAATGGGATGGATGCAGAATTTATTTTTCCACTGTCTAGACTCAAACCTGTCACCAGTCCTCTTTCCCATTTCCCTCATGATCCAGGGTTAATGGTAAACAACAACGGAAGTTCCAAGAGAACTGGGATCACAGCTTTCCTTTCTGATGGGTCCAGTGTGGGGGTGATCATCAGCAATGCCCCTATAAACACCTCTTCCAACACAAGTCCCCAAAGTCCCATCCATGGGCCAGGCCCAGCAATCTTTTCCTTTTCTCTTCTCAGAACCGTGTTTTCTCCCTCATTTACACCCAGGATTAAGAAGAGATAAAACATATGGATTCATTTAGCATGGACAAGGAAAATTGCATAAGAGCAGCAAAGCCGGGTGGAGAGTGGCCTGGTGGGGTAGGAGGAAAACAGGATTACGGCCCTTTTCCAATTCATGCCTATATGGTGTCATGTGAGCAATTCACAAGACAGACTCTTCACCAGCCAGAATATCAGAAACAGCAGCTAAATTTCATGTTTCCCATGCTAAAGCACCCCAAACATGCCTTATCTATATGACTTTGACAGAAAAGGTTGGAAACCACCAAGGACTCCATACTGAGCATTTCTGGGGAAGCAGAAGGGAAGGCTTCCCCTCTGTTCCCACCCAACTAGGCAGCCAACTATATTTATTCATTCAACTAAACAGTGTATACAGCACTCTACCAAAAATCCTAGAATATTCTCTCCCCCCACCAGCCCATCTCTCTCTCTCTCTCTCTCTCTCTCACACACACACACACACACACACACTCACACACACACTCACTCACATACACACACAGGTTTAACACTTGTACTGTCCCTGTCCTTTAAAAACTTTCAACCCATAAAATCTCTCAAGATGACACCATGTCGTAAAATTCAGGGTCACAATCACAGAGGCAAGCAATGTTGGCCTGAGTGGCCCAAGAGGAAAAGATGTGTAGAGTTTGGGCAGGAGGAAAGGAAGGCAAAAGGTGCCTCAATTGGAGACAACTGAGGAACCAGCAGAAGCAAAGATGCAGGGATATGAATGTGCATTGTACAGATAGGAGAGAGTTAAAGAGGAACTGACTGGTCAGTGGGAAAAAGAAAGCCACTGCAAGTTTGTGAACAGAGGAGTGACATGGGGGAAGAAGTACTTTAGAAAGAATGATCTAGCAGCTGTGTACAGACTGGATCAGAACCAGAGGAAGCAGGAGGGGAAGAGGGGCCATGACAACAGCGCAGGCCTGACATGGGGACAGCAAGGCAACAGAAAGGAAGAAAAGGAGAGACAAAAAAAGAGAAAGAGAAAAAACGGTAACGAATCTCTTCACTGGCTAAACTCTCCAGAGCAAACCCTCTTATAACACTTGATCTGACTGACATGAGACTCCTGCCAGGTAAGAACCTGTCAAAAGAGGGAAACCATTGTTTTGGTAATTCCCCTTTGTATTCTAGTGGCCAGACCAGGTCACCCCTTCTTACTGCCACCAAAAGAAATCACATACTGTGCAGTCCCAGAGAAGGGATGAGGGCCTTTAGATTCTTCATCATTCTCTGAATCTTAGACAATTTAAAGTTTGTTCTCAGAACAAACTTTAGTCTCCTGAATGAAGTAATACCTCTTTCCCACAAGCTTTGACTCCACCTGGCTGGGGGGTCCAGACCCTCCTGTGGACGGGGACGGAGGGTGACCATGAATTAACTTAATGCCCATACTAAGCAAGGCTGACGTCAGCTTGCCCAGAGTGAGATTACAGCCAACCACAGCTGGGAGCAGCTCTTAACCAGCACCTACCTGAGGTGTGACTTGAACCCAGATTCTCAGCAAAAGTCCCCATTCTAAACAGCCTGAGTCTCCCTGTCTTTGTGCTCCCAACTCTTCCATTACGGTGTCATATGAGGGGCACAAGAGCTCTGAATGGGTTTTTAAAAACGGGAAAATAGTGTTCTAGCTTAGAGCTGATCACTAAAGGGGTTAGAGGCAGTCACAGCTTGAACCACTGGTTCCCACATGTCCTCCAGCTGGCCAAGGACAGTGGTGTCCCTCTAGAACATGTGGTCCCTCTGGGGCCCTTTTCTCTTTTTTCCCCGGAAGACATGGGGGTGGAGAAGGTAGGAAGGAAAGTTTCTCAGGTGGTGCAAAGTAAAAAGACTGAAAATCTTTTTTTTATTTAATCATTAAATTCCTACCTGGATTTATAAACTAAGCTTTGTATTTCCCTATGTGAGTACCTTCTCCGATTGAATAAAAGTGCTAAAGGCAGTTGTGGACGGATTGCTGGCCCACATTGAGGGGTGTCTCCTAATCCCCAATTCAATTGGTCTCTGCCCTCTTAAAACAGTCTACAACGGGCGACTGGGAGATGTCCCCAGTGGAATTAAACCTCTGCCGTGGGCAGAATGCTTGCTGAAACCCCTTATTCCTAGTAGCCTCTAGAACAGCTCCCCGGACTGTCACCTCTATAAGTCCAGCAACCTGGTCATCACCGGCCAGGCCCACGATGTGCACTCGCACCCTCTGCCCCTGTGCCCCTCCAACCTGGCCGGGTCGACCCCACTCTTCCCAAAGCCGCGAAGCGATCCGCAGCTGGAGCAATGAACCAGTGCCGCAGCTCCTCCCGGCGGGCGCCCCGGCCCCCGCAATCCCCGGGGCAGAGTCCGGCACTATCGCCCGCCCCTCGGGGTGGGTGGCTCGGACCCGCTCCCCTCCCCGACGCCACCACCTGCGCCCGCTCCGGCGCCGCCTTTGTCCGGCTCTTCACCGCCGAGCGGGCCCCTCGGGCCCGACCTGACCCGGCCCCCGGCCCCGGAGGAGCGGCGGCGGGACGGGCCGAGCAAGACCAGGCCGGGCAGCGAGCACGGGGTCCTGCTGTCACTTGGAGGCGGTCTGACAACTTCGATCCCCCCGCCCCACCTCGGACTCGGCCGCCACTCTGCACGGTCCCTGCCGGGCCTCCCGCGGCCCACACTCGCTTCTCGAACCGGTTCTCTTCCTTCTTCGGCGCCTCCCTTCCTCTCTCAGCCCGATCCGGTCGTCTACACTACCCCCCGCCCCAGCGCGGCCCCCATCCCTGCCCCCCATCCAGCAATAACCGGTCAGCTCCCAGCGCGGGAGGGCGCCCCCCACCCTGAGCGGGCGATCCCGCGGCGCCGCCCCCAGCCTCGGCCCCTTGCCTCGGGGACCGTGATGGGGGAGGGGGCGCGGAGAGGAGGGAGGGGGCGCGGCGGGCGGGGGGGGCCGGGGCCTCGCCGCCCGCGCATTCGGAGGTGAACCGGCTACGCCGCTGCGAGGAAACAACCGGCGTCCTCCCGCCCTCCGCGGCCCGGGACGCCCGCGCCGCCGCCGCCCGGCCGAGCTGCCACCCTGAGGCCGCCACCCACCCCGCCCCCGGCCAGCGAAGAGGGCTGTCCCGGGGGGCTGTCACCTCGAGGCGTGCCGCGCTCCCCGATGGCGGGACCGTGTCGCCGAACCCGGGGGAGGGAGGCGGCGCGAGCGAGCGGGCGGCCGCACCTGCTTCGCGTCGTCCGTCCGTCCGTCCGTCCCTTCCCGAGCTGGCGGGGGCGGCGGCGCGGCGCGCTCGGTGGGGCGCGCTGACGGGCTGCCGGTCCTTTCCCCTTCACTCGTCCGTTTCCCTCGCTCGCTCCCTCCCGCCCGCTCGCTCCTTCCCCCTCTTCGACCCCGGCCTTTGGCTCACCGGGACGGCGGCGCGGACGGCGCGGCTCTGGGCGCCCGCAGGCCCCGGCCGGGCTGGAATCCGGCGGCTGGAACCCCCCGGGGGCGCTCAATTCCCGGGCTCCACGCTGCTGCGTCAGCGCCTCCTCCTGGGGGCCGGGGCCGGGCGGGCGGAGCGGGGGCCGCGGCCGGGCGGGGCCGTCGGGGGGGCAGGCACGCCTGGCCGGGGCGGGAGGACGGCGGGGGCCGGACGGGCGGGGCAGACAGCCGGACGGGCAGGCAGCGGGGGCCGGGCTCCGGGATCCGCTACGCCGCTCGCGGTTCCCCCACAAACTCCCCGAGAGCGGAGCCTCCGCCGCCCTCCTTCCTGCTTCCTCGTCCCCAGCCAATCAGCGGAGCGCCCCTCGGGCAGCTCCGCCAATCAGCCGCCCCGCCCTGCGCTGGCTCCGCCAGCCAATCCGGCCCTCGGCTCCCCCTCCCAGCCTCTGACCAATCAGAATCGTGGGTCGGTCGTCCCAACGCAGGGGGCAGCACGAGGCGGCTGGGGGAGGCGGTGCGGGGAGTGGTGGGGCCTGGGGGGAGGGGTACGGTGCCAAGGGTGGTGGCGGGTGGTGGTTTTCTTTGCCGGCTTCTTGGCTTTTCTCTTCGTCTGCAGAGCCTGAGCCCGTATCCCATGGTGACCCGACCCTGGAGCCCCAATCCCCCAGCTGCTACCCCCCCACCCAAGAAACCTTATCTCGCCCCCGCCCTGATTATCACCCCTCTACATCCCTCTTCCCCCTTCTCTTTCCTAGCACCCACTGGAGAAAACTGCGGGCTAAGGAACACCCCCACCCTCGCCAGCGGCTGCTGCCCCCAGGGCAAAGCTTCGAGAAGACCAGACGAAAATCAAGCGAGAACAACCCCCCTTTCCTGCAGAAAGGGCCCCAGACTCCAGCTAAAGGGCCCCGACTGCTGAAAAGCCCCTCCCGCCCTTGGCCTCATCTTTCCGACTTCCCGGCCTGCCACGTCTCCTTTCCTTTCAAGCAAGGTCGGTCCTGGCTCGGTAACCCCTCACCCGCATCTCTTTTTCCCCTTCACCTACCGCCCCCCACACTCCAGCTCCTAATTTAAGAAGCAGAGTGTGGAACTCTCATCCATTTCTATCTGACAGTAGAGCCTGGTCTGAGTCCTTGACATCCACAGACCCTCTTCCACCACCGCGGAGAACATCGGAGCTCTCCGGGGTAGCGCCGTGGTGGGGGTTGGGGGACAGCCTGACAGCCCAGGCTGGACTCCCTCCCTCGCGTCCCCAAGCCAGGATGGGACCAACTGTGTACACTTACCTGGCTTCCCGCTAGTCACTGAATGCTGTGGCTCCGTCTCACACCCACAGACGTGCCTTTCCAAGCCTGAGCATGCTCCCGGGGTCAGCAGGGTGGGTGGGCACAGCAGGCTGAGGTCACACGGAGGTGTGGGAGGTCCCTGTGAGGTGCGGAAGGGGCTGTCTTGGGTACCTTGTAACGCCAGAGGCGACATAAGGATTCACTTCAGCCAGCACTGGATGTGCACATAGTAGGTTCTTGAGAAATGCTGAGTCCACCCCAGAACAAAGCCTCAGTCTCTATTCAGGCAAGGGGGAGGAGAGCTTTGGGAGGTTAAAGCAGCAGCAGGAGCAAGAAGGGTAGTGTCAAGTCACCAGAGCCCTGGGAGCAGCCCAGGGAAGGGCTGGGCCAAGGATGGTCTCCAGCAGAGAGAAGCACCTCAACTGCTGGGGCTGCGTACTCTGGAGGAGAAACCCAGTCTTGAGAGTATGGCTGAGGGGCTCTTCCTGCACCTCACATGCTGTCTAGCCATTCCTAAACTTTGAGACTCAAGCACTTAAATGTAGGCAACCTTTAAGACAATCAAGACTTCTAGCCCCTATAGCTGGGAAATAAGCCCCTGAAAGATGGTTCCCCATCTACTTCTAGAGTTGTCAGTGGGTTCCAGGCAGGTTTAGGTATACTGGGGAACCCATTTAAAGGAGAGGGCCACCCAGCAGGGGAAGTGTGTGAATGGAAGCTAAAAGCTAAGCCTGGCAGAAAAACTCAAAAGAGTCAGGTTCTCCTAGAACAATTGCCTCTACTTCTCTCACCTCCCACTCTTTGGAAAAGCAAAATCTATAAAAATAGGAAACTGAAGATTTCTCCCCTCCCTGAGTGTCCCAGGACAAAAATTCCTAATAGTCCCCCCACCATCACCAGACCAGCCCTACCCCCACCTCACAAAATGTATCCTTCTCCCTGTAACAGTCTGTCCCATGGGTTGATGTCCCCCACCTCTCATCAGACAGGTGGTAGAAAGTCACAGCAGCAGTGGCCACTGGCAGCCTGGAGCCAAGACAGTTGAGGGGACAGGGCTCCTGTCAGCATATCATCCTTCACTGACCTTGGCTTCATGCAGGGATTGAGGCCAAAAGGGTCAGAAGGGAAATGTACCTAGTAATGGGGAAGGACCTAAGTGGCAGGAAGCCCATGCTCAGCCTAGGAAGTGATCATAGGGTGAGTTTGGAGGACTGGACTTTCCTCCAGCATTCAGGAGTGATGATCCAGTATCCCTAAGTTGGGGGTTTAGTGGCTAGAGAGTTGTCTTTATATGGGGCCCTGGTGGGAGGGGGAAAAAAGGGAACACTGATTGGAGAAGAGGCAGAGTGGTCTTGAGAGCCCATTCCAGCCTGCTCTGCCTAGCAGTTGGATTAATTCTACCCCCAGAACCTTGCCCATGTGAGTGGCTGTCTCCTTTGCTCCAGGAGGCTCAGACTGAGTGGGCCAGGTTCTGAGAAACAGACTGGCTAAAGGCACTTGGTGTTCCTCCTATACCAGTCCATAGACCATCTCCTGTTCCCTGTGCCCCTTTGTTATAGCTGGTCAACAAGCCAACTAAAAAGAGGTCCTGGGCTGTACACCCTGCCTATCCCCCAAGAGACCTCTCAGTCTCTCCTCTCCTCTCCTCTGCTTCCAGAGACCTCTGCAACTGGGCCTCATTCCTTCCCAGTCCAGAGCCCTTCCACATCTAAAAAGGGCTCCACCTCTTCCTTCCTTCAGCTCCTCTAACCTTTCCTGAGTAAGTGCTGTCCTCACTGACCACCAAGGCAGCTGTGCCAATACCTGGGGCCCATCACCTTTTTTCACCCTGGCACACCCAGCAGCTGGGAGGTCCCCCACTGAAAAGGGTTTGTCGCTGGGTCCCGAGAGAAGAATGCATCCATGAGGTTTCCAGGGCCACCCACTCCCTGCCTCCAGGCAGGGGGGCTCTCTCTACTCAGGCGCCTCTAGACCCATTAGGAAGGGTTAACTGCCTCAGAGCAGGAGAGCAGAGAGAGGGAGATATAGAGAGGAAAACATCCAAGGCTTTGAGAAAACCCCGCGCACACCCCTCCCCCACTACCTACGACCAGACTGACAGCAGGGACAGACTGGCTGCTCAGTCATCTCCAGTCCAGTCATCAGGCACCTCCCCCACTGCCCTCCGCAGTCTCTGCAGATCGCCTGCTCTGGGTTCCAACCACCTGGCACCAGGCAGGGCACCCCAGCCGGCAACTCAGTCCTTGTAGTGGTGGCAGTAACCACTTTCCCCTTCCTACATTCCATACCCTGGTCCCATCTTTCTAGGGTGTAGGGCAGCTGCTCCCCTGCCCCCTAAAAGTGCCTGAACTTTTAGGTCCCAAGAACACGTACTTAGCCACCTGGCCTTTAAGCCCCATTGGACAAACGGGAGCTCCGGGAAGGTACACCAGGGCACCAATTAAATGCGGTTGCAGCAGTTGCCCCCTCCCCCATCATAGGAAGCCCCCGGGGGTGGGGGAAATAATGAAAGCTGGACTTTTATAGTCCTTCTATCTGACCCACTCCTTCTTAAAGGGATCAGAACCCCCTCCTTAAAGGGATCTCCAGAAATTATTTGCCCCCAGGCAAATGCAAGTGTAGCTGTCTGCTTGGTCTTTACCTGCTGGGGCCCCTTCTCTAGGGATGGGGGAGGCAGAAATGCTCTCCTGGGACTCTGAATTGGAATGCCTAGCAAAGAACAGGACCTCTTCTCCTCCTCTCATGGCAACCCGGGGTGGGGTTGGGGGAGATCAGCCGGCTCTGTGTAGGCCCCGTATCCTCCTAAGAACCGGGGCGGGGGCGGGGGGGTCGGTTACATGCACTCAGACTTTGGGGAACAGATATCCATGGCACTGTGTCCAAAACCCCATCTGTCCAGTGCTAGCCTCCAGATTGCTGGCCAGGGGAAGTCTTTGCAAGTTGCCGCTCCCCGGAAAAAAGCTCTTTCTACATTCTCCTTTCCTCTCTCCCAACTCCTCCCTCTTACCCATTTTGGGACCCCAGGCCTTCCCCTTGTGGTACCCTCTCTGACCCTTATCAAAGTTGCCTCCATCAAAGCCCCAACAACTACAGACTACACATCCCATTTCAGGCTCTTTCCTGCCCTAGGTGGCATGTCCCTGGGGTCCATCTCATCTCCCGCTTTGCCCTCCCCCCTACCCCAGCCCGGGGAGTGGGGGATGGGCACACCTCGGCTCGCAGGAGCCCCTCAGAGTTGCATTCTCTCCCTCCGGCTTACTCGGCTTCTAGTCTCTCACTGCCCTTGGGGGGCCGCAGGGTTCGAGGAAGGGCGGGTGTGAATGGGGTGGGGGTCCGAGGGCACTTCAGACCGAGAGACGGACAGAGTCGGAAGCAGACGCTCACTGAAGCCACCCCTCCTGCCCCTCCTCCCTTCGCCCAAGGAGGGTAGAATCTGCCGAGGGAGGGTTTCCCGGGCGCTTGGAAACTCGCCAAGGCTCCCACCCCTGCCACTCCCTGGAGGAGAGGCTCCCCCAAGGACTGGAGCTCCGAGCCCTCCCCCACCTCCCTCCGGCAGCTGCTGCAGCCTCCGGCTGAGGTCAGGCTCCACCTCCTTTCTCCGGAGGGAGAGCGAGGGTTGTTTGTTGTTGGGGTGTGAGAGGGAGAAGGTTCGAGATCACCTGGCCGGGTGGGCATGGACTCCGGGAGCGGGAAGTGGGGTGGGTGGGCTGGGTTCGGAGAGAGCCTACCGCAGAGGCTGAAGTGCTAACCTCACCCCACCCTCACCCCCGCAGGTTCTAAAAAAGCAGTCCCATCCGTAGCTTTAGTTCTTCCGACCAGCCGCCCACTCACCGGTGCCCCCGCCTGCTGTCTATCCCCTATGGAGTGACTAGGATGCCCCCTGCGAAAGCGCTATCCCTTGTGTTACCACGAGGAACAAGACTTTTTCTGCTTTCAAGAAGCTTTCAGTCGGGAGCTGGGATGTATTGGGGGCAGAGGGACAAGTAGACAGAAAACAGCTTGATAAACATAACTTTGTGACAGCAACATGTAATGGCTGCTGAGAAAGCAAAAGGAAGAGTGCCAAGGTCTGCCCCTGGTGTGGGGCTGGAGTGAGGTGCAAGGATGTTCTGAGAAGGGGCTCAGCTTCGAGCAGTCTTTATGAAGGGGCAGGCATTCTTCACGTAGACCTAACATTGGTAGGAGGAAAAGTTGAGGACATCCTAGGTAGGGATACCGGCTTTAGCAAAGTTGCAGAGCCGTGAAATAGGGGATGAAGCAAGAGATAAGGGTGAAGAGGTAGCTGGGACCACCCAGTTTTTCTAAGTCCTGCGGAGGATCTTCATCCTTAAGTCATTAGGGGCCACGGGAGGATTTTAAGGGAAGGAAGGTCCCGGTCAGATGGTGTCTGGCAAAGATCTGGGGAGACAGTTTGGCTAGAAGGTTCGTGTGGCTCATGCTTGGGGGATGCTGCACTTCACTTTCCATCCAGTGCTGGCTTCCCCGAGGGATATTTAATCCTGGGTCTCTGCCCACCTCCCAGGTGAGGGTTGGGCAGAAAGGGTCCATCCTTGGGGAAGAGTCATCCCTCAGGGTTGCTCCCACTGCCAAGCAGGGGCTCTACCTTCACCCTCCCCAGGGAAGGAGTGGGGCGCACTCACTGCATCCATGTTCTCCCTCACCCCTCTAGGCAGTCCTGCCCTCCCATAATGCGACTAAAAAGATGGCAAACGTGGGGACCAGCTTCACCCTCCAGGTGCTCTTTCGTACCTAATTTGGGACTAGAATTATCAGACATTGCTGATAAAAACGATATAGAGACACCGACAAATGTCTCTCATTGGGGGGCTGTCTCATCACACAGCATGCCCTTGACTTTTGGAAGTCAGTTTTGTCTTCACCCCAATCCCAGGAGGTAGACAAGATCACTGTCACCATTTCACAGATTAGGACACTGAAGCTTAGAGCAGTTAATTCCTGTCCCAAGTTACATAGGTGAGGTATACGCCAGTCTGCCTGACGCTCAGGTCATGGTTGTACTCCCTGGCTCCAGCCCACAGCACTGCCTTCTACAAGCCTGGAGAGCTTTGCCTCACTTGCCTGCCCATTCTGACCATGACCACGATCGAGCAGGACAAGGTGTGGGAGTGTCAGTGTAGCCCCATACTATATAGCCCTGCCCTTTCCTGCAAGCTTTGTCCCACAACATCTGGAAGCAAACTCTTTATGGCTTTTCTTTGGGGTCCCCAGCTTAGGTCATGCCTGTTCATTTTTGTTCCTGTAGCCCCCTGGACTTTGCCTCTGGAATCCTCATGCTCAGAGTCTCAAGCCTGACTTCCTAGAAAGGTATCCCAAAGTTCAGGTGAAGGTCTCCCAAAATGAGGTCCACCTTGCTCCCTGATGCCCTGAATTCATAGGGGCTCCACACTGTCTCCTGCTATGCCTTTCTGACCATCTGCTTTGCCTGGGTCTCTCTGATGACACTACAGATCCCTGGAAGGCAGGACTATGGCTTCAGCTTCCTGTGTGTCTGGCATATCCCTATACCCAAGGAAGGACAGCATTCTAGGTTCCTCAGACCCTGGCCCTGACACACACAGTCCTTTACCTCTCCCCTTGCAGAGATCCATTCAGGGGTCTCAAATAACAACCTCTGAGCACAATTCAACAGGCACACAAGTATTGTTTTGATAAATTCTTGTCTCACAGGGCTTTCAAAAAAGATTGAAATTAGGAACCAATGATGAAATTTTTGGAGGTTTAAAATAAAAATCCAAATTTCCAGTTTCTCTTGAAAAATCAGAAGATCTGGCTACTTTTGGCCCATGTTTCCACTTGCAACAATAGGCTAGTGCCAAGGAACAAATGCCATCTTTCTGGGGAAGGCATGCTCTAGTTTGTCATGGTCTCACTTGCCCTCTTTGGGAATTTATGAGAACTGCCTGACCCCTGAAAGTTTTCAAGTTTGTGACCCTCGTATTGTGGCCACAGAGACAAGGATGCGTGTCATGGTCCAGAACTTTGGATTGTCCACCTCCCCTGGAACTACTTTGGAGAGCCTTGTTATATTCTTATAGCGCATCTCTAACAATGCCTTTATTATTGCTCTGAATGCAGATGTTTACTCAGCACTCTCCAAGATCCATGAACCCAAGCAAGCTGGAGATGAGATGGGAAATAAAATGTGGTCCAGTGTCTGTGGGCACCTCTAGGTGACTACTTTTGAGAACATGCAAATAGCAGGTGCTTAATAATATCGGATTAACTGAATAGTAAATGATTGGTAAATGACAAATGAATAATTTAATAGTGAAGGGAGGACTGTTACAAGAAGCATGAAATGCCTGTGATCTGGATGTGGGTCGCTTGGGACCTTAGCTTCCTTAGGGTGACTGCTTTCAGGTCACTTGTCTGCTCAGATACCAAACGGGAATATGTTAAAGAGGACCCCTCCCAGAGTTCTGGGATGATGAGGACACCCAGATCTGAAATGAGCAGTGTTTTCCAAAGCCAGGGGTCTTACAGAATGCATGGGCACACACTCAAACATGTTTCTTTATTTAATCCTCAACAACCATTTTAGCTAAATGTTATTCTCAAATTTACAAACACATAAGGAAACTGAGACCAGGAGAATCTAAGTAACTGCTCAAGATCACAAAGGCTTGGAGTGGCTCCAGACCTTTGCTTTTTAAAAAATGGCAGTTAGCATAAAGGTTAAACAGAGGTCTAACCCTCTGTAGGTCTAAAACCTTTACTCACACCTCCTCCTTCCCACCCCAGCGACAGCAGCCCTGGTCTCCAGCAACAGATCTTCCCCTCTCCAACCCCCAGACAGTTTTCCACACAGCAGCCAGAGGGATCTTTCCAAAACAGATCGCATCATATCATTCTCTTGCTTAAACCCTTCTGTGGCTCCTACTGGCTGTCGGGATAAAGATCTGGATCTTGAACAGATAATTGAGGCTGCCTCAGCCAGGAGGCTCCCTGATCCCTATACCCCTGTCTCCTCATATCAATCCTGAACCTGTAATTCCCTCTCTCTCCCTCCCTTTGTCCCTAGCCCACTTGGCAAGGGAGTGGTTCCTAGGTAAAGCCTGTCTCCCTGACTAGGCTAGGGTAGGGATATCTGCATTGGGTCCTACAGTTTCCCCACAACCTGGTAGGGTGCCTGCACATAGTAGGCACTCAGTAACAATTACTAAATGATGAATGAATAAATGAATGACTGGAAGAGAAATTAAGCCTTTGTGCCTCCAAGACTCTACAGTTTGCTTTGCCACGTAGTCACAGTGCTGGAAAACCACTTCCTGTAGCCACACTGTGTGCCAGGCTCTGCCGGCTGCCCTTAGACTCACTCTTTCCAGCCCAGTTTGCATATTTTCAGGAGCAATTGTGATGCTACCTTGGCCTCTGAGTCTCCAACATGCGTGGGTTTTGTGATTTGTGTATTTTTACGGTAAAATTTACTGACTTGATAAATTCAGTGACTGGATTCTAACAGTATGGGTTCAACAAAGCAGACTCTTCAAAATCTGGAGAATTAAAGGTACAGTTCTGGCTCTGGCAGTCCAGATGGCTTCTCCAAAAAGTCTGTGGCTCAAGAACCCTGCTCTTTTAGTTGCTACTAAAAAGGTTGGAGAATTTAGTTCAAGGTAAAATCCTTGGGATTTCCTCTGCCCACTTCTGTTCCTCCCCGCTGCAAGTTTGCCCTTGATGTTTCAGTTAAATCTGATTTCATTTAGATAAGCTTAGTGGAAGGAGACAGGAAGAGAGGTGGTCCCTTCTTGCAGCCCCCCAGGGCAGGCATTCATCATGCAAGTATTTCTTGGGCAAGCACCTCATTAAGCCAGACTTAATGCTGGGGATACAGCAGCAAACCAGAGACAGGTAACGTTTGGGTGAGCAGTGCTCATGCTAGGTCTTAAAGAATGAATAACATCAGACTTGACCAGAATGATTCAACTTATCTGGGTTATATCTATCTCCTCAAGTATTGTAAGCTTCTATGGCCCCATAACTGTTACTGGTCTTTGAATTCCCAGCATCTCTGGCACATAGTGGCCACTCAGTAAGTGTGAGTTGTTCTGAGCTGGGGATTGGTGGATGCAGAGATGGGTCATTCAATGGGCTGAGCCTGAGGTGTGCTGGCTGGGAGCAGGAAGCTGGACAAGCAGGTCCATTAACTGCCTGGGGACTGGGTGGTGGACCACATGAAACCCCATGCAGACTCTGAGGTACAGAGATGCAGTTTCCAAGAGGCAGCAAGGAAATGGGCTGGGAAGCTGTTCCTGGTGAGAGGGGCAGACTGGGGTGGAGGGTTGGATGGAGGGAAGGGGCTTATCAGAGGACCTTGTGGGGAAGCACAGGAGTGGCCACTTGGGGCAGAGGGAAACGTGGAAGTTTTAGGAAGGCAGAATATGGGATAGGAAAGGGTACCCATTAGTGAGAGAGATGCCTCCCAGCTAAGACGGAGGAGCCTGCATTTCTGTCTGACCCTTCCTTCCTTGGGGAGCACTAACAGCTTCACTTACGGATTGTCTTGTTACCTCTTGACAACAAGCTCCACACTCTGAGGTACCTTCAGGGCTCTCCCCGACCCCCATGGCCTCTCTCCAGGGCTCAGGAGTCGAGGACCTGAGGTTCTAGCCCCTGGGAGGAGTGGGTGAGCAAGGGGTGGGGGGTGGGGGGGAACAGAAAAACTGCATCATGAAGCTCTCTGACTGGCCCCTAGGGGTCAGTGAATGGTGCATAGAGCGGTAAGAGGCAGGTTCCAAGCATCTGGGCATCCCGCACAGAAGGAGAAAAACTAAAGAGGGCCCCACTTGCTTTCCAGTGAGGACTTCACCTTCCTTCATTCTGGAGTCAGGGAGGCTCCCAGTGAGGGAGATACCCCAGGAAGATGGAGATCTCAAAGGCCAACCTGCTCCCTTCACGCCTCTTATCAACCTTGCAGGACCGAAGGGGATGGTCTGCTCAGGGGCACTAGGGAAGTGGGGACAGGGACAGCAGTAGTGAGAGAGGCTGGTGCTTGCTGGGTGAATCTTTAGCCTGAACTGTTGCCAGCTGGGCCACTGGAAGCAGTCTCAGCATTGGGAGCAGATCCCTGCTCTCCCAGGCAACTGCAGTCGTATAAAATCCACATACCTCCAGCCTTAATTAGAACCTTGCAATGGCCCCAACCCCACCCTTCCACTCTGGGTCAACAGACCCCACCCTTCCACTCTGGGCCAACAGAGGGAGTCTGGAAAGAAAGGAAGAACTGGGCAGGCTGCAGGCCAATAATGAAAGGACACAGAGTTTCATCTCCCTAGCCTTTTCTCATTTAAGAGTCCTCCTCTCCCTATTTTAAATTTTAATTCAGCTTACAGGAAATTTGATTAAACAATTTTACTTCACCAAGTAAAGGGACCTACTGCATACCCCCAACCTTGCCCAGCCTGGTAGCATGAGACAGACAGGGCTCAAGAACAGATTAAGAGCCTTTGAAACCCCATTCCCATAAATAGAAGAAGCATTTGGGGTGGGGCCCCCAGGTTGTCCTGAAAAGCCCAGGCGGATGTGCCAGGGCAGGCCAGGCAGGTGGCCCCTATGCTGCGCTTATCTCCCAAGGGCAGCTGCTAGCTCACACTCCCGGCCTGTGCCCCTGTAGCGTGTCTAAAGCCTGTCTCTTGGTGTGTGCAGCTATGTGTATCTCTATGTGTGTGTGCACCGTGTTTGCCCCTGGATGGGCACAAGGGAACAGGTGTGTTCAGATGGAAAGGTGTCTATCTCTGTGGTTCAGGCACAGCCCAATCTTCTCTTTCTTCCTTCCCTCCTTCTACTGCTACAAGGGCAGCCCTCTGTCCTTCCACTGATCCACTGTCTTCCTCTGAGTAGGAAGATACATCCTGTGCTGAGAGATCTTGGGCCTGGAATATTGCTCCTCTTTTCAAGAAACATCCACTTACCCATTCAGCCCTTACTCTCCTATGTCTTCCAAGGCAAAGTTGTGTCAGGCTGCCTGGCAGAGTAAGTGCAAACATAACTGTCCCTCTCTGAGGCTGGTCTGTGCTAACTCAATGCTGTCTCCCAGCCCCTGGTCCGATGTGCTGCTCTTAGCTGGTCTGTAAAGGTTTGTTGACCAGGTGGTTTATGGACCTGAGCAGGGAAGCAGTAATGCATACCCTTTTGCCATCTGACTTCTTTCCCTTGCCGAAAATAAGCACATGGAGTTGGACCTGGGGCTGGCATGCTATTTCTTTCCTGGGTTTCCTCTGGTGGCATTACTCTAAAAAATATAGGAAATATTGGAAAACAGCTTGGAATAACCTAGTAAAGTTGATCAGGTGTATACCCTATAACACAGAACTTCCATTCCTGGCAATGTACCTAAAGAAACTCCAGCACACATAAATCAGAAGAAACAGAGAATATTTTAGAGTAACCCCAAACCTGTAACGACCCAAATGTCTATCAACATGAGAATGGATAGTAAATTGAAGCCTTTTCACACAATGGAACACTGTACAAGAAAAAAAAAAAAAACTGTCCAAACTACAGCTCTACTTATTAACATGGACAAATCTTTAAAAACTATACAATGATGAGCTCACAAAGCAAGATACAGAAGCATATATTTACTCTAAGTCCAATTGTAGAAAGTTTAAAAACAGGCAATCTAAGCAATATTGTTTAGGATACATGCACAGGTAGGAAACCATAAAGAAAAGTGGGGAGAGGACTGTCACTAAATTCAGGATGATGGTTCTTTCGGGGAAAATGCACCAGGGAGGGGTGCAGGGGCTTCTAAGCTACTTGGAATATTCTCATTGACCTGGGTGCTGGGTACATAGGAATTTGTTTTACTATTGTTCTTTACACTTTATATGCATGTACATACTCTTTTGTATATACCATACATTTAATTCAAGAAACAAAAAGGGTGGTGTGTGCTCTAACTCTGTCCCCTTTCTCCATCCAGTTCCCATTCTTGGCCTCAGCTGGCAGAAGAGGGGCCACTATCCCTCACCACAGTTCCTTTCTGTTCCTGAGTGGTTCAGAGAAATATTGCGGGGGAGCCCTCACCTCTGCAGCTGGGCCCTGGCCACGCTAGGTTTCGCCTGGGGAAAGCAGGGCCAGGAGAGGCCGCCTGCCTCTGCTGTTTCTGCCAACTCTGGGGATTAGGCCAAGGCTCTAGCCCACCTGTTGTTTCACTCATTCAGCATGAACATAGCCACTGAGTGCTTACTGTGAGCACTGGGTGCTATAGGGAGGATTCAGATAAGTGAGAAATGGTCTTTGACCTCAAAGATCTGACAATATACTCAGAAGGGATCACATATACAAAAACTGTGGTACAGGCAAAATGTTAGCAGAGTGTCACATGACTATCTACCTACTCTTTCAATAAACATTTGTTAAGCACCTATTATGCACCAGGAACCACGCTAGATGGTGAGCATACAGAGGCAGCTAAATTACAATCTTGGCCCTTAAGTTCTTAGCCTAATGCAGGGGAAACAGACACATAAACGAGATAAATACAACAGTGGGACAAGCCCACTGATGTAGATATGCCCAAGGAGAAGCAGGAAGGGGCCTCACTCAGGATGGTTGGGATGACAACAAAAAGTGGAGAAGGAAGCTCTTCCTGAGGGAGATGGCTCCTGAACGGAGGCATTAGGGATGAGGAGGCAAAGGTAAGATGAAGGGCTAAAAGGACATCCTCCACAGATGGACCAGCTGTGACAAAGGCACAGGGATA
The DNA here is from genome assembly GCA_028627145.1 of Eidolon dupreanum. Taxonomy (NCBI): domain Eukaryota; kingdom Metazoa; phylum Chordata; class Mammalia; order Chiroptera; family Pteropodidae; genus Eidolon; species Eidolon dupreanum. The sequence goes on from CM053509.1 coordinate 55,327,985, forward strand.
AGAAACAGCACTGTAAGGACTGTTTGCAGCTGCAAAAGAAGTCCTTGATGGGGTTGGGGAGAGGAGCCACTGGAGGGAAAGGCAGGAGCAGATGAGTCCTATTTGCCTTGCCAAACTTTAGCTCTTACAGGTACTAGGAGCCCCAGAAGGATTTAGGGGGAGCTTGGTAGTTCACTCTGGCCCAGTATAGAGAAAGGGTTGAGAGGCATGGATTCAAAGAAAACAGGCAAGTTGTCAAGTTGTTGTAGATCCAAGAAATATTTAGACAGGCTAGCTCGGTCTGACAGTGAGTGAGTGGTGGGTGTAGGACAGGCTAGCTTTAAGAATAAGCTCTCTGCCAGAGTGACCAGGTGGAGCACACAGAGAGAGACAGGCTCCCACTGGGAACTAGTGTGGCTCTGGGCTCTGGGTACTGGAGAGCACTACATGTGGGCAGGGGCAGGGGACAGCTAGGGATGTGGATGGGACTCTGCACCTGATCCCAGGGCTCCCAAATGCTGTCATGTGAACAGGATTGGCCTGAGAAAGTGAGGAAAATATGGGCATGTAATGAGCTTCTTAAAAGTCAAACATATGCACTTTAAAGAACTATCCTTAGAAGTGTCTGCAATTAAATCAATAAGCAAGCATATCACTTAGAAAAGCACAAAGTGAATTACCAAAAGAAATCTCTTAAATATTCAAAAGTGGTTTCGTCCAGCGGGGGGGTGGGGGGGGGTGGATGGAAGATTTATTTTTTTTAAATAAGCCTTTTAAACTATCATATTTTAAAACCTATGAACATAAAACATATACAAAATTTTTTAAAAAATGACTCTTGTTTTGAGTCCTACTTTTTTTAATTGCTAAAAGTGGACTTTCTTGCAAAAAATGATACAAGATATAAAATAACCGGCTCTATTTTTATTGTCCCCCACCCCCTTACTGTCCTCATTTGGCAAAACAAAACGTCCCTGAGCCCTGAGCATCTTGAACTCATTGACCGGGGAGCCGCCAGAACAGCACGCGGCAAAGGCCAGAGCACCGGGCTCTGAGCGCCTGCAACCCTGCAGGCAGCCGGCAGGGGTCAGGCGAGCTCCACGCAGGACTTGCTGAGCCGCGCCCGAGCCCGAGCCCGAGCCGGAGAGCTTGACCAACGCTCCGCGACGCGCGATGCTTCGGGGGATGGGGACAGAGGGAGGACCCTGAACCTACCTTTAACTGGGAGTCGCGACTAACCGCAGCCTAGGTCCTGGGTCCAGTCTCCGCCCGGCGGAACGTGAACTGGGTAGCCCTCCCTAGCCCCTACTCCGCGTTGACACCAGCTCTGGCTCCACCCAGCGTCTGGGCGGGGCTGGTTAGCCCGCCGGCTGTTCGCCTGGCTTCCCCTGGTCAACTCACCTTACCACCTCCTGGAATTGGGCCCCGTGCAACCGTGTCACGCCCCGGGTTGTCTCGAAGATCAAGGAGCTAATACGTCAAAATGAGATTTGAGAGGGCAGCATAGATAAGGGATTCCCATTACTAGACTATATGGGTTTAGAATTAGGACTCAGGTCTCTGGGGAAGCATCCTCTAAGCCCAGGTCAGTTGTTCTAATAGTGTGTCTGTGCTTCAGAATTACCCCTGGAGATTGATTAGGTCTGGGGCCAATCCAGGAATCTGCATTTTTTATAGGTTGCCAAATTCTGATAAAGGGTGTTCCCAGACAACACTTGGAGAGCCATTCCCTTAGGCTGTTATCATAGAGGGCAAACAGTAGGAAAACGGATGGTCGTCAACATGGGATCTAGGCTGATAGAGAATTACAGGCAGACCAAGGAAGGATTGGCAGTGACTGCTGTAGAGTTGCACAATGCATATAAACAACTGAAACCTCCACAAGAAACAGAGTAGAAGGGCCCCCTGCCCTTCCATTCATGACTCAGGCTATGTTTTTTGTCTTTGGAGTGGGGGAAGGAACTTTATTTTTAAACATATATATTTCACATATAGCATCAGGAGAATGATCACTTTCTCCCTAAGTTGGTGGCAGGCTTGAAAATCCCCCTAACTGGAAAAAACATCCCACTGTCACATTCTGTATGTCTCCAAGCCGGTTGTTCCAGCCACGTGCTAAAGGCAGCAAGACCACCATTTTAGCCACACAGCAGGAGGCAGGGTGGGGAAGTGAGGGGGCAGGGCCATAAGCCCTGGGTCTTCTCAGGCTAGAACCGTGTTGGTGTAGGTATAGAATAGCACTTGCCCATACAGGCCAGAACCAAAAGTCATAAGATGCACTGCTGAGCTGAGTGAGAGCCAAGAAAACCAATTCTCTGTCAGGGAGCTTAGATAGGAGTGGAACAACCCCAAAATGTTTCACTTTGACTATGCTCCATCCAGGCAGCTGTGCAGTAGGGCCCAAGGCTCGCCCCAAGAGCTTCTCAGAACCCCTATTTCTGATGATCTGAATTCTAGCTCCAACTCCAACCTTCACAAAATCAAATTGTCTTGATTTTTTAAATAAAAACATGGAGATAGTTTCCACAAACTTAGGAGTTTCCTTCTAACTCTACCACTCTGGGCTCACTCCTTCCTTTAAAAATCCCCAGATGATCTGGAAAAGGGAGGCTGAGAGATCCTTTTTCCTAAGGGCTGATTCCAACCCTTTGTCCTTAAGGAGTATACTGGAGAGGAGTAGGACCTGGACCAGCTACTCTCCAAGAACAAGTGGCTGGAGCCAGACAGGAGATGACAGTCAGTCAATTGCTTCTCCCTCAAAACCACCAGTGTAGTAGCAAATGGGTTTGCTTCACAATGTTTAATACAAAATGGCAGCAGCCGCTGTGCAGCTGTAACAAAATTAGCCATAGGATGTCCAGAGAAATATACACAGGCAGCCTTGGCTGGAGTCGAGCCAGACAATGCAGGACTAACTGCTGGTCCAGTCATCTGTGGGCTGTGGCATGGCCAGGACTGAACAGTGGTGGTGGGAGAGCAATGCCAAAGGGCTCAGAGGTGCTGCTACAGAGGCCGGTATTAAGATGACCCTTCATTAGCATGCTGGCTTCTGCTCCACAGTGGACTCTGTGTAACACAGGGGTTCTGAGATGCCCATTCCCAAAGTTGTATCCAATATGGTGGGATTTCAGCCCTACAACATGAAGCCCTGGAGAGACAGACGAGGTGCTGTAGGGTGGGCACCTGCTCATAAGCTGCTGGGTGCTGATGCTTCTCAAAATCAGCAGAAAAAAGGGCTAGATTTGGGGAGGTTTTCCCCTGAAAGAGGCTACCAAGTTCAAATAAATGGACAGGGTCAATGTTTCTGGTATACTTCAACAGAGGGCTCCCTTCCACTGGCTCACCCAAGAAAAAAAGGGTAGCCACTTGCCTGCTCCAGGTGCCCACCCTGGAAGGTGGGAGGCATCAGGCTTGGAAGTTAAGAAAGCAAGAGCACAGAGTCACCAAAGCCCAACCTACCAGCTCCAGAAAAGCCACTATGCTTCCTGCCAAGTCCATTTTAAACCACTGAATGCTTTTCCTGGGCTGGCTGCCTGGCCTGGGTCTAAAGCTTATAGTGCTTGGGAACTGTTGTGGAGAACTCAACCTCATACAGAGCCAGAAGGCTGATGCTAGAAGGGCAGCTGAAGAGCAGGGCCTGTCTCGGGCAGAGTGTTATCACAACTCTACTTCCAAAGGCCTCTAGGTGCTGAGAAGACAGGTGAAAGGTCTTGGGGTTATTGGAAGTCTGCGTTGAAGGCTCTGCCGATGATCAGCCGCCTAATCTCACTGGTCCCACCCCCAATCTCATATAGCTTGGAATCTCGCAGAAAGCGGCCCATGGGAAAGTCGTTGATGTAGCCATTGCCACCTGCAGCCGGGGTTTGGGGAGAGAAGAAAGGACAACAGGAAAAGTGATTAGTGGACAAACAGAAGACCAAGGATATAGAAACAGGCCATAGGAGGAGAGACTGGCTAAAGAGAAGCAGCGAAAGATGGCAAGCAGGAAGAATGTGGGGAATACCTAGTTGGGAAGTGGGTGGACAAGGGGCTAGAAGACCACTCGGAGTATGGAAGATAACAGGCAGGGAGAGGGGATGACCACTGGCAGACATGGAGAAGGGGGGCAGACAAGGAGATACTGAAAAGCATTTACTGGGTGCTAGGCCCAGAGAGGTGAAGTAATTTGCACAAGTCACAAACCCAGCCAGTGGTAGCCCCAGGAGCCTAACCTGGGGCATCTGGCTTGAATCTGTGCTCTTAACTCCTGTGCAGCATTGAAACAAGGCTGTCCCACCTCTGAGGCATCTCTCTCTGCCCACTTTCCAGTGTCCATAGGACCAGGAGGTGGGGATGGATTACAGCGGAGCAATGCTGAAGGTAGTAGCAATTTATGGCCTTTAGCAGTTTTCTCATTTGCTTTTCCATATCCTCCTTGTAGGTAGAGCAGGAGGAACTAAACAGCATCAGCTCAACTGCAGCTAGCTGAAGCTCAGAGTGAGGGGTGAAGAGGAAACCTCTGGAAGTGTGGGTAGCCCTGGGAATGGGGAGTGAGGGCTACTCACCAAAACATTGAATGCCGTCCAGGGCTACCTGTGTGGCACACTCAGCTGAGTAAAGAATCACACCCGCACAATCCTATGGAAGGAGGCCAGGGGTCAGCAGGGCCCTGCCAAGGCCACACAGAAAACGAGTCCCAGCAGCTGGCCCACTGCCTCCTCTGGGGCTAGCCCTTACCTTGCTGGAGCAGTGGCCCTCATCATAGGCCTTGGCGACATTGTAGACATACTGCCGACATGCCATGAGACGGGTGTACATGTCAGCCATCTTCCCCTGCATCAACTGGGCACAAAGGGAGGTCACAAGTCAATATGCTGAAGCCACATTCCTCTCACTCTCCCTAGTTACTAAAAGCAGGTCAGCAGTAGCAATCTGACAGCCAGGAATGAGGATGTCAGGGCACAGAAAGGAGATGGGACTTGCCTAGGATCACAGAGATGTTAGTGGGTCCGGACTTGAGGCAAGAGGGCCTTGGACACGTTGAGATGGCCCTCTACCCACCACCACCCTCATTAATGTCCTGCAACATCTTCAGACCAGAAAGTGATTAGAAATGCCACTCCTTTCCCCCATGCCTCCCCACAACCCGCACACTTTGCCCTCCACCCTTACAATGCCTAGTTCGTTCATCTCAAACAGGAAGTGAGGTGACATATGACAACTTCCAAAGCCAGGTGTGCTGAAGAAGCCTGTATTCCAAGAATTCAAACACACTTTGCTGGGGAAGGATAGTAAATGCCCCACAGCACATGCCTTGTGTACTCATTTAACGAAAACTTGAGCCCAATTACACAGTACATTTCAACAAAGCATTCCGCTCACCTGGAAGTGGCCGATCTTCTTGCCAAAGGCTTCCCTCACATGCAGGTAGGGAATGGTGTGGTCGAGGACGGCCTGCATGATGCTGTGGAGAGGAGAAAGGGCTGTGCCTTACTGTCCTCCCACTGCCAGTTGGGGTGGCAAAATGCCAGCATGGAAAGGCCTTAGGGAGATAGCTCAGTGAGACAAGGAGGTGGAGTTCTAGGGAGGAGAAAAGGAGTATAAGGACACCTGTCACCCCTGCTTAATCACTGTACTGACTGCCCAGGACTGGTGCCCTGTCCCCCAAGACCAGACAGAGCAGCATGACCCTGGCATAGAAGGGCCTTAGAGACCTGGCATCCTGTTTCACATCCTGGGTAGCTAAGCAGTATTGCTCCTCTGGCCTTCACCTAATGATCTTTCCCTTTATTTTTATTTTTATTTTATTTTATTTTTTAGGTGAGGCAACCCTTGGTTGACCTCACAGATTGCAAGGACATTGTCAGGTTACAATCCCTTATTTTTTACGCCTACAGCACCTGGTCTTCCTCGGTGGTCTCCCATCTGAGTACTAACCAGGCCCGACCCTGCTTAGCTTCTGAGATCAGACGGAATCAGGCTTGTTCAGGGTAGCATGACTGTAGACGTGATCTTTCCCTTTAGTGTGAAGAAATTATACGAGGGAGGAGGAGATTCTTTTTGTCTCCAGTAGAGAAAGTACATTTGCCAGAAGGTGTTGGCTAACAATGGGACGGCTGCAGCTGCTGTTTGCAAGGGCACCACTTGACAAGAAGGCCAAAAGCCCTGTCTCCCACAGAGACTCACACTCACCCAAGGGGCCCACCAGCCAGCACCAACCGCTCCAGGTCCAGCCCAGTCATCAGCACGTAGACACCTTTACTTAGATGGCCCAAGATGTTGTCAGCTGCCAGGGAAAGTGCTGGTCATCAGAGGGAAGATGGCTGTCCACAAATTCCCCACTTTTATAAAAGCTACTAGGTTTGGCACCAGGGCTTTCACATAAGGCACTAAAATATGTCGCCTAACCTTCAACGAGGGTTCTAGGTGAGATTAAAGGATGGACTTCACCGTTTCCAGTCAGATGTGGAGCATGCTGGATGGATTCCACCACTACCACACACACACCATCCAAAAGACCAGACACAAAGGCTCGATCCTCAGATCTGCCTCTTCTCTTCCTCCACTGCCTTGCATGGGAAAGAAGAAAAGCTAATTTGGTCTAGAAGTCATCCAACTCCTTCCTAGTTTTTCTACACTTGTGTCCATGATTACTTTTTCTCCCAGGTCTAGCTTGTTCTGATCCAGTATCACCCATCTGCTCCCCTCCAAGGGTGGTCCATGGAAGAATCTTTGTCCAGGAGATGGGCCATTCAGCATTAGTGACAGAAACTGCTGAGCACCTCTCTACCCTGGAAGCCAGGACCCTGGATGGCCCTGGAGTTTTTTCCTGACAAGGATCTGTACTGGTATTTTAGCACTGTTAATGAACACCTCACCAAGCCTGTATAGGAGAACACACAAACAAGGATGTCTGAAAGACATTATGGGTGAGGGCAGGTCTTACCTTTCTACTCCGGATCCTGGAATCCGACCCCTGGCAGCGTACTATTCACACAAGTAAACACTACCTTTCATTGTAGCCACTGTCAGGCATACCAGAATAGCTACCAGCAGCCCCCGAGTTCCATTTGTATGGGCCAGTGGGCAAGGACAGCAGTGGCAGGTTCACCGTCTAGCCACAAGTCATTGGTAAGCTAACAATGGGGAACCTCTCCAATTCAGAGATGGGCTTTCTCAGCTTATGAAGGTGTCAGGACAGGGGCTCACCCTTTTTCAGCCTCACCTGGAACCTTGCAGTCTTCAAAGATTAGCTCACAGGTGTTAGAGCCCCTCATCCCCAGCTTGTCCAGCTTTTTGGAGGTGCTGAAACCAGGCATACTCTTTACAGAAACAAGAGGTGGCTTTGATTACAGACCGGGCCCCAGGGGGCCTAGTAAAGGGAAGACCCCTGCAAAATGCCCACCTTCCCATCCAGTCCCTCCTGTAGTCTAAGGCACAGCAGCATCCTACTCCCGGGCCCCTGACCCTGTATATGACTGCTCCTCTCCTGGAAGCTCTGGCCCTGACACTCCACCTTGACCCCAACCTCCTCTGCGGCCAGCTTGCGTTCTCCCCACTTTGCACAGGAGCAGTTCTCTCTCAAACACCTGATCCCTGGGGTCCTCCTGACCCTTCCTGGCTTTGTTTCCTTTCCTTAGGGAAATCACTTCCAAGAAACCAGCCCATTCAGTTCCTTTGCCCCCTTGTTCCTCTGCCATGTGTACCTAATTGAGTCTCACCTGGGATAAATTTAACCACCTGTGGGCTTTGACTTGGACTAATCAGATGCAGTGTGAGTTGGCAGGTGCCCGGTGGAGCGCACGTGATGCTCCCCTCACCTCCTGGCTGATGAAAATGGTGTTAAACCACCTTGAATTTCCTAATCTTAGCCAGGCCCTTTGGGCTACTCACTTCTCTTGCCCTTCAATCCTAGTCAGTTACTCTCCCTCTCCCTAGGGAGGGTACTGCAAACCTCTAGGACACTCATTTACGAAACTCTACCAACTCCCCGACCCCATGGTCCCCAGCCCTCACAGGTGCCCTGGTCTCCCACCTCAAAGTCATTAGATACATGTTCCTCCATCGCCTATAAACCAGCCTTAAATCTTCTCCCTAAACTCTCCATTGTGTTTTGCTCACTTGCTCCCACACATCTCAAGTTCTCTCTCTCCTATCTTCTTCTCTTTACCAAAAAATTTGCTCAGTTCTCTCCCATTTTTAAAAACAAAGTCCTAACTTTTCATTCTAACGCCTGCTCATCTCCCTCTTGCTTCTACTGTAAGATTCAGAAGGTAGTCTTCAGTGTCCACTCGCATTCCCACTCCTACCTCAGTCTCCCATAGCTGCTCTCAGCAGCCCCCTGATGACATCCTCACTGTCAAATCCAGTTGTCTCCTTTCAGTTCTCAACTTCCTGGCCCTCTTTGTGTGGCCTGGTTCTGTGGCTGGCTCCACTGATCTCAGACTTGAACCATCTTCCCTGGACTCCACTTTTTGGCCACCCTCCTTTCAGTCTGCCCTTCTGCCTCACTCTCACCCCAGGGAGCCCTGGCAGAGTACACAATATTGACCATGTTTGTGATCAATGAAGGGATCTGGCGCTGGCAGCACTGCCAGGAGACAAAAGTCCCCTGCTGTGTAATCCCCCCTCGCCACCACCCCTACCACCACACTCACCTTCTCCACGATGAAGGCTGTGATGCCCCGAGAAGCTGGCACAGCAGTGAGATCTGTCTTGGCATAGACAACAAGGACATCCGCATCGGGGCCATTGGTGATCCAGAACTTGTTGCCATTCAGGATGTAGTAATCTCCTAAGAACAGGAATTTGGCTACTTACTCTAACCGTGTTGGCCCATCTCAGCCAGCCAGTCCACAGACCTGCTGCCAAGCAGGAAGCTGCCCAGCTGGGAAGCAGTTCTGGAAACCTAGCAGAGGCTACCCCCAATTATTGCTCCCTTACCCCGAGAAGGTCTGTCCCTCTGCCCATTTCAGCTCCTAAGTCAAGAGAGACCTCACCTTTCTTTTCTGCTTTTAGCTTCATGGAGACAACATCAGAGCCAGCATTGGGCTCACTCATGGCCAAGGCTCCAATGTACTCACCGCTGATCAGCTGCAAGGAAAATCCCAAACAGCCTGGTTACGTCTTCGGAAGTACCTACAGGAGCTCATAGATACTGCTTGCCTGTTCATATGACCCCTTAAATGTCTCTCCAGAACAAGTATTGGTAAAGTCCTATAAGAGAAGCTGAGTATCTATAAGGCTGAAAATATCTCTCCTTTTCTCATTCCCCTTGCTAGACAAACAAGTCCTAGTCTTCCATTTCTTAAAAGTGCTCTCTGCAAATGTTGTCTAGTGAAAAACTCAGGAGGTCTGGCTCAATTTTTAATTTTTTGACTGAAGTATTTGAAAGTAAATCCTTAATCCCTTCCTAAACTAACCATACTTAGTTCAGGGCAGCATGCTACAGAAAGCAAGTCTGACCAGACCTTGCCATGAGATCAGCATGTGTTTCTCCATTCCCATTTCCTCACCTTGGGGAGGTACTTCTCTTTCTGGGCATCATTTCCATTGCGCAGAATTTGGTTGAGGCAGAGGTTGGAGTGAGTGGCATAACTGAGTCCCACTGCTGCAGAAGCTCGGGATATCTCCTCTACCACCAGCACGTGTTCCAAATAGCCCAGGCCAGAGCCACCATACTTGACTGGGGTGGAAGTTGTTTGGGGGAGTGGAAAAGGCAGCCCAAATTAATCTATGACATTGGCAGGAACCTTACATTTATTAGCAGCAGTGAAACGCCTTTGTAGCACCTATTCCAAGTTCTCCCAGCAAATTCAACAGGCCGATGCCATGGACTCTGCTTACAAACACACAGAATTGGTTTTGTCTGCTGCCTCTGTCAGCTAAGGTATGGTTCAGAAAACAGTCATTGCAGCTCCTGCTTTATCCAGACAGACCTCTTAATGAAGACAAGAGGACCTGAGTACTCACTATTTGGAAAGCTACAGAAGTGCAGAGGCAGATGAATAAATGAAGAAAGAGGACTTGGAGTTTTACTAAGAAACACATACTGATCAAAGATGGAGGATCAAAGCATAAGGAACAGATACAAAACAAAGAATGTGTGTGTAAATAGCCTGAGGAAGGTGAGAGTTACATAGCATAGGTTTGGACTTAAAGAAGCAGGACTATTAAATCAACATGTTGTATACCATAAACTTACACATCGTTCATTATATGTCAATTATATCTCACTGATAAAAGTAAAAAAATAAATAAATAAAATAAAATAAAAAGCAAGATTAGTAACAGAGGACAGGAGAACCATAGTCTGAGAGAAAATCGGGGCAGCAGTACAGCAGAGGGCAGAAGAGATGCTGGTAGGGAGTTTCAGAACTTCTCACAAAAAACGTGCCTTTTCCTTGGCAGCAGATCCAAAACCTAAGTGGCTGGGTCATCTAGTACCAACTCCCTGCCCTGCTGTTTGGGTAAACCCTGGTGAGGCCTTCTGTACATGTTCACTCTGACCAAGAAGTCAGGCTCATCCAAAGCTCCAGAGAAAGGTTGGCCTGACTCCTGCAATTCTGGGGAAAAAAGCCCTCAGGCAGATGACACTGTAAACAGCTACCATGACAACCATGTGGAAACCAGAACTCGTATCTGGCTTTCTTTTCAAGGTTCCACCTTGAAAGGGTTTTCATCTGATTTCTAACTGCCTCTTTCTTCCATTAAACACCATCTGATTCAGAAGCATCTTCTCTATGTGCATTCACGAACCCCCAAAAACACAGTGGAAGAGAGAGTCTTGTTTGGGAGTTCCCAGTGGCCTTCCCCCATCATCTTCCATTAAGATGGTCAAATTAATTTTTAAGTGGTTTCATTTTATCATTACTCATGATGTAACTTTCTATGATAGGCTCAAAACCCAGAGCTGTCTCCAAGTGGTGGGGGAAGATGTAAGGAGAAGAATATTGAATTCTACCTCTATTTCAATATCCAATGAATACAAGTCAAAGCAGGATATTCCATTCAAGTTTTGTCTGGTGAGGCCACCGGCTCATCTATTTACTGGGTACTGCAAGTCAGGCTGTGCCTCTCCTTCACAGGTCAACATCCAAATCAGAGCCCACCAGCCCCTTGCCCTTTATCCCTGGAAAACAATAAGACCCACAGGGGACACAGGACAGGCCCAGGGAAAGCCTATTAAACACATCATCTGGCCACCACATGTGGAGGCTCAGACACAAGCATCCTTCTCCTCTGCACTGCTATCTGCTCTCAAATGAGCTCTAGGGCCAAGCTGTGGGCACAGGACATAAGCAGTCCCCACAGTGACATATCTATCCTGAGTAGTCCTGCCTAGATGCTACTAGTAGGGCAGAGCGTTGAGACTAGGGGAGGCAGTAACACTGAGGTACTAAAACAACTACTAGAATCACCTGGGGGAACTTATTAAGCATGCAGAGTTGAAGAGTCTGAGTGATCCTGATCCACGTAGTAAACCACACTGATCTAACCTGTCTTATCAAGGTCGCTGCCTAAAGAAACAGAAGAGTACAAAGAGAAGGACGTAGTCTCCTCTGGCCTGACAGTCCATGGCCACTTTCTCAGATCCAAGGGGGTGAAAGTTCTGGGTTTCTATGAGCATAATCCCCTCCTTTCCTGCTTCTTTTGGGATTGGTGTTAAAGACTGTGCAAGATAAGTTTTCTTTAGGGAAAGAAACTACACTCACCAGGGGCTGTGATGCCCAGAACGCCCAGGTTCCCCAGCTGCTTCCAAAACTCCTGTCAACAGAAGGCAGTGAGTATAGAAGAGTTGTGAGAAGGCAGCCAGTCACAGGTGCCTAGACACCTGGAACAAGGAGACCCAAATGCTTCACAGAAAGTTGTATTCCTAGGGAAGTTTCATTTATCAGAAGACTGAGCCCTTCTAGGCAGCAGTGCAACTCACAGCACAGCACAGCACAGCACAGCACAGCACAGCACAGCACAGCACAGCCCAGCCCAGCCCAGCCCCTAGACTTCCCTCCCTGTCCCACCCGCCCCCACCAGTATGGGCCTCAGGACTCACTCGAAGGTTCTTAAATTCGTTGCTGCGATCAATCTCTTGCGCCTGGGAGACTAGGTGCTCCTGAAGGAACTTAGTCATGGTCTGTCGAAGCTAGAGGAAAGAGGTAGACAAATGTCTATGAAATAGTACATTATTGCCACTGAAGACAGCATCTCCACTACTGAGGACACCTTCAGGGAAACAGGCCACAGGTAACCTCACCAAACAGCATCAGACTGAAACTTAGAGGCCCCACTAGTTTATGCTTCCTCAGAGATGATCTTCACCCCTCTTTCTTGAGGTTCTCAATCTAGACAGATTGAAAATTACTTTTTAAATGCCACACCCCTACATAAAATCATTCCATGGCTTTCCATTGTACTTAGAAGGCCCTGCACAAGCTGACCCTCGCTGACCCTTCCAGCCTTCCCCAGTACCTCTCCCTATCCTCACTTACTGAGCTCCAGCTACACTGCCTTCATTTCTAGGCGCCTGTCAGGCTCTTTTCTGACAGTTGGCTAAAAATGATTAGAAACTCCTCTTGAGAGGAAAGTTTGAGAACTAGGATTGAACACTTTCTCTCCGGGGTGATTTAAAGCTCTTCCGATCTTAAACTGAAATGGGCTTTGGAGTTCAGGGAGGTGCAGGCACGTGCTCAGAGTGACAGGAGAATAACATTAGGAGAATAACATTCTCTGAGGGGACTCTTCATATGAACACCGTGTTTTTACTCCTGGAGGGGTTCTGGTTCAACTTAATTTGTAATAGCATCTTTCAAATATTTTAACTTTGTGCTCTAACTCAGTGGGGTCAAATTCCACTGTGTCTTTTTCAAAACTCAGCAGGTGTGTATGCCAAAAAGATTTCTTGGGGTTCATAATTAACCAGATTGGAGAACCACAGCCTATGTAACAGGGTTTTGTTGATTTTGATTGGGCAGTGTTTAGGTGTAAAAGGACTTAGGACAGATTGAGGGCCCTTTTGCCACATACAGATGGCCCCTGCCAATCCTCCACCAAAACACCATTAGTCTCCCATGAGCTTTCCTATCTTTGACACCTCATGTAACTCCAGAAGCCGCACACGCCGCGGCTGTGTGGGCGCTGGGCAGGAGAGCACGAGCACGAAGTAGGCCTGGAGGCGTTGGGGCTGGGAACGCGTTCAGGTTCCCTACCTGCTTCTGCTCCTCGTTTAGCCCGTTGATTGCATCGTCCACGGGCAACAACGAGTGAGTCCGCTGGGAAACGAGGCCGGCGAGTGGCGATAGCGATGTCTGCAGCCTCCGGGACGCAAAGTGCCGTCCCAGTATGCAAGCCACAGTAGCCATTTATGCCTTGTTAGGGAGCCGCAGCTGCAGTAGCTAGGAGCCCACCCTCTCGGCTCCACCAATCCCGGGCTTCGCTGCCCCCACCAATCAGCGAGGGGGTGGGTGTCCAACAGCCTATCATCCTCCGCTGCCTGCTGAAGGCCGCGCTGGCAAGACACCAACCAATCAGTGGTAACGCCTAACCACAGCCTTCGCTCTAATTGGGTGCGTGCCGGGGCTCAGTACCTCCTGTAGTCAGCGTTGGGGTGTGTCTTCTTTAAGCAAAATGGCAAAAGAAGGGTTTTCTTTTTTAGTCGAGGATATAGTATCCACTCCCCACCCCCCACCCCTGTGTGGAAATAGCAGTCTGTAACTGCAGAAGTATATCTCTGTGGGAAAACAATTTAAAACAGCAAACAGAAAACTCCCCAAATGCCCAGTGCTTGGGAATAAATTGTTAAAGCAAACTTGGGATAGCTCGGACTGGGAAATTAGGCTTCCTCTAGTGTGCACACTGATTATAACTCATTTAAATTTGCTTTATTATGTAACAGGGTTTGTTGATTTTGATTCGAGGTTTATGGGAAAGCTGTTGTTAAGAGGTTGATGTCTTCCAAATTATTAAATGTACAATAAGAACAGCAGCACTTTTTTTTTTTTTTTTTTTTTAACGTTGGTGGAGTGGGCTGGGAGACCAGAAAGGAAAAGTAGTGTGTGAGGGGAAAGAGGAGAGTTGATGGAATTCAGCCTCTTTTGCTATTTCTGTCCTCCTCTGTAGTGGGCTAATGGCCTTGAACAGTTCATCTCAGGTAGTTCAGCACCCTGAGCCCAAAGACTAAGCTTCCTAGTTCCACTACCTAGCTGTGGGACTTCAGGCAAGTTTTTGGGTCTTTACTGTCTCTATTTCATCAACTGTAAAATGAAAACAATTCTGTTGTGGCCAGTATAGAATAGACCAACCCAAGTATGCTCTGTTAGGGCTGTTTATTAGCCGGCGGCTGTCCTTGCCAGGGGCAGCCCCAAAATGCAGAGGTACAGGGTTTTTAAGCCCAAAAATCCCATTCTTCATTCTGTCTGAACACAAAGGGTTGCTCTAGCAACCTACAGGTCAGGTGTGCAAGCAGGGTACAGAAACAGAAAGTTCATTATTAGAATGTCATGTTTAATATTATGTTTCCATAGTTAGTAGCCTATGTTTCCATAGTTAATAGCCTATGTTCCTATGGCGATAGTCAAATAGTAATTTCCAGCTTATACACAATCGATCGTTTCTAATGCCAAGCAAGCAAGCAGGGTTATACAAGCTAAAATTTTAAGTAGTGTATGAGCTCATTGTTACAAGTTTCATGATTAATAGAATGTGGTGAAGGGTTCTAGGAACTAGGCCTAAGGTATTGCCTTCCTTGGTCCAGTTCCAGTTTTTAATTAACTTTCGTCCTTATTACATTTTAGCAGGCTGTCACAATACCACCCACTGCAAGACTGTTGAGAGGAATAAAGGAGATTGCATATTTAATGACAACACTTTTGTTCGTTGTTATAATACCCATCAGTCCAAGGTCCCAATCACAGCTAAGACAAAAGCCAGGCTCAATAAGCTTGTTTAGACTGAAATGCTTTCTTCTTTACCTCTCTCCCTTGTACATGGCCAGTCTACCATAGATGAAGAATAGTGTTTCCTCTCTAAACACCAAATAGAGGTTCTCCTTCTAGACCCCAAACATGGTCTTACCCTTCACCTTGCCCTGTTTTCAAGGTCCAAAGCTCAGCCAAACGGATAGAATATTTCTCCAAGACTCCATGCCACCACCTTCTAGAGCGCAACCCAGATGAGAATTGTGGGGGTTCGGAGCTAGTCATCCCAAGATGTGCTTCTGTGGTATGTGAAGGCAATTTTAGCTTCAGGCTCAAGAGAACCTTCTTGCATTAGAGGTCTTGCCCATAGAGATTATCAGCAATAACATTTTTGACCCACCTATATGGTAGTGCAAACTTTTATTTACTAAACATCTGTTCTTATCATCCTGCAATGACCCTTTGAAGGCCCCAATGCACCTTACCTGCAGGATCTGGTGGAAGGAAAAGTGGTGAGGATCTTCTAAATTTAGATTGGCGGGAGAAAATATTCATGAAACTCATTTCTTGAGTTAGCTACTCTTGGTTACTTGGTATGAATACTCATGGGGTTTTGTTTTTCTCTTTCTCCTTTCGTCTTGTGTATCATGCGAACTTGGCCTTATGATGAATGAGAATATTTTCTCTCTGGCTTCTACCATCTAGAGGGCACACTTACGAAGGTGTACCTTGCTCTCCATCTGGCCATGGCAGCCCTCCAGAGTTTTCTGTGTCTATCCCATTCCTCCCAGAGACGATCTATTATTTCCACCAGCTGGTTGATGCCTATGCATCTGGCAGGCAGCCAAATAGGCTGTGGATCCAAGCTTAGGGAATCTTAAATCTTATTCTGTTCAAGGGAGAAAGCACGTGATTTCCTGTGTTTTGGAACAGTCATTTAAAGAGTGTTTCTCCCCATCCTCCACCCCCATCTCTTAAGCTAACTCTGGGAATAATTTTATCTTGTGAAGGTTGCATCTTCTTTTCCACTCTTCTTTGCATCCACAGTATTGGTTTTGAGTCTCTATGGAGTCTACAGTCAAGGCCAGAAAATGGTCCTTTCAATTGGAAAAACTTCTCAATTGAAAAAAAAGAAATATTTTAGAAAGCCCTTATATTGTTATAATAGCTAGTCATTAAGATTCCCTTAATAAGGAGGAAGGACAAATTACAACAAAAATCAAAGTCCACTCAGACCCCTTCCTTTTTGCCTTTAGATATTTGCAGATACTGTAAAATATCAGGAAATTTAGAAGTACAATTGTCCTGCACTTAAAAAGAAATATGAAAGAAAAAGAATGACAAAATCTTGCTAAAAGACAACCTATAATTTTATGTCCTAAGAACTTAGCTTGGTAAAAACTCCCAAATATGGCCAGACAGAAATGTGGGCTAAACTTCATTTACAGCTAGGGTTCTAACAAACTGCTGCCAGTCTTCAAGGAAATTATACTCTAAATTACAATAGCTACTATGAGGAATGTTCCAATTAGATTAGATCATTTAAATGTGTACTTGAAAAGCAAGGACTTTAAGAGCGAGCTTCTCGTGGGCCACAGGAGGAAGATGGCAGTTGAGTTGTGGGTTAGCCAGTGTTGTGGCGTGATTGAATCTAAGACCCATGGAGCCAATTGAGGTTAATTATGAGCCTTTATTAGCCGGCCGGCGACTGACTCTCTGCCACGCAGGGTTAAAGGAGATCAGTGCCGGGGTTTTAGAGAGAGACAGTTATAAAGCCTCTCACTATACCCTAGAACAAAGCAAGTAAGAAAGTTATAAAAAGCAGAAGTTAGCCGTTAATGTCCTTTACAAAGATAAATGTATCTGGGGAATTGCTAGATCAAACATAGCCTGGTAGACACTCTTGTTATCTGTATCCTGGAATGTTGTGCCTCCTCCTGGGGGCTGTGGTGCCTAGAGGTATCACCTTCTTGTTACTGATTTACTGGGAAGTCTTCACCCTTACATTCTCAAAAGAGGCAGCTTATAAAGCCTAAAACTACATCAAACAAGCAAGCAGATTACAGAAGCAGAAGTTGGCCATTAGCACAGTACATCACCTAGTACCACACTCTGGTTAATAAGTGAGCAGATTACAGAAGCAGACATTGGCCATCTTCATATCTTATATAATACATCTCCTAAAACCACACCCAAGCAAGTAGGACAACTTTTGGTATCTAAAGATATTTCATCCCTGTAGGTGACTTAGCTAGTTGGCTCACTTGAAAATTTTCCACCCTTAACACCAGGAGGAAATTGAGCAGGAGAAGCTGATAGAGTGAGAGAAGATGTGCCCACTTGCTGCTGTCTGTCTTCACACCAACGACCTTCCAGCCCCACATGGATGAGTTCCTCCTTGGGAATGTGTGGCAACCTTGAAAGAACTGACTAGTTTTATGAAAGGAGTCTACTCAGAAGCTAGAAATAAGGGCACACACTTCAATTTCGGAGTTGTTTTTACGGATATGAAAAGACCCGGCTATCAAGTAAAGGAGATTGGCAGTACCATGTCTGGGAGAAAAGGGACTGACAGTTCCATGACCCTGCAATCGCAGAAGTTCCAGAGAGGAGATTATTTGGACATAGCCATCACACCTCCAAATCGGGCACCACGTCCTCCTTCAGACCACATGAAGCCATATGAAATTTTATTGACTATTTCTTGAGTTTATTTTCCATTTGGTTATGTAAAATGAACCTAAACTTTTTCCTCCCCTCATTATTGACATTAAGCCTTTAAACCCTAAACAAATTGTAATGCATCTATTTAGGAGTTAGGTTCAACCATGCTACGGT
Source organism: Eidolon dupreanum (assembly GCA_028627145.1). NCBI lineage: Eukaryota > Metazoa > Chordata > Mammalia > Chiroptera > Pteropodidae > Eidolon > Eidolon dupreanum. The sequence goes on from CM053509.1 coordinate 55,345,693, forward strand.
ATGAATATGAATAGAAAGTCCATATTTTAAGTCCTTCTGTAAAATATGAAGGAAGTACTCTTAGCATTCTATGTAAAATTGTATTGTTAAATCTATGTGTGCAATTAAAAAAAAAGAGCCAGGGCTTTCAAATGAAATAAACAGAATGAGATACTTATTTTTAAATATTAATAAGGGGGAAACAAAGAGAAATTTGAGTCTCAGGACTCCTCCCAGCAGAATGGAAATCTTTAGTTTAAACAAAATTTGGGGTAAATAAAATGGTCATTGATGGGTTTAAACAAAACTTTTAGTACAGCACAACTAAAGACCCGATTGACTCCCTGTTGGTCCCCCAACACCAAAAGGCCCCAAACGAGTCTGTTCTATTTACCCCAGTTTGGAGAAACTTTAAAGACTGTCAGGAAGCAATTACAATGAGAAATCTGACCAGCAATCACTTAGGATGACCATCAGGCTGGTTAAATCAAGTTAAAAATTGATAACAGGGCCAGAGTCCCTTAGCTTGACTTCTTGCTGGGGACCAAAGACCTTTTTACTCAAGAGTGGATAAAATGGTTAGGAGATAGAAAAATTAAATTTTCAGGACTCTCTGATATGGGACCTAATGAACTGTGATACCAAAACCTATAGGTGAAGCCCTGGCTTAGGCTACAGTTAGGTTTAAAAAATATAGAAATGTAAGGATAGATAAGATTATGAAAATTAGACAAGCTTTATGTAAAAAAAAATGTTAGATAACTTTCATCAATTGCATCTCTTTTGTTTGATTGTATTATATAAACAGACATGGTATCTCTACCAGCGAAGACTTAAAGGTGTGAGATTTCAGAACAACTTGCTACAAGAAGTGCTTCTGTGGTACAGACTGTTTTGACCTAAGGGCTGTCAGTCTTTCTTTGGGCTATCAGAGGATAAGGCTCTAAAAGGTAATGATTTTTGTGCCTTCTTGGGTCCATGAGATTGTTTAATATTGCCAGAAACATGTACTGTTTATCCCAGCTGAAACATGACAAGATATTTGGAAGGATTTAATAGCTTTTTGGTCAGAAAGTTGGCTGATTGGAAACACTGATTTCAGAGCCTGACAAGAAGTGTACCCTGAGAGAAACATTCCAACAATGGGCAGATGAATTTGTCAGTCCTTTGCAACCTTTCAGGTGGCAACCCAACTCTTGAGGTATTAAAAAAAAACAACTGTCTTTGTTGTACAAATGAAGTCTGTCCCAGATCAAATGTGTGGCTCCAGAAACAATTCAAACTCTACCAATTCTTTTTACCTTCCCCAAACCTCCCTATTCATCTCAAAGGCTTATAAATATTGGCTTTATGAAACCAAAATCCTGTGGGAAGCTTGCATTTCTTTCCCTGTACCTTTGAGATGTAAATAGCTGGTCTTCTCAAAGAACTCTTATCTGGGCCATCTTTTAAAATGCAAATTTCAGTAAAGTAATTCTTAATTTTAAAAAATTTAGCCCTCTGAGCAGATCAATTTGGTTCTCTTTGCTTGGTGCCCTGCAAATAAAACAGCTTTAATTTCTCCATTGTGATGCCTGTCTCATGACTAAAAGATCTCTGTGTCTGTATGTTCATGTGTATTGTGTGGTATTTTCTACTTTCGAATGGTATTGTTAATTTGTGTGCGTGCGTGTGTGTGTGTGTGTGTGTGTGTGTATGTGTATGTATATAAGCTCTATTCAATTGGCTTAAAAAAACAGCACTTACATGAGCATTCTCAAAATCATAACAAAAACTAACCTTAATGCTTTTGAGAATTATGTGATCTGGGAAAATATTTGATATTAAAGCTGATTTGAGTTTGGTTTGGATAAATAGGCATATTTTAGAATCATCAGCTTTAAATAATACATTTATTCTACTTGGGTTTATTAGTTAAATAAGTTCATTCTATCTCTGTTGTAAAAGTTGCCAGCGAAAAAAATAACTTGGTATGATGAAATTTTCAGAAGGAATCTAAACTTAATTGTTAGGAGCAAGTAAATTAAATAAATATAATGGGATAAAAAGTTTCTTTTAGGTTTATTCTTTAGCAACTTTAAAATGTTTTTCTAAATCTCTTTGGTAACCTGAAACTTTAAAGTTTTGCCAGCAAAATTAAATGATAGATATTCACTGAATGTCTAGAGCATTTCCAAATAAGATAATGATGAAACATTAATTACTGAACATAGATTCATCTACTTTTGCTGTAATTAAAGAGGAACTAAAAATATTTGGGTCTATTAGTAAATATGTCTTGTGCCACATTTGAAAAAAAAATTTTTAGTGCTATGAGGAAATATATATTTCTAGAAATTATGAAATGTGTTAATAAATGTATCAATCTAAAGAATACTGATGTAGAAAACGGTTCACAATTGCTTACTTAGTTTTCACTAGAAATTAAGATTTTAATGGTTAAGAATTCTAATATTTGTAATTAAAACTGAAGATGAATTTCTCTCTTAACTGGCCAACATTTCTAATCAGCTCTTTTCTGCTTCTGTAAACATGGCTTGTTGCAAGGTCAGAGATCTCAAGGTCAACTGAGAACTCATCCTCCCCTAAAGATGTATTACTTTAGTGCTTGTTAGATAGAAAATCCTATGATTTGTAACTGCCTGTAGCAACTTCAGAGGTCTGTAAATCAGTCCATGCTAACTGTAACAACGTTAATATAAAAATAAAATTGCCCCTAAGTTCAGGGTCCAGCTTTTCAGAGCACTAGCTCTTCTGGGGCCACCGTGTAATAAAATTGAGTTACTCTAGACCTCCGGGTGCTGCTTGATTTCTCGCTGGTCCGAGTTTTTGCAACTTTTCTGCAACAAAGCTACAGAAATTAATCATAATGGGGAAAACAACTGTATATACAAGAAAACTAGAATATGTTTTGGCTAAAAAAAAAAAGTATGAGATATGGTTTGTTAAGGGAAGTGAAATAATTTTGTCCTGATTATTTATGAATGGGTGAGAGAAAACTTCATACTAAAAGGAACACAGAAAGTTGTGGAAAGTTTATGAGAAAAGAGTCTTGAGAAAGGAAATTTTATATGAGGTCAAGCTGAATAGGATTGAAATAAATTTAATCAAGTGAATGAATTTAAATATCAAAAGTCAGTGAGTAAAAGGTTAGAGCTTGGTTTTCTCTTTCTGCTAAAAAGGACAAAATCCTCTTAAACTATTGGTCTGCTACTGATATTGTGTACAAGTTTCCTGCCTAAAAAGCCAAGTTTGTGTTTTATCAAAATAACTTTCTGTGTTTTATGTTGTGTTAATCAGGACCTCCATTACTTAAGAAAACTGAATCTCCTCAATAATAAGAACTAAGTTTTGCTAACAATTATGTGAACTTCTATTTTTCTTTAAAATCTTTTATTGTCACTTTGGTTAAATGGATAATTATCACTTTATAAAAATTTATTGTCCTATTTACTCAAAAGTCCAAACTTTTTGATATATTTTGATAAACTTCCCGAAACTTAAATTATAAACAGAGTCTTGACCTGGAAATAACTTTGAGGCATTCCAGAAGTACCTCTGAAATACCTCAAAAGATTTGTGTTCTCTCTTCACAAAAGAGAAATATTAAACTAATAAGGCTTATTTTGGTGTGTTGAAATTACATGGGAAGCATTGTCAAAATAAAGTAATGCTGAGCCTTCTTTATGTTGTATTTATATTTGTACAGGTTATAAATGTTCCAGAAATTATGTGAAATTCCTGGAAAGCTGAAATGCCCTAACATAAGATGTCTGTCATCACAATTGGGGCGCACACTAGAAGGACTGAACCTGAGTATCTGATGGTGATACATGAGGATGAAGTTCATTCCATTTTTGCAAAGATGACCCTTCATTGCCGGACTTCGCCATCCTGATGTTCTTGAAAACCCAGTCTGGGTTTTAAAAATGTTTTTGTTGTTTCACCTTCCACAAGGCTGATGCCCTCACAGTAGCAAATAAACTGTTAGAAAATGTGTATCCCACTTGGCGTATACCTTCCACATTCTATAGTGATTGGGACACCCACCTCACTGAACAAATCACATGAGCTTTGATGGACAGCCTTGCAAACTTTTTGGAATTACCACGGGCTCTATCACCCTCAATTATCAGACAAGTTTGAGAGAACTAATGGGAAAACTTGATTCAAGTTGGCTGCTTCTCTCTGAATTAACATTTTTATTTTTCCATCCTTTGACTCTGAATCGTTGAGAACTAAAACTGCCCTTTTCCAAAAGCTATGCAAGCTGAAGCTGGACAACTTGATGTAGACTTCAGAGAAATCCCAACAGCCTATCTACGGAAATTGTTGTTCCTTTCAGAAAGATCACCAGGGCCATTCAAACTGCAGACCAGGAGAATCTATTAGACTGCCTTCGTTCTATCTTAAGATGATTTCAAGATAGACATCTAAAAATCTTCACTGCCTGCTTATTCAGAACTCAGAAATCAAGATTATAGTCTGCTCCAATTATCAAATTTTGTTTTTCTTTTGTTTCCACAGAGATGCCTCTTATTAAATACCTGATTGTTTGTATCATGGGATTACATTTGGGAGTCCATATATGTGGGGTTCCCTCACACAGGTATATATTAAATTTGGTTATTTTGCCTTGCTAATCTGTCTCATGTCTATTTGATTATTAGAACTTTGAAAAGAACCCTGAGGATAGAGTTATAAAGTTAGTTCCTCCCTGACAGAGCCAAGAGCCTTGAACTTCAAGGAAGTAGTTAATAGTGTCCTCAGCTGCTTAAAGGCCAAAATGAAACTGAAAGTCTGATGGATTTACACACAGACAAGTAAGTCATTGGTGACCTTAGTGAAGACTGTATTGGTAGTGAGAGAAGAAGCCAGATTACCCATTGGTGAATGAAGAAATCACAATAGAAATGAGAAAATATTTTGAACAGAATGCTAAATAAATAAAATATGACATAACAAAACTTGTGGGAGGCAGCTATCTGCCCCTTAGAGAGAAATTTATAGTTGTCAATGCATATACTGTGTTAAAGAACAAAATCTGACAGTAAATTTGAAGATCTAATTGGCTTTATTAAGCAATTTATGAATCGGGCAGCATCTTGTCTAGTAACTAATAGGGAGCTCTGATGAGTTGTACAAAATGGAAGAGTTTTTATAGGCAGAAAGAGGGTGGGACTAAGAAGTTAAAAAGAGTGGATTATTTTAGGCAAGGACACCCGCAAAGGGAAGATAGGGGTGGGGGAGGGGGGCTGGTCATATTAGGTAGATTACCTCACCAGTGCTGACCAGGAAATTCCAGACTGGTTTAAAAACTCCACTCCTGGGAGAGTCTGAAACTGCAGTTAGGTTAGCTATTAAGTTTTGGTTTGGTGATTCCTTAGCAAGAGTGACTCATTTTGGCCTGTTGCTTCTTTTTTTAAAAACTTGAAAAGAGGAAAATCGAAATGAAATTACCTATTCTCTTTTAAGAAAATAAAACAGTAAATTAAAAACTCAAATATAGATGGAAAGAATAATAAATATAAGAGTAGGAATTATGAAACAGCAGACATACAATGAAGAAAAACAACATAAAATTGATAAACCACTAAAAAGACTGATCAAGAAAAAAGGAGAAATTGCAAATTACTAACATTAAGAATGAAAAAGAGGACAGTCTTCAGAGCTATAACTATGAAAAAGAGGATAGTTTGAGCAATTTATGCTAACACATTTGACAATGATGAAATGGACAAATCCATTCATATAAAGTTCGAGAAAAGAATACTCATAGATGGTGATTCTCCATTAGAATAGAGCTCCTCTCCAGAGGGGACCAGTAATTTATTAACCTGTAAATTAAGGTTAGTATACTTTGGTAAGCCTCAATACATTAAAAATTATAGTAAAATATACATAAAATTTGCCTTTTTAAATTGTCATTCAGGATATTGTGCATTCATCATCACTACCCATTTCCAAAATTTTTTATCATGCCAAACAGAAACTCTGTGCATAGTAAACAATAATTTCCTGTCCACTCCTCTTTCTAGCCCCTGGTAACCTCCGTTCTATTTTCTGTCTCTAAGAATTTGCCTGTTCTAGGTATCCTGCATAATTGTTTTTGTCTTTAAACCAAATTGAAAGGGGAAGAGGATAGTGAGTGAAAACACTTCTTGAGAAATTTGACTGTGAATAGAAGATACAGGGTAGCTGGCAGGGATGAGAATGAGTGCTCTGTATTTTTCATTTTTTAAGATTTTTATTAAAATATAGCTAACATATTGTATTAGTTTCAGGTGTACACCATAGTTATTCAACATTTATATACCTAAAGAAGTGATCACCATGATAAGTCCAGCAATCATCTGACTTGGTACAACGCTATCACAATATTATTGACTATATTCCCTATGCTGTACACCATATCCCCATGACTTATTTGTGTTTTATTTGTTTTATTTATTTATTTATTTTTAAGATGACTATGATTTGAGCCTGAGTCAAAGCTGAAGATCCCAGTGAAAGGGAAGTTGAATATCTGAGGTTTGCAAACGCATGGTAAAATCAGGGCACTAAAGAGAGCAGAGACAGAAGAAGAGGACGAGAGCAAGCACCATCATGGTAGTGGAAGTTAAGGGCAAGATTCTGAAGGAAATCATTTGTCAAGATAAAATTTGAACTTTAATAATAATCATCATCAGGATTTGAATACCTTTGCCAGGCACTGGGTTAGGTGCTGGACAAAATTCTCTCTTACAATAATAACCCAGCAAGATAGATATCATCTCTATTTTACTGGTAAGAAATGAGAGAAGTCATGTGCCAAAGATCAGTTTTTAGTGGTGAAGAATAGAGTGAAGAAATAAAATGGAGTCACTATAGTCAAGTAGCTAAATTACTGAAATCAAGCAGAATGAGGTATGAAAAAACACTTCTGTTTTTGTTTTAATTAGCCTGGGAACTTAAACTTTTGAACTTTCCAGTCCTACATCATTGCCTGGATATACATCAAATCTCCAAACAACCCTCTGATTATCCCTTGAAGGGCTAAGGAAAGATTGTTCACATAGCCAGATCACCTGACATCCATTTTCCAGAGCTCTAGTCATCTAGAGCAGGGATCCCCAATGCCTGGGCCACTGACAGTACTGGTCTATGGCCTGTTAGGAACAGAGCTGCACAGCAGGAGGTGAGCTGAGGGCAGGCAAAGCTTCATCTGTATTTGCAGCTTCTCCCCAGCACTAGCATCACCTCCTCAGCTCCACCTCAGATCATCAGGCATTTGATTCTCATAGGAACACCAGTCCCTGGTGCTAAAAAGGTTGGGGACTGCTGCTTTAGAGGATTACTATTTCAGACAAATTCAGAAGCTAAGAATACAGGACTGATTCTTTCCAGGAATGTACTTTTTACTATAAGAACCCTCAGTTTTTCTTCTTCAAAACATTCTGGGTATTGCCTAGTTATTTCCAGTTTGCAAACCCTGAGACCCTTGAAGAAATCTTTATCATTTATTCCTAGCCAAAGCCTCCAGACTCTTTTTGAGTTTGTTGGACAGTGGGTAGGCTGAAATCCCCAACCAGCTCCTGTCTGGGAATGGGCTGCAAGCTGAAGTTCTAATATCCCAACTTTATAACTAATTCTTCTTTTCCCCTTTTTTAATTCATCCCCCCTCCCACTTCCACCCCCGACCTATGGATGTTAACTGTTCCCTTTAAGAACTGGATCTCTGAAGGCGCGGCGTCCCCTCCAACACGTTCACAGCACACACCCAGGGCATGGCATCCCCGGTGCACTCAGGGGGCTTGGCGCACCCAGGGTATGGTCCATGGCTCCACGTGGGGCATGAACTCAGGACCTTCTGCATTGTCAAGCAGACGTGTTAACCACTACACTATGGAGTCACATCTATAACTAATTCTTATTCTGTCACCTCGTTCAAAAACCTCTAAGTATGTAGATCGTTTCCCTCCATGCCCTTCTGCCATCAATTAAGTCCTGTAGTTTGTATTTCAAATCCTTTTTTATACCTTTGTCATCATGGCCCTAACATTTGATCCTATCTGTCCTGATGTCCTGGACTCCATTCTCTTAATCCTCTCAAAAGTTCAGAAATAGACAAAATAAAAACAATGAATTACCAAAGTAGTAATTAGTACAAGTTTATTGTGCACACACCTAAAATACAGTCTGCAAACTGGGAGTACTCAAATTAAAACATGGAATGAGGCTCAGGGGTATATTATTATATAGCAGCTTATATAATGAGAAAGTGTTACTGAGCTGAACTGAACCAAACAAGGGCCTGCTTGGCCAATGTGCAGCAAAACCAAACACTGAACATCAAGGTTTGCAATGGAAAAATTAAAGCTGTTTTATTTGCAAGGCGCCAAGCAAGGAGAATGGGAAGCTATCGCTTAAAACCCGAATACCCCAATGGATTTTAATCAAAAGGTTTTAAAGGCAAAGATTGAGGGTTAGGGGTTAGCGGGACAGGCTGGTATGCAGCACTGGTGGTGCAGGTTTTGCCTGGAGAACTTTGGAACTTGGCCATTTATGATAAGATATGGTAAGAGGCTTTTACACCAGATCTTCCTGCACAACAGACCTTTCGCTTCTGCAAAAGTTTCCTCGTTTCTGGCCATGTCCTAGTCCTTCGGTTCTGTGAGGCGGGTGAAGCTTTGGCTCCAGATGTAGCTGGTCAAAGTTCTCTCCTCTGCCCATGCTCTGGCTGTGACTGTTGTTTTGGTCTGTTGACTGAAAGACAACTCAGTATCTTGTTAGAAAAAGGATAGGACCATTTTGAGTTGGTTCCACAGTTACAAATGCAGTGATTTGTTTATTCTTCACAATGATTGGTTATATTAGAATTTTCAGTGGTTATCTTATGTCAACCTTGAGAAATAGTTCAAGTTTTGTTTATAATTTCCTAAAACATAAGCAAGAAATGACCCAGGTCAAGTTAGTCTTGCAAAATAAGCTAAATTAAGCTTTGTTCGTATGACTAAACTGGTTTTGTCTGTTCAGAATTTTCAAGGTTGGTCTTTTTTTTTTCACACTGCCATCTATCTTTAACATCAATGCCAGATTCATTTTTCTAAAACATTCATTATGACGAATGCCTGCTCAAAATGTCTCAGTGATTCCTTATTGCTTAGAGTCGTGGTTTCCAGGCATCTTTGGGCAGCAAACTCGCAGGGTTGCCATGGAATATTTTAAACTTTTGGGGGAATCACAGTGATACTTGACATCTCTTAGATAACATGTGAACTACTAGCTTGAAGTAGGTCAGTTCCAACATTAGATCACACTACATTCCTTTTAATGTCAAACGGGAATGAAGGCAGTAACATCCAATTTGATTCTAAGGTTTGAGAAATTAAGCAGTGCCCAATGTCCCATTAGTAAATAATTGTAGTTATTTAACAATGAAATATACAATTTTTTTCTTTAGATTTGTGTTATTACTTTTTCAAATAACTATTAAATCGTTAGGATATAAGTACTTATTGTCTGGATATAACTACTTGGAGAACTGTTAGGTATTTCTTTTGGTGTGTCAAAAAATATTACTGAGACACTAGGGGCATCATGAACTGAGAAAGCTTGGAAACCTCTGGCCTAAGATGATAAAAACCTATACTTCTTAGCCTGGCATTCAAGTTCTTCAAAACTTATGGTAACACCATGTATCTCCCACCCCCTTCCTACCCCCCATTATTCCCTGGCTCAAATTTTTCTCCAATACTTGCTTGTTTGACCTTGGGAGAATCAACTTCTCTGAGCATATTTCCCCAGCTGTAAAGAGGAGTAATAGTGCTTACCTTGAATAATTGTAATGAAGATTACATGAGAAAGTACATAAAGAGAAACATAAACACCACATATGGCATATTACAAGTGCTCAATTAAGTATTGGACATAAACAAACCCCTCTTATCTGAACCCTCTCAACAAGCCCAACCAGTATTCTTACTCCGTTCTATAACTGGATATTTCCTCCTTTTTTTTTTTTTTTCCCAATCTTTCATTTTATTTTATCCCTAGAGGTTTCAATGATCCCCTCCTTGGGTTTAATTTGCTAGAGCACCTCACAGACTCAGCAAAACATTTTTACTAGATGACCAGTTTATTATAAAAGGATATAACTCAGGAACAGCCAGATGTAAGAGATGTGTATGTGGGTAAAGGATATGGAGCTTCCATGTCCTCTCTGACCATGCCACTCTCCTCAAATCTCCACATGTTCACCAACCTGGAAGGCCCTCAACTTTCTAGTTGGCCTTTCCAAATGTTACTTTTCCTTCAATTCCCAGTCTACCCCCATCAAGCCTTCCCCAAGCAAACTAGCCCATAGTTCACTAACTCCTATAGGATACAGCTATTATCACACAGTCTACTGTATTTTTTATTTAACCTGTATATCACCTGCACATTTTGTTTCACCAAATAGACTGTAAGCATCTTTGAGGTTAAGAATGTCATGCTACATTAAAGTTTCCTATAGCATCTAGCAAAGTGGAGGGTGCAAATCACTATTTGCTGAGTTTATGTATACATTTGGTGAGGCTCTAGATCAGATTAAACACCCAGAACACAGCTACACGTATAATAGGCAGATGGGAGCAATAGAGGTCAGAAGGAATAAAAGGCAAGGGTGCACAAATGCTGGCTAGTGGCACAAAGTTGAACTGTGAGGCAATGGCCCCTTGGTGAGACCAGGCCATGAGAACAGGGTCTCTACATTGAGAAAGATGGGTAACAAGAAATTGAAATACATTCTTAGGAGTTAACTAGGGAGGCATGATAAGGAGGTGAGGATTCCACAACTGAGTTTTTGACTCTCTTTCCAAGAAGAAAGTAGAACTTTTTTTTTGTGGGGGGGGGGGCAGAAATGGCAATTAAAAATTCACTTGGGGGACTGCCCTTCTAGTTGCTAGATAGGATGCTGCCTGATTTATAAATCGCTTAATTAAAGCCAATTAGTTCTTCAAAAAAATTCATTTGGGTGAACAATCTTTTAAACTATAAACATCCTGGAAATAGGTAGGAAAAAAACATTCAGCCCTTCTCACTGGCAAGAATTAGCTGGGTTTCCACCTCAAAATATTTGGGACATAACCAACTGCATAAATGTTTATTTGTGAAGGCTAAGAATTTCAGCCCTGTTAAGCTAGGCTGGGAGCATTACTTGGCTTGTTGGCATGGCTCTGGGTAGCTGCAGTAATGCTGAATGGCGGGGGGAAATAGGTGAAAAAAACCTGGAGGTACAAAAAAAATGGGCCTTTGCCAAAGCCAAAGCCTGCCTGGTTTGACTAAGAAACCAGGCTGTGCCTTTGGTAAACCAGGAGGGTTGGCCTGGTTAAGGACCCATGGGGGCCAGGTCCACGGTTGGCTGTGTAAAGCAAATAGCAGGTATATAACCATGCCTAGGAATGAAGGAGAACATAGGCAGCTAGTGCCACAAACTTGGTGGACAGACTCTGGCACCCATTGCCACAATAGGGAATACCCTCAGAAGACTAATAATCCTGGAAGATGGTGTGGGGGTGGAGCAGGTGGGTAAGCACAGAGCACTTAATGAGTAGAAGAAAAATATTCTGGGTAAAATCAGTCATGAACTTGTTAGATTAGATTAGCTCAATAGTAGTCAGTGAACATTTTTAGGTTAAAAGCCTATTTTCATTTCTCAATGTTTTAATCCGAATAGTAATAGAAATATTTATTTTAAAAGTAGTACTTTATAAAAAAAAAAACCGAAGTGATTTAGATTAAAAGCTCCAAGGTGTATTGTTTCAGGTAGGTGTTACTGCTATCTATACCTTTACCCCATTTATTAAGCCATTTCAAGTAACTTCATGTTCATAAATTTACGATGAGGTATAGATCCCAACCAAGATGGAAAAGAATGTGTTCCAAGTTAGAAGAGAACAGCATGGTTCCTTAACAATGTCTCCTGTGGAGCACCTGCGCTCCACTGTACAATTAGGGGTTAGGGGTTTCTTCCCACACATCCGAATGTGACTTTTTGGATCCTCTGGCCGTGGCTGGTTTAGTCTCTTGGTTCTAATGGTGTGCCGTTTTGTTGCTTAGGAGTTGATCCAAGGTTCCAGGCCACCCCCTTGTAGAGCTCAATTATGTACATGTGAGGTTCAGAAGAGCTGACCAATCTGAAGGTTGGGAATACTTGTTTAAAGGAGGAACCACCACTCCAGCATAAACTGTCCTTAATTCTACTGCAGAAACTGTTTTCATTCTGGGGATGGTGAGTCCTAGAAGGTCATGGCCAAGAGGCAGATGTCCTTTTAGTGGCTTCCTCTGAGAGTTTATTTGAGGGAGCCAAGTGGCCACTTGCTTTTTATCACATTTCTAATAGCTGCTCCATTTCTTCAAGAGCTGTTGCAAAATCATTTACTTGACTGTTACATAAGGTCTGCTGTTCTAGGAACCGAGCCCTCTCTTCTTCTTTCATCTTCAACTTTACTTTCAAAGCCTGAATTTGGAAAGATATTCAAGAAGAAAAATAAACAAACAAACAAAAAAAAAAAACAAAAAACACACAAAACTTTGATCCCCAGGAAAGAACATTATGCTTCTATTCCACTGAGAAAGAACACAGGAATACTGACCTATTTTCTATCTTAGTTTTGTTTTATCTGTGATTTTAGGAACTGTCTCTTTCTACTACAGACTCTTCTTTCTAAACTGGAACAATGAAATTTTCTAGGATTCAGTGTTATATCCCATGATTCATCCAAGCCACCCAAAGCAATCCAGACCCAAGAAGCTGGGTTTCCTATTACAGGTTTCCGTGAGATATCAAGTTTCCATAGCATGGATTTCATACAGGTCTCAACTTTCAACTCTGACCAACCTAGTAGGTTCCAAGTTGCTTCATGCCCTGCAGATGTTAACATTTCTAAGTCTTTAGAATAGAAAAATAAAAAATTGTTGGGAAAAAAAATGGCGAAATCAAATGAAGTCTTGGCATTTAGTTAATAGTAATGCATCAATGTTGGTTTCTTAGTTTTGGCAAATGTACCATAAGATAGTAATATTCAGTGAACTGAATTCTGTTATCTTTGCAACTTTTCTGTAAAACTAAAATTATTACAAAATAGTTTATTAAAAGCATTCTTTTCCATCTTGGTTGGCCTCTATACCTCATTGTAAAAATAAATAAGTAAATAAGAACAAACCCTCCATAGATCTACCTATTGTGGTATGGAATGATAATCTTGCCTCAGGGTGATGTCTGTCTCTCACCTGTAATTCCTCCATTTGCCTTTTGGCTGTTTCATTAAAAAGCTTCAGCTCATCTTGCAAAGTTTCTAACAGCAACTAAGAGGAAAGTACAATGTAGTAACAAATCTTTATTGAAATGTGAACATTTTCTTCATATAAACCAATCTCTTTGAATGAAAGGAGAAATAAATTAGATGATTGCTAACACATCTCTTCTGTTCAGTCATTTGCTGAGCATCCAAACACATATGCCAGGCTCTCTGCTGGGCACCCTAGAGAAACTCAGTTCACTGGATGGACAGATTTACCCCATTTCCATCAGCTCTGCTACACAGGCAATATGAATAAAATATAGTAGCCATTGAAGGTGTGACTAATAACCTCGGAATGCTGAGGAAGGCTTCCATATTTGGAATTCTATGATTCTAAAATGACAACTGATCTTCTTGGGGAAGAGATCATAGAAGCTCAAAAGACGTTTATCTCAAACAATTACCTTCCTACTTCAGGGAAGGAACCAAGGAGGAGCCAAATGTAATTCAAGCTGGACCTTTGCATCATACAGTTTTCAGCAAAGGAATAAGGAGAAAAATTGGTTAAAGTGTAGAATAGACAAACCAGAAAGCTCTCTATACAGGTCCATCCTATTATGTGTTTTAAAGTAGTATGTTTTCAACTCAGACTCATATTTGTAAGCACAAAATCACCTGCCAAGTAAAATAAGCTATTCTGAGTACACACCCATTGTTCCCTTCCACTATCCTGGCTAACCAAAGGCTACTTCTTGGGGTTTACTGAGCATATGGCAATATGGCAGAGATCTTAAAGTCGCAGAGCCCAATAGTCACTTGGCCCTTACTCACTCACACCCATACCCTCACCATAGAGTCCGTGTGATCCGCGGTGGATTCCTGCTGTGATGTCAGGGTCTCACTGCCTAAAACTGATGGAGACAACAAGGTTAGCCTTGCTTTGGGAGCTGTACTTAAACATAACATAAAACCCCTCCAGAACAAGCACAGGAGTTTTCATGAGGGAAATTTCTCCACAAAGCTGCTCCCTCTTCCCCTTTTTCACCTTGGGAGGGTCACCTATGCCTGCTCTCCAAAGCTATATTTGATTTTCTTCCTTTCTAGGTTTACATCTGGCCACCCAAAATTCATTCTGCTTTCTCCTCAGCTCAGCAGAAAATTGCTCCAAAGGAAAAGTATAGGTTGGATTTTTTTGTTTACAAAACACAAAACTATTTTTAAAAGTTTTCTTGGGCCTTAAAACATTCCTTAATTCAAAGAAGCCTGAGCCCCTTCCCTGGGCATTCTTCAGGCCCCTCAACTCAGCCTGAGGCCCTCTTACAGTCCTCTTTGCTATAGACTCTGTAAAGGGACAGAGTAAGAACTGGAATCATATTTTAACCACTGTGATTCTGCAGATTAACCCAGTTTAGGAACCCTTGAAACAGTATCATCTCTCTCTCCTCACCTGGGAAAGTTACCTGTATGCTCTCTTCCTTGAAATAAAATATTTCTGGTCTAATTTGCAAGGTCTTACTTTTTGGCATCAAATGAATGGCATAAAGTGTTCTGTTAAGAAAGCGATAATCCTCTCACGACCACTGAAATTCTGTTGGTCAGGCACAATCAACATCACAAGAGAATAAAGAGAAGCTTCCCAAAATCTTTAGGGTTTTGCTAGGCAACGCCTTCATTGACTGGGCCAGCTGTTCCCATGCTGGGTTCCTGATATATAGTCCAGGAGGGGGCATGTGTACTGATTCCTTTGAAGGCCACCATGTGCTGTTTCTTACCTGGGTTAAGGCCCTTGCTCTCCAAAATTGCCAAACAGTTGTCCTGAAACTTCTCCAGCAGCTCCACCTTTTGGGTCAGGTCCTTCAGCTCTCCCTGTTGGGGTGCCATGCAGACAGATCAGGCCTGTTCCACTCCTCAGGGGTGGTCTTAACTTCCCTTGCTCTTGGACAGCCATGGCACGAGCCTGCTGTCTTCACTCTCTGCTCTTGGGCACCTGGGCGTTACAAGCTTGCTCCCACCTGAGGGGCTGGCTGTCCCTCAGGATTCCACATGCAGCACCTAGTGCAGCTGATGCAGAGGTCCAGTGGGTCTCTTACCTGAGTTTCGGTCAACTTCTGGTGCAACTGCTTGTTGACAGCCTCTAAGAGCTGGTTCTTATCCTTGAGCTCTTCCTCTGATTTCTGCTTACTCGGTGGTTTGTAGCTGTAATGATATTTGTACTTATATGAAGACATAGAGGGGTTGAGAGTATGGGTTATGGAGTATCACGAACAGGGGTTTAAGTCTTGGCTTCATTACATAGTAGTATATGACCTTCAGTGAGCTGCATAACCTCTCTGAGGCTGTTTCCTCATTTCTAGAATTAGTATAATACCTACATCTCATATTATTATTGTGAAGGATGAGAATTACATGTACAATTCTGAGCATAGCTACTGACACATAAATAATAGCCATTATCATCATGAATATTAAACTTTTTTTTTCAAAATTCTCAGAGTCCTTCTTGATAGTATTATGTTTTCAGAACTTTTAAGACATGCCCAGATGTGGCATTAGAAAGTATTTCCACAAACTTTTCAGCTTACATTATTCAGGACTACAAAATGTCCAAGCTAGCCTCAAAAGAGAAAGATGAATCCTTGTCTAGGATTTTGCCTTCACCAGCACCTGCACCACCACCAGAAACATCATCTTGAAATCACTAACCACATGCAGCCCCTCCTATCCTGAAGGTTTCACACTCCTATTGATGGGAAATAGCTGGGTCTGATTTCCGGTCAGTAGTGGTCCTGGTGTGGAGCCCAAAAAGCTTTTGTCTGGCACTTAAGACTGTAGCATTACTGATCTTGCTCTGACACTGTTTCTCAAACCTGGCTGTGCCTCACCCCTGAAAATCCCATTCAGATTTCCAGAGTGGCACCCAGATTGTAATACATTATACAAGTCCGGGAATGATTCGGATGTACTTGAGATCCACTACCCTAAAATGGTGGCCAAATTTCACTTATCCTGATGTTCACCTCTTTTTGATGTTCTTCTTGATGGCAATATCTGCAGCTTTCACCTGACTAGAGAAGCAAAAACAAAGAAATCAGGCTGTTGACTTATTGTGGTGATCATTTTGCAATATATACAAATAGTGAATCATTATTATATACTCTTGAAACTATAATGCTGTATGCCAATTATATCTCAATTAAAAACAACAATAAAGGAATCAACCAGAGAATCACAGTATGTTGTTAGGTGTGTTGTGAAGAAAGCAGAACAAAGAGCCTGTTTTTTTGAGGAAAAAAGCAGAGACTATGTACAATGCAAAAAACACAAGCTTAAGAAGCTCTGAGGGCCCATGAACTTTTGTTTTGGTCCAGACAATTGAAAAAGGCTTATTAATAGGGAATGAGCTCCCTTCCCGACCACTTCAACAACCTGCTCAAAATAGCGTAGCTATCTCATGTCAACCTCACTTATGTGGGGACTGAGCACTGGGTGGAGGGACACACACACACACTGGACCGGACTGTGCTCAGACCAGCGACTTAGGTTAACAACTAGCCCCTACTCACCATGACACCCATTTAGTGCTGGTGTTTGATCACAATAATGCTATTTGTATACTCAGAGCAAGTGGTAAGAAAAGAAAGAATACTTATCATAACCCTTGCTGTGCCTCGTCAGAGCTAATCAACCTACAGGGTCCTGATGAACTTGTCAGCAATGCTGCACTGCTCTGGGTCACTGACTATACAGGCCAGTTGTTCAGGTGTCTTGTGCTCTCAAAAACTCTGTTTTCTAATTCTTGGTACTGAGCAATTTCTAGCAAGATGTTCTAACTGGATACCAATTATATGACTCACCCCTTGTCTCGTCTTGATTTGGCAATTTTTGTAACATCATTCTCTGAACTTCCTGAATGAAGAAGTCTGGAAACATCCATTTCTTTGGATTTAACAGGTAACAGGCTCTTAGAAGTCGCTCGAGCTTGTGTGTCTGCAAAGGAAAACAGGACGGTGAAACCTCAAGCATTGTGACCTAACAGCTGTAACTCTATAATAAACAGGACTCCATTCTAAGCTATTAGAAACCTGTATTTCATTCTGGCCAGTCTCAATTTGTGAATATTAATTCAGAAGACTTCTACGCTAAATATGACAGTGCAGTGTTTAAAAGTAGCTGAAAGCTTGATGACACATCAAACTGAATGACCAGAGGTATAAATGTGAAAGTGGAGGCTGATGTAAGCAGTGGGGCAGTCAGCTGAATCCTTCATCAAACACCAGTGGAATCGAACAACCTTGTTAAGCTCCTAAGCACTCTGCACGCTCTCCTAAGGCTACTCTCAAGCTCTTCTGAGATTCTCTTTTAACTACTGCTTAGTTGTTTTAATCAGACTGTCTCCCTAACTACTCTAAAATGTCTCTGTATCCCCAGTGCTTAAGAGAGCATCTAGCATACTAATAGAGGTTCAATACCTGCTTGTTGAATAAATGGGACACTTCACAGTTTAATGGGTTGTTTCACAGACCATCTCAAACTACCTCTAGTCTTCTTTCCCAGTTGTATGCTGATTGCCTTACCATCAGGCCTTTTGTTTATCCATCATTATGTTTAGAGGTTCTCTATTTGGCATTCTGTTCTCATCTTCTTGCTAGGCTATTGCCAGACAACAAGAGAAACGGCCCTGCCATGACACTCTTCTTCCCAGAGGAGATTATTCTCTCCCTAGCTCTTATGCTGCCCTTTACCACACACTGACTTTGTACCATTTATATTCCATACCAAATTCAAGTAGTAACTTGTTCTGGATTTAAGCACACACCTGCCTCCCCACCCCCACACACGCTTTTCTAGTTTACACTAACTTTCACTTTGTTGACTATAAAATAGCACCTTCAAACTTAACCTAAATAAAGACCCAAAATTAAGTTGAAGAAGTGAGGTACAAAGCACCCGATCACAGGGATTAGAAAATTTTGTATTTGTATTTGACAAAGATTTTATTTTGATTACTCTAATTGCACAACAGTTTAGAATAAACATGATTTCTCAGGCTGACAAATTATTTCATTTATAGGTATACTCACTGGGTACTTACACCTATTTTCCATACTCTTACCCACAAAGCAAATATTAAAAAGATTCTTTTTGAGGTTTCTATCTGAAGTTAAAGGTAACTCTGGGAGAATGTATCTACCTTCTCCTCTCTCAAGTCTTTTTAAGTTATTCATAAAACCAAATCTTTCTCATGTAAAAAGGTATTACTAGTAAATTGATCAAAATTAACATTCTTCATCGACTGGAATTAGTTCCAGTAATTCATATTTACTAGAACCTAAGGACTGGATTGTAGGAAAAATTTAGCAGGATTTAACAGACTGCTAAATTAATAAAATGAAAGCTGCTAGGAGGGAAATTGGATGGCTGGTGTTCAAGAATGGGAAGTGGGCTTGTTTTTCACTGATATTGTTTTCTAACTTTGGATTTTTTTATATGTGTATGTTACCTATAAAAAACTAAAACTTGGTGTAACATCAGCATCATAGCAGAGTAAGAAGGCTTCTTTGTTTCTTACCTTAAATTTATAAGTTGGACAACTATAACTCAACAAAGGATCCCCTGCTCAACATACAAACACACCTGAAAGATCCATTCATTGGGGCATCTGAAAGTGGGCATAACGGAACGAGTAGGGGAGGCAGAACGAGGGGAAGGATTGTGTCAGCAGCCACCGTCCAGTGCTCACCATGGCTCCAGTGAGTGTGGCAGCAGTGGGGAAGTCAGGTTGCAGTGTTCACTATGGCCTGTAGTGTAAGAGGGGCAGAAGCAGTGTTTCTCTGGGGAAAGACATCTCCCTTCCCTCCCCCCCATTGTGGTAGACCCAGATAGAAGGTGGCTGGGAAGCCTTAAACAGCACAGCAGTGACACAGGGAGGAGGGGAGGACCCATGAAATCACTTGTCTCCCTTGCTCCACCCATCCCGACAGAACAAGGTAGAGGCAATGTAGATGCCTCCAAAAACACAGCAGGGCCAGTGACCACTAGTAAGAAGAAGGCTGTGCTGAAATTTGCAAAACTAGTTCTCTACCAACTGTCGCATTCCCTCCACCACAGTGGTGATATCCCAAAACTGAGGCCTCCTGATCACAAAAGGGACACCCACCATCCCAGTGGGTATGCAGCATTTTCCTTAACTGCAGAGACACTGCTCCACCATGATCCAAGAGGTGCAAATGGTGCAGGTAAGAGAAAAAAAAATTACCCTATAACACCATCAAAAGAAAGTACCCTACCTATAAACCTACTGAATTATCGAAAGCAAAACAGTATCTAAACAAGAAAAGAGTTCACTACCTCAAATGTACAGAGGAAACAATTCATCAAATACCATAAATAACCAAGGTAACATGGGAGCACAGTAAGACAATGTTAAAGTCTCTAGAAACCAAAGTCAAAGTCATGGAAGACTGTGACTTAAATGACAGAGAATTTAAGATTGCAATTATGAAGAAGTTCAACAAAATACAAGAGAACTCAGAAAGGTAATTCAATGAATTCCAGAAAAAAAAGCAATGAACAAAAGGAGTAACTTACCAAAGAGATTGAAACTATAAAAAAGAACCAAACAAAAATTCTAGAGTTCAGCTTCTAGAGTTGAAACCTAGAAGTAATGTATAAAGGAGAGAACTAAGAGTTGAAAGAAAAAAAAAATGAAAGAACTCTACAAGAACCATCCAATTCCATTACAAAGAGCAACATAAGGAAATGGGAATGCCAGAACAAGAAGAGAGGGAGAAGGGAACAGAGTCTACTCAAAGAAATAATTAATGAGAACTTCCCAAGCCTATGGAAAGAACAGCACTTTTGACCAGAGGAAGCTAACAAAACATCTAATTATATCAATACAAAAAGACCTTCTCCAAGATGTATTTTATTCGAACTGTCAAAAATTAATGAGAAAAAAAAAATTCTCAAGGCAGCCAGGGGAAAAAAAGACTGTAATTAACAAAGGGAACCCTGTTATGTTATCATCAGATTTTTTTCAGTAGAAGTATTACAAGCCAGGAGAGAGAAGAACTATTCAAAATACTGAAAGAAAGGAACCAGCAGCCAAGGATAATATATCCAGCAAAGTTATCCTTTACAGATGAAGACATAAAGGCTTTCCCAGACAAACAAAAGCTTAGAGAATTTACCACCACAAGACCTGCATTAACAAGAAATGTTGAAAGGAGCTCTTCTACCAGAAACAAAAAAGACAAACGTTTACAAAACTTTTGAGTAAGATGACTAACAGACAAAAAATTTCAACTCTACCTCAAAATAGAATAAACAATTATAACATAAAGCTTAAAGAGAGGAAAAAGGGCACTGAAAAATAGCTATAACTACTGCAATTTGGTAACAAATGCACAACATAAAAAGAGACAATTTGTGACAATAAAATTATAAAAAGGGAGGAGGAAAAGGAACGGGTACAGGTGAATAAAGATAAGAGGTAATCAGAAGGACCATTGTATGTATGAAACATTTTACACAAACTTAATGGTATATACAAAATAAAAATCCAGAGCTGAGACATAAAACATAGAAAGAGGAAAAAAATCAGAAAAATCATAGAAAACCAAACTAAAAGAGTAGACTGAATCGCAAGGAAAAAGAAACAAACAGAAAAAAAAAATAAAAAAAATAAAAACAAACAGAAAATAAATCCTCATATATCAATAATCACCATAACTGTAAATGGACTGAACTCACCAATCAAAAAGCACAGAGTAGCAAGATGGATTAAAAAACAAGACCAAACTATATATAGTGCCTGCAGGGACTCATTTCAGCTCCAAAGATAAACATAGGCTTAAAGTGAAAGGGTGGAAGAGGATATTCCAAGCAAATGGCACCCAGAGGAAAAAATCAGGTGTAGCAGTACTTATATCAGGCAAAACAGATTTCAAGATAAAAAAGGTAACAAGAGCCAAAGATGAACATTTTATAATGATAAAGTGGACAATTTATCAAGAATACATAATACTTATCAATATATACATCCAACCTGGGAGCATGAAAACATATATAGCAATTACTAACAGACCTAAAGGAAGCAACTGACAAAAACACAATTACAGTAGATCTGAACACCCCACTCACAGCAATGGATAGATCATCCAGACAGAAAGTCAATAAGGAAATATCAGTCTTAAATTACACACTGACTTAATTGATATTTACAGAACTTTCCATCCCAAAACAACAGAATACACAGTCTCAGATGCACACAGAACATTCTCAAGGATAAACTACAAAACTAATTTCAATAAATATAAGAAGACTGAAATCATACCAAGCATATTTTCTGACCTCAACATTATGAAACTGGAGATTAACTACAAATATCAACCTGGCAAAAACACAAATATGTGGAAAATAAACAACATGCTACTGAACAATTATTGGGTCAATACCAAAGCAATCCTGAGAAAAAAAGAACAAGGTTGGAGGTATTACACTGTCTGACTTCAAATTATACTACAAAGTGACAATAATAAAAACAGCATGGTATTGGCAGAAAAACAGACACACAGACCAAAATAACAGACACGAGAGCCCAAAATAAACCAATGCATATATGGACAACAAATTTTCAACAAAGGACCCCAAAACATACAATAAAGAAAAGTCTCAACAAATGGTGTTGGGAAAACTGGAAAGCTACATACAAAAGAATGATACTAGGCTGCTGTCTCGTACCATTAACTCAAAATGAATTTAATACTTGAACATAAGATCTGAAACAAAAAAATACATAAAGTAAAATATAAACACTAAACTTAAGGACCTTGGCCCCAGAGGGGTTTTGTGAACTTGACCTCAAAGGCAAGGGAAGTAAAAGCAAAAATGAAAAAGCTTCTATATGGCAAAAGAAACCATCAACAAAAAGGCAACCAGCTGAAGGAGAAAAGATATTTGCAAATGATACCTCCAATAAGGGGCTAATATCTGAAATATATAAAGAACTCATACAACTCAACCACACACAAAAAAAATCCTATTAAAAAATGGGCAGAGGACCTAAATACACACTTTTACAAGGAAGACACAGATGGCCAACAAATATATGAAAAGATCCTCAATGTGACTAGTTATAAGGGAAATGCAAACCAAAACCACAATGAAATACCACTTCACACTGGTTAGAATGGCTAGTCAATAAGACAAGAAATAAGTGTTGGAGGGGATGTGGAGAAAAGGAAACCCTCATATACTGCTGGTAGAAATGTAAACTGGTACAGCCATTATGAAAAACAGTACAGAGGTTCCTCAAAAAATTAATAGAGCTACCATACTACCCAGCAACCCCCTTCTGGGTATCTATCTGAAAAATGTGAAAACACTTATTTGTAAAGATATATGTACCCCTATATGTATTGCAGCACTGTTTACAATAGTCAAGACATGGAAACAACCTAAGTGTCCTTAGACTGATGACTGGATAAATAAGATGTGGTACATATATACAATGGAATGCTATTCAGCTATTAAGACAAAACATTGCCATTTGTGACAATATGGATGAATCCTGAGAGTATTATCCTAAGTGAAATAAGTCAGATGGAAAAGGACAAGAACCGTATGCTTTTACTCGTATGTGGGATATAAAACAAAAAGCAACAAATGAACAAACAAAACAAAAAACCACATTCATAGATACAGACAACAGAATAGTGGTTACCAGAGGGGGAGTACAAAAAGGGTAAAGGGGTCAAATATATGGTGACAGAGGGAGACTAGACTTTGGGTGCTTGGCACACAATAGAGTATACAGATGTCGTATTATAAAGTGGTTCATCTTTATTGAGTGAACCAATGTTACCCCAATAAATATAATAAAAAACAAACAAAACTTAAAAACAACCAATTTATGGTCAAAATCAAAACAAAAGACCTGGGAGATGGCCTAAAAATGTTAAACTATTGAGATTACATATGATCGATCATAAAGATTGAACAGGGATAGAAAGCAAAGAGATGAAAATTTTCAACTTGGCTGGGGAGAGCCAGACATTGTGCTCTTAGCGGTGGTCCCCAACCTTTTTTGACACCAGGGACTGGTCCTCCTATCAGAATCTAATGCCTGATAATCTGAGGTGGAGCTGAGGCGGTGATGCTAGGAGCGGCTGCAAATACAGATAAAACTTTGCTCCCTCACCTGTCACTCAGCTCCTGCTGTGCAGCCCCATTCTTAACAGGCCACTTACTGGAACTGGGGGTTGGGGACCCCTGCTCTAAGGAAAAGTCAGTAAGGAGATGACACTTGGCTCCAGATTCCCCAGCCACTCCTAGGCCCTTCTGATGCCAGGATTATCATTCAGGTATTCTGAGACAACATAAGCAGGACAACCCTCCAAGCCTTCAGAGAAAAGCCTATTTACTTCACAGATCAGTTCTGCTACTGCGCATCAACCAGCTGCGTGGAGTCACTGGGAAGGGATCTTAAACAGCTGCTTCAAAATCTGATGTTTGAAGCTTATTCTGTGCTATAATCTCTAGATTAGGCAGCTGGACACCTGCTGACTTTACGCAATGACTTTCAACCACAAGTCAAGTAGCATGAAGCAAGACCGCAAAGCAATACAAATTTTTAATGTCTTTTTTCTCTTGTCTCTTGAATGTTCTAGCTAGGCCTGACCCTCCCCCTCTCTTTTCACTCAGTAAGTGTTTATTAAGAATGTACTATACGAGAGACACTGTGCAGATACAAATGTGAACCAGAGATGGTAGGAAACCCTAGTGCTTTCCCCCTATTTTGCTTCTCAAATGACTCCTCCCTGACGACAAACCCAGTCCCCCTCCAGATAGCCCAACTCTGGAAATAAAACGGTTAACTGTTTAAAAAGAGATTCCTAGTTTAATGGGAATAATATTGTGGAACAATCAACAGCTTAAATCTAAGGAAGGCAGCACGGTTAGGATTGCGGGAGTAGGGGCACATGGCCCTTACCGTAACTCCCATCATAAACCTAGACAGCTAGGTTCTAGGGGAGTTAGCAGGTTGTCAGAGGCGATGGAATGCCCTCTCCCCTGCCCGGACCCTCTACTTTGGGCCACTGACTTGATCTTCCAAACTCCCCCGGGGGACGGCGTGAACACTCACCTGCGGGAGGGCCGCCGCTCAGCACAGAGGCGGGCTGTAGTGTGTACACGGTCTTAACCACGCTAGTCATAGTGACGAGGCGGCAAGGCTGGGCCCTGGAAGGTGCAAGGTGAATGTTATCCCATGGTGGGCCAGTCTTCCCCCACCTCCCCTCGCCACCTCCCGCCCGCTTCTCCAGCAAGTGAAGAGTCCAGGAGAGCACGACCCGACCTGCCCCTGCTCCAGGGATGAGTCGGGATAGTTAATTCCTCCATTCCCAGCCTATCCCGTCCGCCCTCCACATCAGCCCAGGACCCCGTCCCAGGAGAGCCGAACCCAGTCGCCAGTAGCTCCTGTCCGCAGTCTTCGTCGCTCTGATTCAAAAGATGCTCCACTGCAACTGCCGCAATGCTGCCCGGGTCTGCCGCCTGTGTTTCAAATGGAAACTTCCGGTGGCCGGGTGGGAGGGGCTGCGACACGCATCTTGTAGGCGGCCATGTTGTACGGAAGGCACTGCTGTGTGCGACACCTTCGGGGGCTGCCATGCTGTACGGAAGGTCCGAGCCGAGTCGCGAGCCTAAGCTTCCTGGAGGTGGTTGTTGGAGCCCCCGAGTCTGGGCGGGGGAGGGGAGTGGTGCACCTTGCCGGCCTGATGGAGCTATGAGCCATCGGCGTCACTTTCTGGGCTTGGGACGGAAACGCAGTCACGTTTAGAGTCCATGTCACAATCCCTTATTTGGTCTGTGATTGTCTGGGTTATCGCATGGTGCCTCATTGTCAAGAGCAAAGCGTATTTGGATGGGCGTAAACTACACATTGGAGGATGGAGAGTAGCAGGTGAGGTTTGAAGAGGGCTATGGGCTGAAATACCTGAGGCACCTGGGTAACTTTAACAGCAGTTATCCAGATTTTAAGCAGAGATTCAAAGCTACTCCTAGCGAACAGGGCAGAGTTCTCAAGCATTTAATTCACTCACTCATTTCACTCAACAAATACTTAATGTGTACCTGCTATGTGCCAGACCACTATTGTAAGTGGGCTGATGGAGTGCTGGGCAACAAATATCAATACTGACCTTGGCTCTGCCCTTCTGGAGTTTACAATCCAGGAAAGAATAAACGAACAATCACATGAACTTATCAATTATATCTCAATTAAACTGGACAACAGCCAAATGAATATATATTTACCAACTATAGTAAAACTATGAAGGAAAAATACAATTTGCTATGAGAGAGAAAAGCAAAGAAACCTAATTTGAATTGGGAAAGCAGGGAAGACATCCGAGTGATGTTTGATTAACAAAGGACCAGCGGGAATTAATCAGATGAACAGTGGGGAAAGGGGAGAAATGAAAAGCCCTAAGGCTTGAATGGTTTTTCTTCTAGAAGAGGCTGAAGGATGAAAGGAGAGGGGTACAGATAAAGCTGGAACAATGGCAGCCTTTGTAGGCCAAAAGTAAAGAGATTAGGTTTTATCTTAAGAGTAATGGGCAGTCATTTAAGTATTAAGGCAGGAGAGTATTATTCAAGCTATATTTTAAAGAGCTCATTCTGGTTACCCCAGGGGGAATGGTTTGAAGGGGGCGAGAGTGGAACTAGGGAGACAATTGGGAGGCTACTGTAATCATTCAAGTGAGAGTTGTTGGTGGTGGTATTAGTGGAAATGGAAAGAAGCTAACACATTTTAGACAACTTTTGGAGGTGGAATCTCAGGACTCAGTGCTAGACTGGAAGTAGGGTCTGGGGTGGGCGGAAGAAGGAGATCTTAAGGATTACTCCCAGGCTTGAATAATTGTGTAGATTGAGTCACTATTTTGTGTTGGGGGAGATTGAGAGTTTAGTTTTGAACATGGTAAACTTAAAATGCCTCTGAGACATTCAAATATTTAAACTATCAAGTAGACAGTTGGAAATGTAGGCTTTCAGCCTAGAGGAGAGTCTCGTTGGAGATACACTCTTGCAAATCATGGGTATATGGATGTGTATTCAGCCACAATATTAGATGAGATCACAAAGGAAAAAGTGTAGAGAGAGCCTTAAGGCCAAGGACAGGGACAGCAGTGTTTAGAAGGCGCCATAAGAAGGTGCTAGCCAACAAACCTGATAAAGAGGTGCCAGAGAGGTGAGAGCAAGAAAAAAAAAAGTGGTATCCTAGAAGGTCAGAAGAAAGAAGTGGTAAACTGCTGACAAAGGGAGTGGTAAACTATTGAAAATAACTGAAAGGGCAAGCAAGATGGAAAATAAAAAGAATCCATTTAATTTAGCAACAAAAAAATCATTGGTGAGTGTAGGAAGAGAAATTCTGGTGGAGAGGTTTGAGTGGAAGCCATGTTGGAACAGACTGAAGAATGCATGAGAGGTGAGGCAGAGATGGCAGGTATAGACTCTAGAGTTTGTGAATGGAGTAGAGCAATTGGGCAGTAACTGGATGTGGGTTGGAGGGGATCTCGAAGATGCAGATTCTAGTTGATATATATGCTGATGAGAATGAGCCAGCTGAGAGGAAGAAATGGATGCTTCATGGGGGGAGTGGGGATGATCAAAGGAACAAATTCATAGAGAGGGAAGGAAGGTGGGATCTAGAGCAGCATCTTCAAATTCTTTTGTTCATGTACCCCCACAAAATAATAGAACAAAAAAATGTACCCTTTCACACATTTTTAGTTGATGCCTACAATTTTCATAATTTTAAATATTTATAAAGGATATACTTTCTACCTATTATATATTATATATGACCTTATTCATTTCTAAAATTCTATTTTGACATTTCATTTTGGATAATTTGCTGTGTCTTCAAGTTCACTGTTTTTTTCTGCAATGTCTAAACTGTTTTTAATTATATCCAGTGATTATTTTTTTATCTCAGACATTTTAGTTTCTATCTCTACAAGTTTGATTTGGGTATTTTAAAAATATCTTCCAAGTTTCTATTTAGCTATATAAACATATGGAATACAGTTATAATACCTGTTCTTGATGTCCTTATCAGGTAATTTTCATATAAGTATCAGTTCTGGGTTGGTGTCAATTGATTTTCCTCCTCACTGTGAGTCATATTTATCTGCTTCTTTGCATGATAGTTTTTTTGTTTGTTTGTTTTTTACATTTTTGGGTGCTGGTTATTTTTGTATTTCTGTAAATATTCTGAGGTTTGTTTTGGGATGCAGTTAAATCACTTAGAAAATTTGCTCCCTTCAGGTCTTGATTTTAAGATTTGTTAAGTGGGAATGAGCAATGTTTAAACTAGGGCTAATGAGTTCCCTTTACTGAGGCAAAACCCTTCTGAGAACTCGAACCAATGCTCCATAAATTATGAGGTCTTCCAGTTTGGCTAATGAGAATAGACAATGTCCCAGCTGTGTGTGACTAGTGGCTACTGTTCTAATCCTTGGCCTCATAAATCCTGGGTGGTTCTTTCCTTGGCCTCAAGTAGTTTCCTCACACTTAGATGATGAGCAGTGTGCTCTGCTGAATACCCAAGGGGCGCTTTGCAGATCTCCAGAATCCTCCTTCTCTGTGTACCTTTTTCCTCTCCAGTATTCTTTCCTGAGCATTCTAACTATCTTGGTTGCCCCAAACTTTGAGCTACCTCCTCAGCTCAGGAAGTCTGTCTGGCCCTATCTGGGTTCTCCCTCTCTGCAATGCATCCTGGAAACTCTCTCAAGCAGTAACTCAGGCAATCACAGGGCTCTCACCTCATTTGTATCTTGTCCATCAGGGATCGCTGTCCTTTGTTGTCTGACATCCAGAGTCATGGAAACTGTTGTTTTATATATTTTTTGTTTGGTTGGTTGTTTCAGGAAGGAGGGTAAATCTGTCCCCTACTACTCCATCTTGGCTGGAAGGGGATGTTGTATATGTACTTTAAATATATTTTTGTTCAAACCATGAAGTTTCAGATTGATTGATTGATTGATTTATCTTGTTTTGGTTATTTTTTATTTGGTTATTTTTTTATTTAAGAAATGATTTTAATTAATCTCCCCTCTCCCCTCGCCATCTACCTCCCCTCTCAGATTTAAATGATTCCATTTTTGGAAAATGTCCACTATATATCCTATTTGCAAAGCCAGTCTTCAGTGTCAAACTCAGCCAAATCACATTGACTTTCTATCAGAAAAAGTCTGATTTTGTTTTTATTAAAAAATTTTTTGTATTTAATTTTGTTTTTCAATTCAAATAATTCAAATTAAATGGAGAAAGCACAGAACTGAGCTACAGGGCTGCCCCTTTGAAACTTCCCATAGAAGCTCTCTAGGCTTTGTGCTCTCAAGGACTTCCTCAGGTAGAGCATTCTCAAGTAGTCCTTTTGTTTTTTATACTGCAGAATGACGTGCCAGAGTAGGATTCAAAATGAAGGAGGGGGTCAATTGGGAAAGTAGAGGTGGGGAAGGAGAGTTGGCTGACCTAAAGCTCCTTCATAGACTAATGAATATGAGAAGGAATATATGAAGGAGGAAGCTCTAGAAAATGATTCCCTTAAAACTGTCGTGTCCACCTAACCTTTTAGAAGGTGTTCATGTCCCCGTGGGAATGCAAGCCCCATTGTGAATTCCTCTGGTGCAGTGTGTGAAGCCATTGATAGAATAATTACCACTTCCTTTGTTATAATAGAAGGGATGGGGGAGAAGCAGGTAGGAGCAGGGATGGGTAAGTTGGGGACTTGATGCCTTAAAAGTGAGGAAATTTCTATCTGATGCCTCTAGTTTTCTTTACAAAGAATGAGTTGTCTACTGAAAAGAGGGCTGTGGAAGGTGGAGAGCATCAAATATTTTAGGAAGGAAGAGAAAGTATGAAAAGGTCATTACAAAAAATGGAAACTAGTAACTAGAATGGAAACTAGTTAGGCAGGGCTGAGAGTCCAGTTGAGGTTGATAGTTATAAATTCAGATCTACATCAATCTACCCAGCTGTGTGATTTTCTTTAGCAATACTGAAGCTCTGGTTTGATGTTTGTGAATTCGGTAAATGTTCCTCTTTTCCCTTTTTTGAGGGATGACATGAATAATTACACAGAAGCCTGACAATAATTAAGTTTATCAAGGTCTTTCCAGGGCTCTTCAGCACAGGGTAGCTTTGGACAGCCAGCCATTTACACAGCACATAATGGCTTTCTTTTGTTTCTCATCTTCCTAGTGAATTGCATTAAAATTTCTTCTTTTAAGCAAAAACATCTCTAGACCTTGAGTTATAGTCACCCCTGTGAACAAGGGAGAGGAAAGAAAGGGTGAGGAAGGTCTGTTTCCTATTCCCAAGCAAAGGGGTTCTTGATGCCTGGCAAGGAGTGCCAGAGGGCTTGTTGTTGCCCACATGTATTATCAAAGGCTGAGATAAGGCCACCATAGAAGAAAAGATCAGAAACTCTCCAGACAATGGGTGAAGGTTGCAAATCGATGTATCCCCTTTCCTGACACCCCTCACCTGCCCCCCTGTCCTGGGAGAAAAATACAGTGAGTTGCAGGGTGCTGAGAAAGTTGGGCTGATAAATCTCTTGTGAGATGTCTCTTTCAGAATCAGGCTGAAGCTGGGATATTGCCTGAATATCATGGTATGAGATATGCCACATGCCAGTAAAATCTGAGACACTGCCAGTCAAATCAGTCTCTAACATTGTCACCAAAGCACCACAGCCGTGGAAGATGGGTTTTCCCATAGTAACAAGCTATACCAAGTTACATTTTAAAAACACAGCACACATACTCTGAGTGTGAGTTCAAGGATCTGTGGCACAAGTAGGAGAAATACTCTCAAGTCCCAAATGATTGTTAATATAGTTCTATTTTAAAGTGTCTCAGTGTTAAGAAACCATTTCTTGAATTTTCCAGAGCAAATGTGAAAACTTTGCCTCACAGCATGCTTCTAAGCCTCTCCCCATGTGTCCAGAGCCACACATTCATTGTAACCACCCATGATAATAATAAAGTGAATAGGGCTGCTGAAATTCAAAGGAAATTGAAAATGCTTTAAACCCTGCTTTCCAAAATTGGGGCTAGAAAGGTGGGCTGGATTACCCACTGAAATGAGGTGCCTGCTGTTGGTTTAGGCCATTTGTGGTACGAAGCGAAGTTTTTGATTGCCACTGGGTTCTTCTAGTCCTTTGGGCCTGGAAGCATAAAGAACAAATCCAGTTGGTACCTCAGCTGCTCTGGCTCATCTGCCTTCCAGTAGGGCTATATGGCCATGGCCAGGAAGAATGGGACCCAGAAACCCCCGATAGGGTCCTCAGGTGTGCCCAAATCCCTGATGCCTGCCCCCTCCACCAGGCTCTAATATTTCAGTGGTTGTGTTCAGGCAAAGTTTTTGAAGCTCCAGTCCCAGACACCAAGGTTTCCCTCTGCAAGACACAAAAGAGGGTGTGGAGGAGCAGTTTCTTTTGGTCCAGGTCTCTGCTGCACTCCCACAACTCTCAAGAAGAGCCTCGGTGATCTGCTGAGAAGCATTGAAGATGCTGGCTCTCTTTTCAGTCAAGGCCAGACTTCTGCTCATGCTCAGGAGGAAGGGCTCACCTGTCCTCCCTCTGGCTGATTATCAGGTGAGAACAGGGTTCTCGTAGCTTAGCTGTGTGATAACAGGAGGATACGGTCCATGATGCAGAATAGTCAAGACCCTGATGAGCCGCCCTAGGCCACAGAAGCTGTATTCTACTTGGATGTGAAGAGAGACAGGTCCAAGCAGATCTCCAGGGGACAGGTCCAAGTTAGGTCCTAGTCACTGCCTCCCCTTCCTGATGTCAGGCATCAAATAGGTTTGATTTATTTATCTTGCGAAGTATTCTGTCATTCCTATCCATAGTCTTCTGTCTCTTTCACAACTCCTGTCTCATTTGGGTTTCTGTTCCACTTTTCATGGGTTACTTGGGGTCAGAGGCAGGTCTCAACAATATAGGAACAAAACAAAACAAAAGACGCCCTGATTTGTCTCCAGCTCTACCAAAGACTGTTTATCCCTAGGACACTCCCTTCCCCTCTGTGTTACTCATCTGTAAAATGGCCTGAATCAGGGGTTTTCATACCACATTCTGTGGAGCCATCAGAAGTTTGAGCAGTTCCCCAGGGCCCCCTGAGAGGCATAGCATAAAGGGGGGCTAAACTGGCTCTGTACTTCCCCAGCCAGCACCCACCAGAGTAGCTGCTTTTTATCTGTTTATATACCATATCCACAACAATTCTTTGAAGAAAGGGTCCTGAGGCTACAAAGTTTGAAAACTGCTGATCATTAAGGTAACTTCCAGTATGAGACACTTAGATTTCTAAAGCCCAGCTCAAGTCTAGAAAGTCCACCTCTTCTAGGAAGTCTTAATGGTTATTCAGTCCTAGGTACTTGAGCTCTGGTAATATTGATGGTGACAAGCATATGGCCCTCAGTGACGCATTGGTGCCTGCGCTGATGTGTAAGCTGTTTCTTCAACTAGACAGTGAGCTCCTTGAGAGCACATGTTGATTTTCTTTCCATGCCTCTGTCCCCTTATAGTACCATATGCAGAGTAGGTGTTCAGTAAACTTGCTGATGCTATATAAGTGTTATGAGCTCTCACATGGGATGAAGCCTTCCTAGAGAGACTCATTGCTTTGAGCAGGAGGAGTCAGCCTCTGGTCTCCTGAGGGCCACCAGAGAGACTTGTCCTTAGGAAGCTGGGTACCCTACCTGGGGAACAGCTTTGGATTTACACACTCCCAAAAAGGGCAGGCCTGAGTTCTCGCCTTAATTGAACTCTGCTCCACCTCTACTGCCTTCAGTGAATCTCCTGGTGGTGACTCTCCATGCACCTGCCCCTGAACCTGGGGAAAAGATCTGCTAGGATACTCCGCGGCCAGTAGGAGTCTTAGTCTAATCTGGTGGAACTCTGGTCTTGCTCAGAGTTCAGCTCTCTCTCAAGATGGAGGCCTAAAGGGGGAAGGAGGGAAGTTTACTAAGAGACACCAGAGAAGGCAGGTCATAGGAGGGTGCTACAAAGGAAAGATGAGGACAGTCATAGACCAATGTCCCTGGGGCAGGTAGCCAGGAGGGAGTGGGAATTGTAGTAGTGGAGTGAGTCTAGAAACCTGTTTTGCCATTTACTAGCAATGTAATTTGAGTAAATCACATTAACTTTACTTAGTCTCAATGTCTTTACTTATAAATTGGGGACAAAAGAACCTGGCCAACTGCAGTCTACCCAACTGAGACAATGGGTATGAAAATGTTCTGTAAACTGAAAGAGGCAGGGATGGAAAGGATTCTGATTGTTCATTAGCTACTCTTTCCTGCTAGAGCAGCTTCTGATGAGGATGTTCCAAGGCTGACCAGCTCTCCTCCCGCTACACTCCTAGTCACCATCTCTGTGGGGCCTTGATGAATTTCTGGTCAGACTGGTGTGTGTGTGGGAGGGTGTAGGGCTATTCAAGACAGAAACTCGGGCCCAATTTTGGTCTAGAGGAGCTCCCCAAAGAGAAGGCAGTATCCTGATAAAGAGCCCCTGAAAGGTGGGAGGCCTAGGAGGCTGCCAAGTTTCCCCAGGGCTCTTTTGCTTGGTGAGGTACCCCTGCAGGGTCCTAAGGACTAGGCCCCTAAGTCCCACTGAACTTCTTGCCACTTGGCATGGGGGCCAGGTCAGCCTCCCCTGATACTTGGTGCTATACATCTGGCCTTCCCCCTTCCAGAGGATGGGTCCTTGTTGGCACTGTGAGGGCAGATGAGCCCTCGGCAGGCAACAAAAAGAACTTCGTGTTTCCTTCCAAAGACCTTCCCCACTGAATCCTCCAGATGTGAGGAGTAAGCAGCAGCCTGGACCAAGCCTAGAACATTTGGCAGGATTTAAAGTCCACAGCTGGAGGGTGAGACCTCTCCATGCTGATGTGGGGAAACACAGCCAGGTTCAAGCCTGGCACTGCCCCTACCTTGTCCTCCCTGACAGGCTCTGTGCCCTGGTCCAGCCTCTCTGGGTCTCCCTCAACTACTGTAACCTGAAGTATGGGTACTGGGCCTGCGCAGCCAAACATCTGGCAGATCTGGTTGGCTGTTGGGCAGCACTACAGGGCTGCCATCCCCTGGCCCTCCACGGCCCTTCCAGGATGAGCTGCTCTGGTGGGAAGCAAGTAGTGACGGATCGTACACGGTCTCCTTCAGTGCCAGCCACAGGGTGTCCCGTTTCTCGTTCAGCTGGCCCCGCTCAGGTACTGATTGCTTAGTTTCATCCAGGTCCTCTGGGGAGGCACCCACAGAATCTGGTACACGGGCACTGGGCTCTGAGGTGCTTAGGCAGGTCTCGTCGGAGACGCTGAGCCCCTCCAGGGTGCTAGCTGAGGAGCAGAGGCAATCAGGTGGCTCTGCAGCCTTCGGCTTAGGAACATGGGCTGGGGCTTCTGGTGATGCCTGCATGGGCTCAGACTTCTGCCCTTGGGAGTTCTGCCTGGCCCGGGTTTTGGGGCTGGAGCTAGCCTGCTTATAGGGGGAAGAGGTCTGCAAGGCTGGACACTGGCTGAAGACTGCCTGGTGGTCCAGGAACAGCTCCCTTGGGGAGGCAGGAGCTGGTGGGGCCCGGGAGCAGCAGGGGCCATCATGTAGCTGTAGATCCTCAGAAAGCACTGAGGGCCGGTGGGACAGTTTGCTGGTGGCTGTGCTGGTGTCAAAGCTGGGGCTCCGGCGCCGTGCCAGGGGCTGTAGCTCATACTGCTCTGAGCAGGACCCAGGATGCACCCCCACCGGCCCTGATCGTGGACGGCCTGCCTTCTCCCGACCAGGCTCCCCAGTTCCAGCATCCCACGGCAGGTGGGCACAGGGCCAGAGGATTTGCCCACAGTTCTTTTCTGGTCCAAAAAAACAGCAGAGAGATTGGAAGAAGAAGCTGGCAAAGCCACAGCTGACGCACTTGACCATCATGAGGATGATGCCCAGTTTGCGATAGAGCAGCACTGTGGCAGGTAGCATGAGCACACCAGCTGCAAACAGGGCTGCAGCCCCCACAGCTGTGGCACAGCTGGTCTGGCGCAGCGAGAAGGCCACACGGCTCAGACGGTCCGGGTGTGGGCACAGGTGATAGGAGATGCAGTAGTTAACAGTGAAGTCTACCGAGAGGCCCACAGAGGCAGAGAGAAAGAGAGCCTCAGCAGTGTTGAGCTGCCACTCAAGTAGAACCAGGAGCCCCACTGTGAGCAGTACGGTGCCTGCCACAGCTGTCACAGAGAACAGGCTAAGTGGAACATTCCAGGTGCCCAGCAGCAGTGTGGCAAAAGCCAGTGCCAGAGCCAGGCCCAGCACCACAGCAGGCTCTGTGCTCAGGCTGTGCTGCAGGCTGTACAGCTCCAGACGACTGGTGAACCAACCCTGGTGGAGGCCAGAAGGTGCCCTGCCCAGCTCCGCTGCCAGCCAGTGACTGACTTCAGTGTAGAAGTGGTGGGCCTGGCTGTAGTCTGGACTATACTGGAAGTTGGTCTGGAACTGTAGAACCAGGGCAGCCAGGCTGCCCTGGGTGTTGAAGCGGGGTCCCAGGTCACGGGTGCTATTGGGGCCTTGCTCCAGAGCCATCATCTTGAGGCAGTGCAAGAAAAGCTGGGGTGCCCAGGGGAAGCCTGAGTGGCCACAGCACAGGCCAGGCCCTAGGCGGGCACAACCAGGACTCTCCATCCAGTGCTGGAGGGCCTCTACAAAGCACAGTGTGGGCCAGCCCTCCGGCTGGGCACCAAAGAAGCTCTGATTCCGAGCTCTGTTGCAGAGTGCCAGCAGCCAGCGCTGGGCCTCAGGACTGCTGGCCGAGAAGGCAGGGTCACTCACCAGTGAGCTGTTGCTGCGAGGGTCCAGGGGGTCCCCAGTGTCCACGGGCAGAATGCCCCACACCAAAACCACGGGCATGTGGCCACCCTCGCCCTCGGGCAGCCGCTCGAACAGGAACTGCTGGCGGTACTCTGCATCGAAACGTTCGAAGGGGTGGCTGGGCCGGAAGACCTGGCCGCGGGGCGGCGGCAGGGTGGGCAACCGCAGGCGGGGGCTGACGCCAGCGATGTAGGCTCCCCCTGCCGCTAGCGCGGCGAACCAGCAGATCCAGATGTAGCGGAACTTGATGACGCCGCAGGGCAGGAGCCGCTGGAAGAGCAGGCGCGAGGTGCCTGCTGTGGCCCGCCGAAGGCCGCGGAGCCGCCGGTGCAGCGCCAGCGCCAGCCGCCGGGGCGCGCTGCCGGCCCACGGGCCCTGTGCCCGGGCCACACAGCCGCGTGCCAGGTAGCGTTCATGGAGCACGGCGGACGAGGGCAGCC
This sequence comes from Eidolon dupreanum, assembly GCA_028627145.1. Taxonomy (NCBI): domain Eukaryota; kingdom Metazoa; phylum Chordata; class Mammalia; order Chiroptera; family Pteropodidae; genus Eidolon; species Eidolon dupreanum. The sequence continues at coordinate 55,381,295 of CM053509.1, forward strand.
AGGCCAGTGTGAGAGCCAGGTGCACCAGCACAGCAGTGCCCATGTAGAGGGCGAAGCAGCGCACCGCCGGGAGGCGGCTCAGGTAGCTAGCATAGAAGGCCGCGCCTGTAGTGAGGCCGGAGACCAGCAGCAGGTAGCCGAAGTGGTGCATGGTGCGGCCCACACGCTGCGCCAGCCCCCCTGAGGGCAGCTGACTCTTGCTGAGGCGCCAAAGATCAAAGAAGATGAGGGTGTGGTTGGTACAGACGCTGCTGAGCAGGACAAGCGCTGCCAGATTGACGAAGGGGAAGTAGGCCATGCGGAAGGCCACTCTGTAAAGAAAGAAGGCCACCAGCAGGGAGCCCAGCACCCCCAGCAGCACCATGAGCGTGAGGAAGAGAGACCGCAGGTAGATGGCGATACTGAAGAAGATGGCGGCCAGGGCCAGCAAGGGGTACACCGTATCCTGGGCCAGGTAATGCCTCAGCAGCTCCTGCTTGAGACCCAGATCCATACCAGTGATGGATGTGTAGTTGTCAGAGAGCCCCCAAGTAGTGGCTAGGTGGTCCAGGTAGATGCTCATCATGGAGGCACCCTTTGGGGTGGGCAGGAAGAGCAAGCTGTACTTCAGGGAGGGCACCTGGTAGTCAGCAGTCTGGGGACTCAGAAAGTCCCTGTCCAGCAGAAAGTGCAGGAGTTGGTAGATGGCACTGCTCTGGGAGCACTTTGTGGGAACCTGGGCACAGCGTGGTGGCTTGTTCTGCCCAGGTCCCAGACAAGAGGGCACCAGGGCACCACTGTGGTAGTAGAGGGCACAGGCCCGCAGTAGGGCCAGTGTACGGGCTGTATCTTCTTGAGTAGTGTCCAGGCAGGAGGAGCGGTTAGAGAGCACTGCCACATAGTTGCCCAGGGACCAGCTGGGGCAGCATTGGTTGGCTGTAGTACGCTTGCACAGAGCCCCAAAGTGGGTATGGGAGCGGATCTGTAGGGTAGGGCACAGACAGCAAGAGAGAACTCAGGCGCAGTGCAAGGGCCCAGGTTTCCCCAGCCCTGTCCAAGACCCTCTCATTTCCTTTCAATGTTCAGGGCAGAGACAAAGACATATCTCGACAGCCTGGCATAACTGGCTCATCTCAGAGCTGCCTTTGGCTCCTGGCCCAGGTGTCAGTAGCTATATTTTGACTCCATCAAAGAGGAAGCTAAGGGATGCTGCCAAGTCCTCAGCCTGAGAGGTCCTGCCCTAAGGGCCCCTGTAGGTCATACACCCCAACCCTGCACTGCCTGAGCCAGGAGGAAGAATGGAAGTGGCAGCCACAGAGGGAATAGGGCCAAAGATCCAGGGAACTAGAAATAAACAGTGAGAAAAGTACCCTAGGATCAGGGGCACTGCCAAACCTTAGCCCCCTCTCTCTGTAAACTGGTCTGCTTAAATCTTCTTAGGCACAGGGCTGTTTCTTTTTCAGACCTCATGTGTACTTTTCTCTCCCACCTGCTATTGACATCACAGTAGCTGGTGCAGTTACAGAGAGCACCAGTTTGAGAACCAGAGGCCTTGTTCTGCTACCAGGTGGCCGTATGGTCTTTATGGCCTTGGATCTGCGATCATGGTGACAATAGTAGCATTTATGGAGAGATTACTATTGATAGTCATTATGCTATAGTTTTACATATTCTATCTTGTCACAACATATTGATGATGAAAATACCATCCTTATCCCCATTCTATATGTACAAAGACTGAGGGATAAAACCTCCTGAGAGGTTAAGAAACATGCCTGAAGTAACACATTTAGGGAGTATTAAAGATGGCCTTGAATTCAGGCATCTGACTCCAGCGTATATGTTTATTACCTAGTGTCTTTGGTATTTCAGATACCCTTGTGTGAAGTGAGCAGTGTGGGCTACTTAGTGGTGTTCATACTGTTTTTAGCAGCAAATCTCTCTGCAAATGTTATGGTATATGGTTCTCTAGCTAGCACTGGCATCTCTAGATTGCACTGGCACTGCTTGGGTTGATGGGGCTGGGGCCCATGGGCTGGGGCCTCTGCAACAGCTCTTGAGGCTCTTTTTTAGGACCTTTAGGGAATCCCCAGGCTCTGCATAGTCTGTCTTTCAGCATTTGTCCTGACTTTTTGGAAAACAATTGACCCTTCTTTCCCTACCCAACCTGGAGCCACTCAGCAGGGCTGGAATAATTTTCTAAGCTTTTCAGTCCACCCTAGCAGTCCTGGTTCAGCTGTATTTCTTTGGGATCAGGTCTCTGGTATCCTTGGTTCCCTGGCCCCCACGCCCCGACCCCTGACACCTCCCCAGTCAGCTCACCTGGTCCTGTTCCATCCGACACATGGAATGGATGGCATGCAAGTTCCACAGGCTGCCCGCTGAGGTGGACATGAACACCAGCTGTGCATAGCTCTTCTCTGCAACATACCCCCCCCCCCCCCCCGAGAGCTCAGCCCTTTGACCACAGGTCCTGGGCCCACCAAAGGGAAGATGCTTACTCAGGGCCAAATGAGATTCAGATTCTCAGGATCCTGAAACCTGTGTCTGGCTGTTTCATTCTGGGCCTGCATCTCAGCTCCTATGCCCCACCCACACCCAGCTTGACCCTACCTGGCTGGAGCACCCGAGACCTGCCTCATCTTCCCAGAGGTAACCCAAATTCTTTATTTTGATTGCAGCCAGCTGGCCTCCTTCACTTTATGTCTCCCCAAATTTGTTCTCCTGTGCCCTCCTGTTCTTATAGGTGGGGTGGGGATCACCATTAAAGCCAGGAATTGGCCAGGCTGCAGCTTACCAGGGGGGCCACAGAAGAAGCTCTCCTGCCCTCTGCCCTCCAGCGGCTCCACCATCCTCTGGGGCCAGACCATGCCTTCCTGGGTACTGCTCCAGAGTGCAGGGCTCAGAGTGGTGTAGGGATTTGAGCTGAGGTAGAAAGAAAATCAATGCCAGGTACCATCAAAGGGTAGAGGGCTCAGAGGAGGCCAGATACTACTCCCCAGGGGCCTCAGCAAGGCCCTCTGACTTGCCTATGAGGGGGTCACTTGATGGCCCCTCCCTACTTCCCCCAGCAGTGGAAAGATGAAAACTCATTACCTGTTCAGCTCAAGGTCTGGGGAAAGGGAAAGCAGCTTCTTGGGGCCCGTAGAGGCCTGCAGTGCTCTCCATACCACTAGCTTGCGTCCAATGTCCGTGTCCCGAGGCTCAAAGCCCTGTAGGGAGGAGGGCTGAGAAGATCAGGCAAGCAGAAGGGGGCTTCTCCATCTAGCCCTTCTTGGCTCTGCCCCCTTGGGTCCCTGGAACAGGGAAGGCCAGCCTTCCTGTCTCAATTGTTGGATGAGAGTATCATCTGTATACCATCTCCCCAACTCTTTCTGGAGGTTGACAGCCCACCACTGCTATCCTATCCCAAGCTGAGCCACTCCAATTTTCTGCCCCAGACTAAGTTGAAGTGGTCAGGTCGGAGGGCCCCCTTCCTTCCCTTTGGCTCCTCACCAGCAAAGGCTTGGAGAAGTCAGGCAGCTGGCCTCCCAAGAGCCCAGCCAGGGTGCAGAGGAGGATGACAGCCAGACACAGCAGCAGCACAGCCACTGGCCACTCGGCAATCAGCTGGGAATAGCTGAGAAAGAGAAAGAGAGCCCACATGAGTTGGTGTTGGGTGCAGTAGCGGGAGGGTGGGTGGGCATAGGAGCTGCCAAGAAGGTGGGGTGGGGCTATGCTGGGCACCAACCTCTTTGGCATTTGGAAGGCCCGTTCCTGCCTGTGGAAGAGAAGAAAAGATACTTGCTTGCCAGAGTCCTCTTGTAAGGTGGGAGGTGGGGGTTGGGGGTTAGAGGAAGATGGTATTAAATTAACTCTTTTAGATTTTCCCACTCCCCAGCTGCAACCCTTACTTCCTCCTCCATCCAGGCTGCCTCCTCCATTAGATGCAGGGGACATCCTGGGCTGCCTCCTTATGGAGTCCAGAGCTCAGGGAGTTGGCCCCAGTTTTAAGCCCTGCTCTACTGTCCAGTGGCAACTGGCAGGCTTCTGGACCCCTTCTTACCTGACGCTGACCACATGGTGCTGCACTGATGGTGGCTTCCAGGCCCCATCATGCTGTGAGCGGGCTGGGGAAGGGCTGAGGCTGGAGCCATGGGAGCACAGAGCTGCCCGGTCCCCAAGCCCTGGCAGGGAACTGCCCCCTCGGTATTCCTGTGGTGCCGGGGCATAAGTGAAGTGGGTAGGGGCCAAGGGGCTAGATGGGCCCACAGGCTGGAGGGTAGCAGTTGCTGGTGGAGGTCCTGAAGAACTGGAAGGGTCCTCAAGGGGGCAGCTGTGGAGGGAGGAGCTTCTCTCCGGGCTTGCCTCAGGGGCCACAGCCTTGCTCTGGGACCTGGGGATAGAGGAGGCAGGGAAGATCAGGTTGGGAATAGTGATGGGTCACCCTGTGCCCTAGCATCGTTCAGCAAGCCAGCTGAGACAAGGAGACAGGGGCTTGGGTTTTTCTATTACTAGACCTGGAAGAGAGGCGAGAAGGCTGGGGGCCCCAGGTCTACACCCCAACCTACCTCATGGGGTCCATTGTCCCATTACCTCATCTGTCCATGCACTTAAAAAAACATTATTGGCAGCCTGCTATATGGCAGACACTGTGCTAGGCAATAAACATGCTTTTACATGTATGATCTTATTTACTCTTTACAAAAACCCGCAGGGGAAGTCTTTTCCTTGGTTATAGATTTGAAAACTGAGGTTCAGTAAGGTGTGAAGAGCTGGGTCCTGAACCTAGTTTTGATTTGCATTCCTGTGCTCTTTCTGCTACAGTTGTCAGTTTATTCTCTTGTGAGGCATTTGTTGAGCACCGGCTGCACTCTTGTTTTGCACAGATAATTGCATGGCTCACAGACTCTCTCTATTCTAGTATCAGTTCAACTATTACCTTCTTGGAGAAGTCTTCCCTGACTATCCTCTCTAAATAATCATCCATCAGCTCTTCCTCCCCCTACCTGCTTTATATTTCTTCAGAGCATTTGCCACAACCAGATATGATATTATATAGCTGTCACTTATATGGAATGTGAGCTCTGGGATAGAAAGGGTCTGGCACATTTGTTCATGTCTTCATCCCCAGGGCCTTGAACAGTGACTTGCACACAGAAGGTGCCCAGGGAATGTTTGTTGAATGAATACTAACTGTCAGACAGGCTGCTAATAGTGGTACTAGGATGAAGAAGGCCCAGTCCTTGTCCACCAGGCAATCATAGTAGGTGGCAGATGTGAACAATCCAACATGTTGAGTGCTGTGAGAGAGGAAGTCAGAGGGCTAAGAGAGCCCAGAGGAGGGTTCAACCTTCACAGGGATGAGGGTAGCCAGGGGAAAGTTTGGTAGGACATCTGCTTGGGCCATAGGGCAGAAGGTTTGCTTTGCAAGGGTGTGCACACTTGGGAGAGGGAGTTGGCACTCCCAAGGAACTTGTTAGGGAGGAGTCAGAAGTAGATTCCTCCTTCAAAATTATTCACAAGGGCAGCACTCTGTGCAGGGACCCAGCCCCACTCCTTGAGTGCAGGGCTAGGTGGAATCCCATCCTAGTGACAGGATTGCCAGATCTAGAACAGAGTGCTGAGGGCCTCTGCATGGAGGAGTTCTGGGCTGGGCAGCCTTGACAGAGCCCTTCTCCTTTCCCACATTTATCTGGATCACCTGGCCTGCCAGAGCTTGTATAGCTCCCACAGGAGAGCTGGGTGTGTGCTAACCCAGCCCTGGCTTCCAGTCCTGCCTGCTGCACTGCTGAAGGGGCCATGGGCCAGAATCCTGATGCAAGTGGGTATTGCCCATGGAGGCTGGGTTCCACCTGGAGACCAAGTAGAGGAACTGAAAAGAATAGGCAAGCCCATCTTCTTCCTCCCAGAAGGCTAGCTGGCTGGCATAGCAGTCTAGGAGGAATGACCCTTGTGCTGAGAGCAAAATGGGAAAGCAGTAGACGTAGGTTCCTGGCTTCATCATCTTTTAGCTCTGGGGCCTTGGGAAAGACACACAATTCTTGGAGCAATGGCATTCTTGTCTGTTGAGTGAGGGTATGATGATAATGACCTCTTCCAGGTTTGGTATGAGGATTAACTGATGTAACATATGTGAGCTGCCTGGTGGCATGGAGCCTGGTATGTGGAAGACATGTTTGCTTTCCTGCCACTTATCACACTCAGTGCTGCAGGGAGCATGTAGTTTAAGAAATATATTTATATTTATAATTTGACCTCTTTAGGCACCTCACACAGTATATTTCTTTACTTGAGAACTTTTTATACCTTGAGAATCTCACTATATAGATAATTATACTTTCCTTTTTGTATCTAAAAGCTGCATCAGAATTTGATCTCATGATTTAAATCACTGATACTTATTTTGTTTTAAGTAACTCAAAATTTAGAAAAATAGGAATTTGACTAATGTTGTTCTAAAGCAAGACCTCAGATGACCCCATAATGTTAATGTCATAGCAACCAGTGTCCTGGCCGAAAAAAGATATTATGGGCCTATCTTCATGGGCCAAAAGGGAGCTAGATAAATGGCCTGGGTTTATGTGTATAAGTATGGGCATCTACTTATTTAAGATTTACATTCTTGGCACTGTGTTTGGTCTGGGTTGGATCCTGAAGGCATGAAGATGACCCATTAGTTTTGTTCTTCCTTTTTAGAGCAGGGCATGCTTTCCAGGAAACAAGAGGGTAGGACGGCCAGGGTGCCTATTCCAATTGTCCATGGCCTTAGAGAACTCTCTGAGCATTGGGCTTGTCCTAGGAACCCAGGAACCCACTTGGAGTGTCAGTTCCTTTTTCATTAAGGGAAGCCAGAAATCTAGCCAGTGCAGGAAGAGAACAGGAGTCCTCTTCTTTAACCAGTCTGCCAAACCTCATAAGCCCAACTCCTTCCTTAGGTAGCTTCTCTTCAAGAGGGATTCTAGCATCTACCGTAGGTTTGCTTCTATTGGGTTCCTCCTGGCCCCAGCCCCTTCCTTTCTTCCTCTCAACCCCTTCTATCCCTCTTTGGGTATCTAGGATCAGCTATTTCCAAATCTCACCCTTCTTGACTGTGCCCATCATTGTCAGTGTGGCAGAATTCGAAACCCTCCATATTCCAACCACTGTAAGACCAGGCCTTTGTCTCAACCCTCCCAAGGGGAACAGTCAAACTCTTCTCAGAATAAAAGATTTGTCCTTTCAGCCCCTGCTGCCCTTTGTTCTCAGGAGACCTATTAATAATATGAGTTAAGCACTCCAGGCCTTGCTTCCCCAGGGGCTTTCATTCTCACCCTCTCAGTTCCATGGCTCTGACTGGGATGAGCAACTTTCTGGGCTGCTTGCCTGGGCCAGCTGGCTTGTAAGCCAAGTAACTGGGGCGGGCAGGCGGATGGAAAGTGGTGACGTAGGCCTCCTCAAGAGGCCAAAGTCACAGCAGTCAAGGCCTAGCTAACAGGGCCCCAGACAGAGAGCCCCCACTTGGGAGCCTTCTAAGAGGCAATGTACATGTGCATTAACCAAGCCCACACACACATAGCCATATGGACATCCATGTGATCCCGCAGAGTGGCCAAGATAGGTAGGGGAGCAGCTCATGCTACTAGGAAAAGAAAAAGGTAATTTTAAAAACACAAAGAATCAACTATTTCAAATCACTCTGTAGTCAATGCTCTAGTAAAGGACTCTGTGTGTGTATGTGTGTGTGTTTGCGCATGCATCTGCTTGCCATAATATTCACTGTGCATCTATCTCCAGAGTTCTACTTAGCTCAGCAGGAGCATGTTTGTGTTTCTTTAATTGAATTGAACTGAGTCCCTTTACCTGATTAGTGTCCAGGATCTCTTGGGAAAGTACAGTGAGGGGCCAGAGTTTCTAAGGAGTTGCAGGAGAAGAGCAAGTGGTTCCTGTGCCCAAGAATGGCCTTCATGTGCAGGGGAAGTGAGCAGACCAGAGAGGGCTGATCTTTGGCAAAATATCCAAGGCACCAAATGACTCTCTAGCCCCTTCTAGGGAGATATTCCTGGCCCCAGGCCTCTGCTCTGCCCTGTCACTGTCCTTGCCCTGTCCGCCTCAAGCTCTTTGGGCAGGCCATAGTGCCAGGCAGTCCGCTGGTCTAGGGAACACATTCATCCTGTCTCACCCCCTTGAAGAAAGTTCTGTGCCTTTCTGATGGAAATGTAGCTAAACCGGTCCAGGCTGATCTGTTAACAATAGAGGAAGAAAAGATTTTTCTCCACTTGTGGGGCTTCCTCTTGCTCTAAGGTACAGCATATATATTTTAACTAGAGCAGTTTGGAGACAAGGTGTCCACTTCTGCTTATTGCCCCCAAAGAATGCCTCTTATTTCAGTCCAGGCAGGAGAGAAAGGCAGTGTTATATCAGGGGAGGGATTCTGGAGGCGGCAGTCCAGGCAGGGCACAGAAATTGCTCCATATTGCTACCTGGCTGGGCTGTTTCCTCACATATATGGTGGAGGAAGAGAGAGGAGAGGCCCCGAGATCTGGGTCCTCAATGGGAAGGTGTTTCTCCGGTCCAGTCAGCCTGGGACTCCTTTGGGAATGGTTCTGAATGAGGCCTGAGCCTCAGAGCCTCTGGGGAGTGCATCTAGCTGCCATAGGCAAAGACTCGAGCCTACATGTGTGCAGCCAGCCATGCAAGGCAGAGTAGAAACTGACGGTGATGGACAAAGACAGTCCCAGGCGTGGCCACCAAGTATCTGCCTTCCCCAGGACACAAACCTTGGAGAGCCTACCATACATGCATACCCTCCAGCACACTGACAGCTGGAACCCTGACTGAGGTCGCTGAGGGCTTGGAGCTTATTGAGAAGACACGAGGGCAGGGCCTAGAGGGAGGGACTTTGGAGAAAGGAAGGGCAGGGAACCCCAGGCCTTTGAGGTAAGGTAGGAACAGTGTGTGGGGCAGGTACCCGGGGAGGTGAGGGCAATGGGATGCTGACACTAGGGGTTATCAGGGAGAAAGAAAATTGACCCGGCAGAATGAGGGCGTGGCCAGGGGGCCGGGAGCACTGAGGCGCCGGAAAGGAGCTCTGGGAAGAGCTGGGGAAATGAATGGGGCGACATACAGCTGCTACTGGGAATACCTGAGGCGGGGGTGCATGGAAGGTCTGTGAGCTGGATCTGCGGAGCGGTCCGCCCTACCTGTTCGGGGAGCTGCCGTCTGGGGCCAAGAGCTCCCCCTTGGGCCGCTGCTCCCCTTCTGGACCTGGGCCGGGAGCCGGACCTCTGCTGCTAAAGCCGCTACCTCCGTCCATGCCCGTGGGCGGCGCCGCTGTCCGGGAGCTGGTGCTGAAGCGGTCGCGGTGGCGATCTTCTGCGCATGCGTAAACGCTGGGCGGGCCGATAGCTAGGCGGGGCAGGCGAGGAGCCCAGCCACAGGGCGCGGCACTAGGGGGCGGGGACAGAGGCTTCCCGCGCGGCTGCCCAGTGTTGGAAGCAAGCTGTCTTTAAGATCCCCAGGGTGGTGGTGTGGACCTCTCTATTCAGGTCAGCTGTTGGGAGTCCCGCCGTCTGACTGTAGTCCGCACACCGGCTTTTCCTGGGAGGCATCGTTCTTCCCATAAGAACAGGAAGGGAGACCCCAAGCACGGTATAGAGAGCCTCACAATTGAAATGCAGACTTTTCTAGTCGGAAAGAGGGAGCAGTTCCGCGACAGCACTTCACTACTTCACTGTACAGGACACCGAGGGGTTAGGAGGTGGGGCGACTTTAGTCTCATATTTATCTCTGCTCAGTTCAGCTCGGCTTCGCTCCTGCCCCCACCCCTCGCCCCTACTCCTCTCCAGTGGGCTCGGAGCCTGCTCAAGTTGGGTCTTTCTTTACGTTCGTCTGGACCCAGACCTGGGCCTGGGTCTGCGCCCATCAGTCGTGGAGCCCCAATTCTGTTATTCAAGTGCGGAGTATGGGAATGGGGGAAAGAGAAGAGAGACACTCAGAGAAACACCCACTTCAGCCTGGGAAGTGCCCAGTAGCTACTCACTCCAAGGCACTTTATCTCAGGTCAGGGAATGGCAATGAGGGAAGGGAGCAGTGATGGGCTGTGGACAGGCCGGCTAAAGAGCTGTGGTAGCACTAAAATAGAAAGGGACAGTGTAAGAAGCCTGGCAGTTGGCAAGTGGAGAGGGACCCAGATGTGATTTGGATGGGCAGAAAGGGTTTCACAGCAAGCAGACTGGCTGTATGTGTATGGAGATGCCTTGGCTGAAGAATTGGGCTGGGGAGAGAGTCAGAACTCAAGAGCTTTTGGAGTATAGGTATCCCTAAGCTGTGTGCAAATGCCACTCTATGCAAGGCATAGGTCGATAGAAGATGGGGGTGGGTCAATCTAGACATGTAGAAGTGGTGGGCCTACCCTGAGTAGCTTAGTTTGGTTAGAGGGATAAAAGGCCAGCCAGTACATTGGTGCCAACTGGGTAGGGCGTGGTCAGGCCCATGTGATAGTCAATAGAAGGAAGCAGTATGCAAAGAGAGAGGACCTCTCTCTTTCTAATGGGCTTTAGGGTAGGCTTCATGTTGATGGTGGAGCTTCAGCTGGCTTGGTAAAAAGGCATTCCTGACATGGGGGTGGAGTGGTGGTGGTGGTGGTGGTGGTGGTGAACTGTACAAAGTTAAGGAGGCTGGAAAGTTCAATGTGTAGTCAGAGAATGGTGAGAAATACATCTGGACAGTAGGGACTCATTGAAGGCTTCTGATCTGTAGAGGGAGGCATGAAAGATGGAACTTTGGAAGGCCCACCAGGTCTGGGTGTATATGATTGGGTAGAGATGATGAGGCCACACTTGAGGCCCTTTGATGGGACAAAGCAGAAGTGAAAAGGAAAATGTGGCCTTATACAACCATATGCTATGGGGACCACTGAGCCAACCTTCTGAGAATGCCCGACTGGGTACTGCATTCTCACAACTAGGGAACTCAGAGACCACTGGGCTCCCAGAGTGCCAGGTTGGATGTGAAGGAAGACAGGCTCATTTAAGAGTAAAATATGGCTGTTAGGAGGCTATTTATTAGAAAGAGAAGATTCTGGTTCAGGCCCCATGTCAGGTCAGCAGGACAACCTGCTCAGGCTCCCCATTCTTGTGTTCTGTTTCTTCTTCTTCTTCAATGATGTGGACCAGGGGGTGGTCCACAGGGCCCTGGGGGATGGCTTCCTGGAGGATGACCTCCCGGAGGATGACCTCCTGGAGGATGACCTCCCGGAGGATGACCTCCCGGAGGGTGGCCTCCCGGAGGGTGGTCTCCCGGAGGGTGGTCTCCCGGAGGGTGGCCTCCCGGAGGGTGGCCTCCTGGATGGCCTCTCCCAGGGCAGTGTCCAGGGCGATGGGCAGGCCCACCATGGCAGTGCTCCTGTGGAAAGCCAAGTGAACAATGTTAGAGTCAGAAGTCAGTGCCAATCTTACCCCAAATCAACTCTCTCTTCTTCTCCCTTCTCCCTACTGTAGAGGACTCAGGATTCCTGGGCACGAGCAGAGGATCATGGAAGAGGACTGGGAGACAAGAACAGCAGAGACAGCTTCTAGCTCTGGGCCTTTTGCCTTGATGAAGTCAGAGCACTGAGCAGACAAAATGGGAGGAACCTATATTCTTTGGTTTTCATTCCTTGAGCTAAGATATGACACTTACGCCCTGGACCTCAGTTTATTTTATCTGTAACTAAGAAGCATAATTATCTCATTTGCTCCCTTTCATCACCTAGGGACACTTGCACAGTGACTAGAGTTTTACCATGCTTGGAACTGCAGGCTGACTGTACTTAGAAGTGAGGGTGGGCCTACGGGGGCTACAGAGGAGTTCACTGTGGGCCAGTGGCAAGGAGGAGACAGGAGGCAGGGTCCTGGGAGATATAGGAGCCAAAGAGGAGGGGGAGGGGTTAAGAGGAGGGGAAGACCAGAGGTAGACAGTGGCAAGGCACGGGATGTGCATGTTCTCCGTTGTAGATAGTTTATGCATGTGTGTCGGTACAAGGGTGTGTGCTAATTTACAAACAAAGAGCTGTTTACATTTGCATGGGTGGGTACTTATATACATGCCTATTGTGTACACTGATACATGCATATGGGTGCGTGTGCATGGTTGTGTGTACAGGATAATAGAAATGTGTGTGAGCCTATGCCTGTCCCTGAATAGGTGCCAGACTCAAGAAATCAGGAAGAATAGAAAGTAAAATTAAGGCTTTACTGACTCAGCTAGAAGAGGCCTGGAAAGAACATGGTTTAGCCTTTTGTCTTGGCTGGAACCACTCCTGAGGCCCCAAGGCCAGAGGAGTTTCTTTGCCCCTTGCCACGGGTCTAGGGAAGAGGAGAAAGACACCATGCTTGGGGCCCTGAGGGAGCAGGGGTGGGGCTATGCCCCTAATCTAGGGGCGGGATAACTCCCCAGTCTGTCTCTGCCTCTTAGGGCCTATTAAAGGCTTGGGGGGAGGGTATTGGAATAGGGGAGAGGGGAGGCAGTTTCTAGGGTAGGGGCTTTCCTGTGACCATGTTAGAGCAGCCCCTGCTCCATTCAGCCTCAGTGATACCTGGAAACGGCTTTTCCCCACCTTGCCTGCCTCTCCTTCTATGATTGTTTTTGTGGTAGGGTCAGTTCCAGGCCCAAGAGCTGGGTCTGCTGGTGGTAGGTAGACAATAGAGGGAGTAGGGGAGCAGAGAGGAGAGCTGGCACCCTCCCTTCTGTCAAAGGCAGGTCATTGGGGCCCTGTACTGTGGTTGAAGTTTGGGAGCAAGCCAGCCATCCAGAGAGACCATGTGGGTAGCCAGGAAGGCAGAGACACATGGAATGGGCCAGCAAGCAGCAGGAGAGAGGATGGACTGCTGGGGCAGGAAGAGGATATGAGGAAAGGAGAGAGGACAGATGGGAAAACAGGAGAGGAACCAAGGAGAAGGCTGCAGCCAGCAGGGGTTGGATGAGTATTGTCGGGCCGATGCCTGAGCCTGCTCCTTATTCTTCATTTGGGGGAAGTTGTGGCTGCCTCCGAGCATTTAGGAAGGCTGCTAGAGGTCTGGAGGACGCGGCAGTGGAGAGGAAAAAGATGAGACTGGAGAACTTTCCTACCTTCCAGACTGTGGGAAAGAAAGGGGAAAAAAAAAGCAGCTTTAGTCATTTTGTTCTGCAATGGTAAAATTGTCCTCTCCCTGGTGCCGATTTTGTGCCCACCCCCTACCTCCAACAAGGCTCCTCAGACTTGGTTATTTACCTGACCATTATTCCTTTCTTCATTCACTTGACAACAGATATATGTATATAGAAAGTCAATGCAAAGTTCAGCTGTGCACCCCTGTTTACTCAAGAACTGACCAAGTCCTCCCAGGTAGTGTAGGGTCAGTTAGAAAGTATGAGTTCTTGTCTCTGTCAGCTGTCTGTCCTCCCAACCTCTGCCAAACTCCATGACACTAAGGAAGGCACTCAGTAGTGGCAAACCCTGATTCTTCTGCTTCAGACAGGCCCCATCTAGCCTCCTCATCTATCCCCTCTCCCCAAATCCCACTTTTGTCAGCCCAATCTCTGCTCAGACTCTCAGTTGTTTGTTGGCTCCTGCTTATGATCATTTAGTCCCCTCTCTTAGCCTTTGCTCAGATCTCCTGCCACTTGGAAATCTCTCTTGACTGTGTTGTCTTCCTGCAGAAGTCTGCTTCGATTGGGCCATCCTGCTGCCCTATTACAGATCCAGTGAGATCATTCTGCAATAACTAATTTGAGTGGTCTTGGGTGTTCTGAAGTGCTCCAGTAATGGGAATTGACTACTCAGTGAGACTTCTATGTCCTTACCCTGAGCATGACCCTTCGCACTAGTTTACTGTGGAAGATGCACCTGCCTATTTTACTCCTGACATTGAAGATCTAGTGAGATGAAGGATGTATGAGCTTGTTTCTTAAATGATAAAGTGTTCTACAAAATATAAGGTATTGTTTTAATTTGGAACCCTACCGCCACCTTCATACAAACACACAGTCTTAGTATGCAGTAGATATGGCTGACTTTACCTCTCTCCTTCTTTCTTTCTTTCTTTCTTCTTCCATCCCACAGCCTCCCAGCCACAGTACTTACCCGGCTCCATCTTTATGGGGCAAGTCCAGAGAGTGACAAAAGAAGACCTGTGGTTCAACAGATAAAATTTAGTTTAGTGTAATCTAAATCTCGACCTTTCCTATTCCCTGCCAGGGATGTACATACACAACCCCTATAAGGGTAAAAGGGATAAAACCACTTATTCTGGCTTAGATTGATACCTAGTATGGAACTGGGCACTAAGTGCCAGGCATGGGCATTGAATGGACACAGGGTGTTCACCCACATGGTGGGTAGACAGGTAGAAACATGAAAGCATCATGCACTGGCTCCTGAACCCTACACCCTCACGATTTACCCCAGAACCACCCCAGACTCACATCATTTATTAATTCAAGTCTACTTCAGTCAACGTCAATCATGTTAATTATTCATGTTGTGTGCCTACCACATGCCAAGTCATGGTACCAATTCCCTACAGATTCTTGTCCCTGTGTAGACACCTGACATAAAGATGGGAGAGGGTGGCTTAGTAAGATCAGTACACCCAGAGCAGGGAGGAACAGGATTGGGGTAGTGGGTAGGAGCCTCTGGAGGATCCAGGGGACCCTAAGACTTTTTTCCCTGCAGTACATGTGAATAGAAAGCCTTCCAGGGTCCCCATTTCTTATTCTTCTCTCTCCTCACAAGATTGGAAGTTGGTGGAAGGCTTGGAGTCTGAGCCTATTTGTCATTCACCAACAAGTGTGTTCTCATTGGTTGGAGTGGCTGAGGTGCTCTGGTGCCAAGTTTGGCCTTGATTTGCTTGGGCCTGGCACATAGGTCACAATGGACAATGCCAGAATGGACTGAGTGCACACACAGCACATCTGCTTTTTTCTGACCCACAAATCAGAAAACATTATGTAACATAAAGACCAAATACTTGACATCAGTGCTCTCTAGTTCTAATATAGTTGCTGAACACAGAAGCACAAATATTCACACACACAAACATATGCACACTCAATACCAGAGCCCCAGCCACTTGCAAGACGAGCCCCTTGCATCTCTTGAGGCCCTCATTTTTGTTGCCTTCTTATTGCACCTCAAATGTTCAGCCTCTGAGCTATGCCTGTGGTCCTTCCTGCCCCCTGGATCCTTTCCCTTAATGAGGGTCTGAAAGAGATCCTTGGAGCTAGGATTGGGGGAGGGAACAGTAAAGAAAACCTTAGCACTAGTCAGAATTTGGTTTGGAAGAAGGAGAAAAGATAGGCCTTGGGAAAAAACCAACAATTCAATTAAAAAATAGAGGATCTGAAGAGACATTTCTCCAAAGAAGGCATACAGACGGTTAATACATGAAAAGATGCTCAACATCACTAATCATTAGGGAAATGCAAATCAAAACCACAATGAGATATCACCTCACACCTGTTAGAATGGTGATTATCAAAAGACAAGAAATAACAAATGTTGTCAAGGATGTGGAGAAAAAGGGAAACTTGTACTCTGCTGGTAGGAATATAAATTGGTGGATCCACTATGGAAAACAGTATGGAGATTCCTCAAAAAATTAAAAATAGAACTACCATATGATCTAGTAATTTTACATCTGGATATTTATCCACATACACAATGGAATATTATGCAGCCATAAAAAGAAGGAAATCTTGCCATTTGCAACATGGATGGACCTTGAGGACATTATGCTAAGTGAAACAAGTCAGATAAAGACAAAAAACACTTTATGATCTCATTTATACACCAAAACAACAACAACAACAACAACAAAAAGCCCTTGAACTCATAGACACAGAGAACAGATTGGTGGTTGCCAGAAGTGGTGGTTGTAGGGGTAGGGAGTGAGCAAAAATGGGTGAATGGGGTCAGAAGGTACAAATTGTTGCATATCTGAAATTACTGTATTTCAATTAAATCTCAGCTAAAAAAAGAGAGAGAAAGGTCTTGGATTGTCTCTCCCCAATTCAGGCCAAAGTGCTTGAGGGACAAGAGTTGGTGGCTCTGAAAGGGAACTAGTCATTCAATCCCTTCAACCTCGGTGAAGCCCCTCTGCCTGGCATGGCAGAGGCTGTAAATTCAATTATAACTCAAATAGAGAGCAGAGGTGCAAGGGCTTGGCTTGGAGTGGGGACAGGGCAGGTGAGCAGGCATGGTTACAGATACATAGACACACAACACACAGACCCACATTATACTCATGAGACACACACACAGACCTAGACACACAGAGGTATGACACCCATACAAAGAGAGACAGGAGTACAGATACCAATTCAGTACACATGCACATATACCCAGAGAGACCATGACAATACAGACCCACCACACACTCTTACAGAGAGCCTTTGCTGTCCCTTACCCACAGCCAGCAGAGTCAGACCCTTACCTGAAAGTGCAGAGCAGGGGACAAGAGGAAGTCTGAGGCTCTCTCGGTCCTCAGGTGTATTTGTATCAGGTGGGAGGGGTGGGGATGGTTAGGTGCACTGGGAGGATTATGAGTAGAGGGTGTGGGGGAAAGAGGTGGGACAGACTGATCTTTATCTGGGCAAAGGGCAGCTGGAAGCAGTTTTCGTGTGTGTGTGTGTGTGTGTGTGTGTGTGTGTGTGTGTGTGTGTGTGTGTAGCAGGTGAAGAGAGTGGTGAACAACTCATTACCTAATTGCTCTGGTAACAAGATGCCAAGGCAGGGGTCCCAAACTCTGGCAAGGCTATTCAGCTCCCAGGGCTGGCTCTATATATATACATTGGTGGAGCTGCTACTAGACACCAGGCCTTGAGCTGCTTCACACACTTTAGTTAACCCACTGACTCCTACAAAATAGGATTGTTACCCGCTTTCATGGGTGGAGTTGGAAATAGTGACTCTAGTGAAGGGACCTGGTGGAATTTTTGCCTTGGGCAACAAGCCCCAGGTCTGAGTTCTCAAATGTGCTGTCCCAGCCCAGGGAGCCAGCCTGTGAGTGGAACTCGAATAAGTCAGAAAAGGGGACTTTGAGGATGGAATGTAGACAAATTGAAGGGGAGCCTGGGGCTTTGAAGTTCAGGGTGCCAGCTTGCTCTGCACTCTGCAAACCCCTGTGGTCTGGCCTCCACCAAGCCTTCTGACCTCTGCTGTGGGCCACAACCCTTTGTTTTGTGTACTCTGGCCACAATGACCTCCCCTTGTCCCCTGCAGAAAGACCAGGTGCCCTGTTATAAGCTCTCTTATCTACCTGGATCCTTTCTTCTAATGTCTCTTGCCTCTACTGGACTGTATGCTCACTTTTGTATTCCCAGGGACTGGCCATTAGCAATTCTTCTGGCACTCAGCAGGTGCCCAATAAATATCTGGTGAATGAATGAAAGGTTGAAGTGTAGTTATTGCTGGGTACTAATAGAAATATTACATAATATGTTATATATATAAAATAGTCTCCATTTCTGTGGTTTACATTTTGTATTTTTTTTATGTCTTTTTAAAAATTAATTTTTTCTTCTGAAAAAAGGAGGAGGATCTCTTTCATGATCACAGCCCTCTGGCTGATCTGAACTCATGCTACCCACCCTTGGGTTCACAAGGTTAGGCAAAACTTCCACCCTCAACTAGGCTAAAGTCTCACTTGGCCCCTGTTTTAATCAAGGAGAACAAGAACCACTTGAAGTCAAAAGCATGCAAAGGTAAGAAGTTAAAACAGCTGCTGTTCCAGGTTTTCCACTAAAGAGCCTGGATGAACTATCTGCACCTGAATGGCATTAAATTCATTTTTAAAAAGTAACATACCTGTTGCCAGATGGGTACTAAACTTATCGGGGTGATCAATTTGTAAGATGTGTAAATGTCTAATCACTATGTTGTATACCTGAAACTAATATAATATTGTACATCAGCTGTAATTGAAAAATAATTTAATAAAAAAAGAAAAAAGTAACAGATCTGAGAAATGAAAACAGGTCCTCACAATGATTTATACTTGAATGTTCAGAGTAGCTTTGTTTGGGAAAGTTAAAAATTGGGAACTTCTCAAATGTTCATCGATAGGTGAATGAAGAAATTGTGGTACATGCATTTGATGGGATGCTACTCAATAATAAAAAGGAAGGACTATTGATAGATGCTAAAACATAATTGAATCTCAAAATAACTGTCAAGTGAAAGAAGCAATAAAGAAAGAATATATGCTCTATAATTCTGTCTATAATAGAGTCCAGAATTTTATAAGATTTAAAAAAATGTGAACTAATTGATAATGACAGCAGATTAATGGTTGCCTGGGGACAGCCTGGTGGGAATGAGGAGGGTATGGAAGGAAATGTTAGAAAGGGACACCAGGACACTTTTGGATTTGATGGATATTTTCATTATCATGATTGTGGTGAAGTATACCTATGGCAAAAGTTATCTAATTGTGCAGTTTGTGCAGTTTATGGTATGTTAATTTGGTGTTAACTAGAGCTGTGAAAGTGAAAGTAACATAACTACACCAGAAGGATTTTTCTTTATTTCCATAGTGAGCAGAAAAGTATTTCTGTGTGTCAGGCTCTTTTATAGTATAAACGATCTCATATCAGCTCCTGGAGATAGGTGTTATCTTCCCCTCTTTTACAGATAATAAAAAGTCCAGGATTCAAATATGTTTAGAAACTTATGTGAAGTCATCCAGCCAGTGTACAGTTTGTCCCAGTCGCAACCATCTGAGTTTAGGGCCTGGTCCCTTTACTTTACCATTGTCTGTGCTTTCAGGAATGCTCTTGTAAAAAATTTAGCCTGCTTTGGCAATATTACGGACACAGGACTTTGGTCCATGACTAGGTGGGGAATTATTACTACATCACACGCATATTTGCTGGGAGCCTTCTGGGAGTCAGGGCTGGGAGGGTGGAGGGCAGATGTCTATGGGGGAAGTTTACAAAGGCTTGGTGCCTGCAAAGCTCCCAACCTTTAGACCACATGATATGAATGGCATGACACATGTCCCCCACGCCCTGTCCTCACCAGCCCTCCACCCACCCCCTTCCAGGCATCCTGCTTTTCCCCTTCTGGGACCCTGTTGACATGATCCCCACACCCCTACCCCCAGCTTTGGCAGGAAGCTGATAGGAGATAGGCCTATGTCCTCAGGGACCCCCAAAAGGGAGAGTGGGGCTGCAGGGCTGAGGAGTGTGGGGCAGGGTGGGACTTGTGGCCCTGAGCTTGAGGTTCAGGGCTTCAGTTCTCGCCATCTCTGGAGTTTGGGTCCAAGCTCCGATCTGGTCTGGCTGGCAGGCGCGAAGGCCTTGGGCAGAGGACAGAGATCTGTCTTGCTGGGGCAGACAGACAACATAGGACGGACTGAGCAGCCTGGGTGGGGTGGGAGGCCTACCAGAAGATGAGGATGCCCATAGCAGCATGAGCACATTGGAGTCAATTTACAATGGAGTATGATGTTCACGGATTCTCCCCTACCCACCCAGCAGAGCCTCAGCCACATATATCCCCTCTTTCCTTTAGCACTGTGCTTTATTAGTGGTAAATGCTCAGCAAGTGCTTGGATTTATTGCTTGGCTGAGAGAGGTGATGCTCCCCTGTCAGAAGGGCACCAAGCAGAAGAGGAAGAAGCCCTGGAGAGCAAAAAAGACCTTGCTGGGGTCAGGGGCTGGGCTCAGGGAGAAGAAGGCTGAAGGGAGTCTCCTGTAGCAGAAGAGGCTACAAGTGGGGGTCTAAGGAGGGTGCGGACTAACTGTATAGGCCAGAAGGCAGGATGTCCCTCTCTGTGACCCCCAATCCCTGTCAACAGAGCCAACAAGGCTCCCCGCTCCTGAGTTGACCTATGACATGGGGAGGGAGACAGGACAGCCAAGCACCCTTACATGGTTTAGATAGACAGGTTTCTTGCAGCAGAAGGGAGAAGGTGGTTGACCTTGGGTGCAGGGGCTGGAGAGGCTGCTGCAGGGCTGGGGCAATGGCTTCAGCGATTTGGGGCAGGTGCAGTAGGGAGGCCTCCATCCCACCACCCAAACTCCTGGGCAGGTCACTGACCCTGATTGCCAAAGAGAAACTAATATCACCTGCCCTAACTAATTCACAGATTTCAAGCTTGACAAGATCAAGCAGCATCACATGTGTGAGGGCTTTGGCAAGGTCAGATGTAAGTGCAAGTTGTTATTACTGTTATCAGGATTAGCACCGAGGACCTATTTGACTTCCTGGCCTTCTCATTCCTTCACTTGGTCACACTGGGATCTTCCTGCCAGACATGGCACTAACTCTGACCTCTGGTATCATTCAGAGTATCTCACTGACAGGCTCCCGAGAGGTTCCCTTCCTGTCCCAGCCTCTTACAACACCCTCCTTCCCCCTAAGGTGACCAAATGTTCAGGTTTGCCTAGGACTAAAGGGTCTATGGGTAAAGGACTTTCAGTTCCAGGCAAATCAGGACAATTGGTCAGCCTATTGCCTCCCCACCTCCAGGTTGCTTTCTCTTCCCTGTGGTGACTATGGTGTCCCAGGCATTTTAGCATGCTCTCTCTCAAAGGCCCTTCCCTCTTCTTGGTGGGATTGGCAAGCTCCCTCCAGGTTCTGAGTATAGCCTCCTGCTTGTGCGCTCCCCTCATGTCTCACCTGGCTGACCTATTCTGGCTTCAGCTTCCTAAACTACTGCATGGCCTCTTCAGCTCTTGCTGTGAAACTTCCAGCAAGCCCCTCTGGACCACTTTATATGCCCCCCGCCGCCCCATGCCCTTTCCCCACACCCTCCTCTGCCCTTCAGTATCCTCCCCAGTCTGGTCTGCACCTTTCTAACCTAACTTTTTAACCTAACTTTCTTCTCAGAGCCAATACCACTTCTTATGCTGCATTCGTGGAAGGCTCTCACTACCATCCCCTTGCTGAGTCTTGCTCATTCCCTTGAAGCTGATCTCCTGGAACAAGTCCTCCTCCATTGGCCTGAGCCCTATGCTACCCTGGCCTCACTCAGGCTAACTTGGCCTGGCATTGGCAAGTGCCTCCGAAGTGGAGCCTGGGTCTTCACCTACTTGTTCCCCTGTTGCCTTGGCCAGGTGAAGCACACAGTAGGTGCTGCTACTGTCATGGCAAGCCCTTAGCCTCTGGTGTGGGCAGCTCTGGGCTGCGGTTTGGGGATCGGGTTTGGGGAGTCCTGGGAAAACACTGTCAGTCACCTTTGCAGCTACCGAGGAGAAGAGAGCCCCCAATAAAAGAGAGCCTCAACAAGGGAGCCCCCAGGGGTTCAGTTTCACATCAAGGTTCGCATTCCATTTCTGGGCCTAGAATTGGGAAGCTTGTGAAGCCCCAGCCCTGGGTGTGCCCTAGAAAGCAGAATGGAGGGATGGGTCCCCAGATCAGCCTTCCTTCTGCTTCCTGATGCCTCAAAGCCTTTCAGCCACACCCTGCTCTGGCATGTGTGTTCTTGGGAGGGGTGGGGTCCAGACTTTGTCCCTGGCAACTGGAGCCTGCCCAGGGCTGGTCCCTCCAGCCCTAGGCCCTACCTCCTGTACTGAGTCCTCCCCATGCAGAGCTAGGACTATCCTGACCAGAGTGGTCTGTATATATTCTAGTAAGTAGGAGTTAGGATAGTAGTTTCTTGAGGCAGAAATGGCCGTGGTGGGGAGTAAGGGAAGTGGGTTTATAGGAAAGAAACACTGTACTTAAAGCCACCCTTTTTCTCCCTCCCATTTGGAGGGCCACCTGTCTAGTAGCTGGGCTCTCATGGAATCCAGCCTTGCCCATCCTCTTCCTCAGTACTCATCCACCCACCTAGAGCTGGCAAGTGGCACCAGTCAGTGACCTCTAAGGGCTCAGACCCAGCCAAGAAGAATGGTTCCTAGGCACTGAGTTGTAAGCCTGAAACTGGGCCTGGTGGGATCCAGAGGCAGGTAGAGCACAGGGACTATTTTCAGGAGCATCCAGTGCTAGCTGGAGAGAGATGGCAGCTAGAGCTTGGGACTTCAGAAGGTACAGGGCATGGGGGAGGGGACCAGACAGGGAGGACACCCTGGAGGGGGTGGGGCAGGAACCTGGCCTTGCTCGATTTGCTGAGCAAGGGACAACACATAAGGAGGCATAGTGAGAATGCTGAGGGGTGACTCAGGATCTCCTCACCAGGTCACAAAATTTTCTCATATCCTAGGGATCTTCAATGTGTTCAGGCTCCAGCAGGCTGGCAGGAGGCAGCCTTTGGGGTGCCTCAAAGGATGCTGTGGTGGTAGCATACAGAATGTGCCTCTCATGGTTACCTGAGGTAAGAAGAAAACTATTTTAAGCTTACCCTGGGTCACATGTTGTTCCAGATACATGTGGATGTTACCATGTTATTTCATTTCATCTGCCAACGACTTGGTGAAGTAGGTATACCTCATTTTAGGGATGAGGACCAGAGACATAAGGGACTTACCTAAGATCACACAGCCAGTGAGGGGCAGAGATAATTTGGAATCTACCATCCTGCTCTGCCTCATCTTATGACAAAGCTGAAGAAGAACAAGGGCTGGAGTGCTTATATTTAATGATCAGCCATCTACAGGGCAGCTGTTCTGGAAACAGCAAATGGGGTCTTGAGAAGTGCAGGCCCCATAATGGGGCCTCTGCCAGGTCTGTGCCCTCAGTCTCAGCCTGTGGTTTAGAGGGTCTTTCCTCCCTTGAGGCCTCCCTCCTCTTTCCTCCTCAATGAGAATCCCCGGCCTTGCAGCCAATCTTGCCCTCTGGGTTGGCTCTGAGTCTGTGTACTGTGGACCAAGAATATCTTCCCAAGGGAAGAGATATGACCTGCCCCTGTAAAGTATGGGGGTGGGGAGTAGAAAGAGAGCTGGGCAGGAAGGCAGGTGACCAGGTGGCTTCTAGTAGAATTTGTGCTGCAAACAGGCTGTGCAGCTTGGGAAAATGGCATTATCTTTCTGGGCCTCCTCATCAATAAAATAAGTCTTCTACAACTGCATAGCTTCTTTAGTCTGATGGGGATGGGAGGTGGGGATTACAGAGACTTGAGAGAGGAGCTGGAGAGCAGGAAGGGAGAAAGGAAGACCCCCTCCCCCAACCAGGCTCGTGTAACTCTGCTGCCCCCTAGTGGTTGCATGGACATGATCTCATGGGGAATATCATGCAGGTCCTCTTCCTGCCTCCCTCAGTCATGAAAGAAAGGTTCACTTTTAGGGGCCTTTACCAGCCACTGCCTCCCTCAGGGCTGTGTGCATTCTGGGTGAGAGAAAGGCAGTCACAGCCTATACTCAGGGTATGCAAAGCTATGCCCAGGATTGCATGGGTTAGGCAGTCATGTATTCATTCTGCAAGTGCTGCAGGAGGGTCTGTAGTTTGCAAGGGCACTGTGCCAGGCCCTGGCAATCTGGAGGCACTTGGCACACCATTTCTTCCCTCAGAGAGGCTCTGTTCAGTGGGAGAGCAGAAAGACAAACTACAGACTCTGGAGAAAATAGGAGAATGTGGTGGCTGCCCCAAGGTGTAACATATTGTGTGAGTAACATTTGGGAAACACATAGCCAACAACTCTGAGGCCCTGTCTTAATGTTGGTTTGTCCTGGGCACGTGGTCCTCCAGCCTGATGGGTCGGAAGTCTCTCCCTGCAGGCCCTTTCAGGAGAACTGGGTCATCCTCCCCATGGGATGGCTAGATTTTTACCTGTGCCTCCTGCTCCCCTGCTACTGTCCTGCCCCTAGTCTGGCTGGGAAAGGGAGGAAGGGGGACAGCAGACCTTGCCTCACCCCTGCAACCTCTTCTATCTACACCCATCCTCCTCGGACCTGATCTAGGAGCCTGGGTTCCAAAGATGATAGAGAACATTAGGTCTCGGCTACATCTTCCCCTCCCAGGCTGGTGCTCTATGGACCTCCCAGCTTCAACAACACGGTGTGGGCAGGTGATGGGAAGCTTGACTGCAACCCCACCAGTGCCCTGCCCCTCACCATCAGAGCCTCTGCTAGGATTCAGCAGCCTGTGTAGGGAAGCACATGGAGAAGGTGAGAGATGGAATGAGTGTGTGTGTGTGTGTGTGAGAGAGAGAGAGAGAGACCCAGAGAGCCTGGGTGCGTCATGTTGCTGGGAAAGTAGATGAGTCTGACTCAGTGGGAACATCCGGCAGGAAAGGAAGAGAGAACGCTGTGGCATTTGGGATGGGAAATCTGGGGCTGCGGAGATTGGGTGTGGGGTCAGAGGTGCTGTGTGAAGGCCTGTCCGGAAAAGAATACAAACATGGTGGGGAGGGGAGGGCAGACAGGAAGGGGAGGTTCAAGGGGAGCAGAGATTGGACCCTCTGGCTGCCTGGGCTGATCTGGAGAGGACAGAGAGGGTAGTGGGACTTTCTGCTCTGGAGGCTGAAGGGGACAAGTCATGGCATGGAATTAGAGAAACTGAGATTTGATCAATCAGGGATGTGGGGAATGCAGAAACCTCTGACCTTCCCCCTCAGGGCTTAGAGGTTTGGGCCCTGTAACTATTGAAACAGACCCCAGGTGTTCCTGATACAGAGACAGTACCCTTCTTCCAAGCACCCCAAATCCCTGGTCCCAGAAGCTCTCAGGGTAGCACTGCCAGGCAAGTTGCTTCCTTGGGCAGAGGGACTGGTGTTAGCTATGCAGGGAAAATTTAAAAGAGACTTTCCCAAGAAAGCTGCTTCCTTTCTCTGGGTCAGAGAGGCTGAAAGGCCTAACCCTAGAGAGCAAGGCCAGGAAGAGGCCAGAGTTTGGAGCCCGACGGGGCAAGGTTGGTGGCCAACTGTGAATTGTGGTGGCAAGGGCCTTAAGGGAAGGCCCAGCACCCCATACCAAGGGGAGACCTGAATAGTTGAGCCTCCCAGGAATGGCTATACTTTAAAATACAGAGAAGACAATGTTAGTCCCAAGGAAATAAATACTAATGGTGCTATTTTAGGTATGTAGTAGTATTTGGTGGCCTAGGGGAGGTGAGCTTCCTGGTTCCTTCAAATTATTTAAACCAGTGCTGGTAAAGAGAGTGGGGGGGAGGCTCATTTGAAGTGGGGACCCTCAGATCAGGGAGCCCAATGGGCTGTGTCCTGTAGGCTTTTCTCTACTAATGGGGAAGACGAAGGCCCACATTGTCTGCTCAGCTATCTGCAGGCAGGCCCAGCTGAGGCTTTGCTGGGGCACAGAGCCTTGGGGAAAGCAGGGCCTGGGGCAGCCAGGTCCCCTGTGTGGGCTCAGCCTGCCAGGGAGCAGTCTCTGTCTGTCTGGGGACACTGGGGCAGGACAGGGGAGAGGTGTTGGTCTGGGCCAGCTGGCTGCTTGTGTCCTGGTCCTCGCCCTCTGAGCACGAATGGGTGGGGGCAGTGGCCACAGCATTCCTGGCTGGGAGCCCAGAGGAGTCTTTTGTAATCACAACATGATCTCGTGTGCTGAGAAGCGAAGCCGGCAGGGAGAGGCCGGCAGAGGCCCGGCTCCGGCAGCTACGGCGTCCCTCCTGCTCTGGCTCCCCTGGGGCTGCTCTGGAATTCTCTCTGTGCCCGCTGTTGCCATGCACTCAGCTGTGAGTGGTACCTTGCCCTTGGTGGAGGGCTTCTTGGGTCTGAGAGAGGGCTGGGATACCAGGAAGCCATACTCTGGGGGCAGCTGGGGACAGCTGGGCCTGGGAGGAAGAGGGCTGTGCCTAGGCAGGTGGGGGGCTGGGCAGGGCATTGGTCACAGTAGAGACCCTGCAGCCAGACAGGGAGGGACCTGGGCCTGCCCGTGGAGCTGGAAGCTCTCAGCCTGGAGAGGCTGGGCCCATGGGAGCGGCTCTTTCCCACAGGCTAGACACAGGCCTGAGGAGTGGGTCCAGGGCCTGAGAGCTCAGGACAGATAAGGGGCCTCTCTTTTTACTGTGGTTCTAGGCCTGGGAGCCGAACAGCTCCCTTGTCGACCTCCTGAATCCCCTGGCAACTTCCCAGTCACGGCAGGTTCGCTGCCAGAGCCATTTATAACTCCCATTCCAGGCTCTGCTCAGCAGCAGAGCTCCCTGGAGAGCCGGGGGAGGGGCAGCCCACTGTTGAGAGCTCTGGGCCTGGGTATGAGGCCCTGATGTGAACCCCTGAGGGGGCAGAAAGATGGGCAGACAGGCCTAGTCAGGTGGGGGCTTGGGGCCTTTTATGTGCCATCCCCCCTTGTGACGCTAGCTCTGGATCTGGGGATCTGTTCCTTGGATAATAAGAATCTGGTGGAAAAGTTGGGGCACTAGTAAGGAATGGGCCCAGTAGTCAGGAGCTTGGGGCCCTTGCTTTCTGCAGGGACCTCATGGGGCCGAGTCCCCAATGAGCAAGCAGGAAGAGAAGGATGCAGAGCTGGACAGGAGAATAGTTGCCCTTCGCAAGAAGAACCAGGTCTTACTACGTAGGTATCAGGTGAGTGGGCTGTGCCAGGGGCCAGGAAGACTGACTGGGTTGGCACTCTCTATCTGACCCACAGACCCTTGTGTGGGGGTCTCACCCTGCAGGCTCTGCCTGGGAACAAGGTTTGGGTGGGTGTGGTCCATTTCAAAGGCTCTGTGAGGATCTTGGGGACTCTGTGATGTGGTGCCTCTGCCCCCTGGTGTCCCACCGGTACTTCTCTGTGTAGGCCTGTAGGCATTTGTGTTTCTGTGCGTCTGGGGTCCATGGCCTCTGCTGACCCTGGGCCCTCCCACAGGAGATCCAGGAAGATCGGCGGCAGGCAGAGCGGGGGGGCATGGCTGTGACCACCCCAGAGGTTCTCCGACCTGACAGCCTCACTGTCACCATCAGCCAGGTTCCTGGTGTAAGCTCCACCTGGGAGACAGGGTGGGGTGGCAAGGAGGTGGAAGCCCAGCCTGTATCAGGGGAGGACAACTGCCCCTGCTCCTCTGCTTCTCTCACAGTTCTGGGGCGCACCCTCCAGCTCTCAACTTCATGCAGCCCAGGCCACTGCTGTCCTCTTGTTCTCAAAGCGTCATAGCTAAAAAAAGTCACCAAATAGAAGCCCCGTCATACCCTTTTCCAGCCCCACAGCCCTGAATGTAGGCTTCAAAGCATAGGCCACTACTAAACCCCAAACCCCCGGGGGACAGAGAAGTGGGGCTGAATGCCAGGAACAGTGGCTAAGGGACAAAGCCCCATTGTCCAAGTGCTCTGGATTTCCCAGCTCAGAGATGGTGGGCACTGTGGCATCTTGGGCCCCTGGGTGGCCCCAGGCCCTGGATAACCTAACGTCACTGGCATGTGAACGCCCTGCGGAGTCAGCTCCTCTGTGGGCATTCCAGGGAGGGCCAGGGCTGGAACCTGGCCTGGGGAACCACCCGAAGGACCCAGCCCCCAGCTCCTGCTCAGTGCTACTCACATGGCCTGAGGGGACAGCACCTCATTCTGTAGGAGAAGCGCGTGGTCAGTCGGAACTGGCCAAGGAGCGCACTTGGACCTGGAGCAGCCACTGAGATGCTCAAAGATGAGATAGTGGAAGACCACACTGGTACTTTTTGCTCTGGAGAGCGGATAGAGCTGGCAGTGACCATGGAAAACAAAGCCAAGGTGAGTAGGGTGGGTGGGGGAACCCAGGTTCCAGGTAGGTAGCCTCTTCTTCCCCAGCTTTGCCATGCTGCCCATCCTTACTTCCCCAGGCCAAGAGGATTGTACGTGAGAAACCCTCCAGAGCAAGGAGCCAGTGTGGGGTAGAAGGGTCACCTGGAGAGGGCTTGGGCCGAGGCCCCTCCATGCAGATGGCCGGCAGCATGGATTCTGCATGGAAGGTACATCTTCAAGAAGGGATGGGAACATGGATGGGGTGGTCCCCATTTGGGGGAGGCTGAGAAACTGAGTCACATATGTCCCCTGTCTGGGGACATGCCCAGGCAGGACTAGCAAGAATTCCCACCCCTTCTTCCTTTCTTGGGCCAGTTTCCACATTGGGAGGGCTTTGCAGTAAGAGATAGGATAAGCCAGACGTGTGATCCAGCCCCTTACCCTACCTGGACCTCTGGTGGCAAGTGGGTGGGGGCCAGGAGAGTATAGGGACTGGCCATGTGCCAGGTATGACCTCTAGGTGGCAGCAGCCCCTAGTTCTGGCTCTTGTTCCAGAAGCTGGGTGCTTCTCCTCTCTGGGCCTGGTCACACATTTCTATAGCACCCCCGTGGATTACTACCCCCTATAGCACCCCCGTGGATTACCACCCCCTTTTCACAGATGAGGAAATGATACACAGAGAGGTTAAGTAGCTTGCCCAAAAGACACAGCTAGCAAGTGGATGGAACCGTGCCTATGGCAAATGGTACATTAGAGATTGAACTAATCTAATTTATAGATGGGAATGTCAAAAGCTTTGAGAGAGGAAGGGATTGGTAGACTCTGGATTTCCAAACTCCGTGCTTTTTCTGCTTCTACCCTTTGGTGCTGAGTGTCTTCTCCTGGCAGGGAGCTCAGGAACCCCCAAGTCCAGGCCTGGTCCCAGACCCAGCTCCCCACCACCCAGTGCGGGAGGCCCTGGAGGTGAACTGGGACTATGCCCAGTGGAAGCAGGAGCGGGAGCAGATCGACCTGGCCCGCCTCGCCCGGCACAGAGATGCACAGGGTGACTGGCGCCGCCCATGGGACCTGGACAAGACCAAGCCCACGTGGGTGGCAGGGCTGGGAGGCTTGTTGGGCTGACATGCTTGTGGGGCTTGCGGTAGTGCTAACTGTGGGTCCTTCCTGGAGGGCTGCTGGGACCCTCCCCAGGGTGGTGGGGGTCTGTCTGTCTGGGCCTTTGGGTCAGTACTTTATGTAGGCACTGGTTCCCCAATTTTTCTTGGCTTACCATCTCCCTACTGCCTTCAGTCCGGGTCTGGGACTGAGGGAGACAGTATCGGTGTAGGTCTTGCTGCAGCCTCTACCCTTTCTGCACCAGCAGCCTGACTCCCTCCATCTCCACAGGCTACAGGACTTCAGCAAGCCTCGGAGAGGGGGCCCAGGCAGGGCGGGCAGCTCCAGGGGTGAGCCAAAACCCACCTCACCCCCTGCCCTTCCTTGGCTTTTTTTACACCTCACCCCCCTCTTCCTCTCTTTTCTCTGTCTCTTGGTTTACCACTTATTTTCA
Source organism: Eidolon dupreanum (assembly GCA_028627145.1). Classification (NCBI taxonomy): domain Eukaryota; kingdom Metazoa; phylum Chordata; class Mammalia; order Chiroptera; family Pteropodidae; genus Eidolon; species Eidolon dupreanum. The sequence goes on from CM053509.1 coordinate 55,410,291, forward strand.
GAGCTAGAAGAAAGCATGGAAGAAAATCTTCCTTCCTCTCCCTATCAGAGGAGGGCACCATGATCTCCCTGTTCTACCTCCAAACAACAGCTCCTGTCCTGGTTTTGACCCCAGAGGTCTGGGGAGGAGGCTCATGAGGAAGTCTGTGCTGAGGTCCCACTGAGTTGTTGGTCCCCCATGGGCAAAGGGCCTAGTTCCTCTGTCCCTGGACTATTGTAGGAACAGAGCTCTGTGAATTAACTGGTCCCTTTATTTTATATATGGGGAAGCTGGGGCTAGAGAAGCTGGCTAGTCACTTAGCTGTGAGTGACAGAGTGAGCACAGGGACCCAGCTCCCCTGATCTCCAGAACCAGGTATCTTTTGGGGAGCTAGAAAACCCACAACTGGACCAAAAAGAGGACCAACAGGTTCCTAGTCTTGGAAGAATAGGCGGTTCTGCTTTGGGTCTTTTGTCACCCCATCCTTTCCCTATTTTCTTTTCCTTAGGTCCCAGGAGCCACCAAAAGCTACAGACCCCACCATTGTCCCCTGATGGTAAAGGCGAGTTGGGAGAGGAGAAGCAGGGTCCTATGAGCTGGGCTGCTAAGGTCTTCTTCCCTTCTTGATTTGTGACCATTTCTTACAGGTGGTATTACTTGGGGTGGTCAACCTAGCAGACTCTTGGTGGCACCGGCCACATGCAGCAAAGCCCGGGGAACAGAGAGGCTGACTGGCAGGGCCCGCAGGTAATAAATAGGTGGCAAGGGGCAACATCAAGGGAGGCATCTGAGCTTCCTGATTTCCTGGCTCTCCCTTGCCCCTGGGAGGTCAGGACCTACCCTGGTCCAGGTGCCTGCTCTGGGTCCCCAGGGCCTGTGCCTCCTGGCTGACTGCTGCCTGGTGGCAGGTTAATGAGATTCAGGGAGAGGCCATCCGCAAAGGCAGCAGCAGTGAGTCTGGTGCCCAGGGAGGTTGGCAGTAATTACAGCAGTTACTTTCCCCTGGGAAGTCAGGTGCCTTTCCCAGGCAGCACAGGCAGAGACATGCCCGAAGTTCTCACAGAACTCAAGGTGCTACAGGCTTGGCCGTAAACAGCAGTTGGGGATCTGGGATGCGGCTAAAGAGGGTGGTGTTTAGAGGAAATAGTTAGACTTGGGGAGAAAGGTGTGCTCGAAGGGGAAGCATCCTGGAGCCTTTTTCTGGCTCTAAAGCTCTTGAGACTTTGGGGCTCTAGCTTCTCCCTGGGAAACATGGGCTGCTGGCTACCGTGCAGGCGATGTGAAGTGTAGAGGGCAGGAGTATGGCTTGCCATGTGCTGTGTTTCTTTAGGTGGGAGACAAAAGAAGACAAGGAGGAGGTAGAGAGCCAGGAGGTAGGTACCTGGACAGAGGGTAGAGTGGGCTAGGGACATGATCCCTGGATTTGCTAGCCAGCAGGGCCAATCTCTTGTTTCAGAGAAGTCAAAGCATCGATAAGACTCTAAATGAGAAGGAACATGCACAGATGCAGAGCAGGACGGAGCAAGGAAGACCCTCGAGTGCCCTGGCAACCAGCCCAGCCCCTGCATCTCCAGAGGGGCCAAAAAGGGAGTCAGAAGCTTCAACAGCCAGTCCAGTCCCTGGCTCTCCACAAAACACTGACTTGGTTCCCCTTGACCTTTCTCTAGGAGCCACTAGTAGCTCTGGGCCTGGGAAGAGTACATGTGTACTCAGTCCAAGGCCTGGTGCCGAGGAGAGCCCTGTGTCCTGGCCGGATAGTTCTGAGCAGCCCCTGGGGTGGAATGATCCCCAGGCTGAGCCAGAAGTCCAGACTTTCTCTGAATCACGAAGAGGAGCAGGGCCCCTAGAGCCCAGAAAAGATAGGTCTGGCAAGGCTGGGGCCCAGCAGTCCCTGGCACAAAGAAGCAGGCCCACCAGAGGAAACAGCCAAAGGGCAAGGGGCACAGGAGGTATGAGGAGCAAGACAGGGGGCCCTGGGCCTGCAGGGAGTTGCTGAGCAAAGCTCCTGGGAGCAGGGGGACTAGGCTGGGGAGAGAAAGAGAGGAGAACACAGTCAAGAGCCTTCTTTGTGATGGGCTTCTGGTGGCTGGTAGCTTGTGGCAGTATGGTTGAACAGTTTAGCAAACTCTCTGGCATAGTGATATTGTGAGGGTAAGGAGTTGTCCTTCCCTGTACCTCACGTGCACATTCCTGTGCACATGTGTGTTTTCACCTGCAGGTGCAGCATCTGGTGTGTTCCTATGTCACACCTGCTCTCTGAGGCTGATGAGCCCTGTCCTGGGACTACTGCTGATTAGGCCATGAGCTTCCCCTGCATGGCGAGAGAACAAGAACTTAGCACTTGGCTAACCTGGCCTTCCTTTCCAGCTGCCACCTGTCAGCTCCTCAGGTGCAGGCAGCCTCAGCAGCTGGCATGGCTAGCCCAGGCCTGGCCCTTTTCCCACGCCTCTGCCTTGCACCCAGGTGACTCATAGCCCCAGACACACAGAGTGGCCAAACCAGGGGAATCTCACCAATTAGCTGGAAGCCTTCTGCTTTCTATAAGAGAAGGCCAAGGCCCAGAGAAGGAAGCCATAGCGGGCAGGGACTGAGCTGGGGCTAGAAGAGCAGAGCTCAGGTCTCCTCAGCAAAAGGAAGGGTACCTGGAAAGGCCTCCTCTCTGAAGTCGGGTTGGGGGAGGACAGCCTCCTCTCCCCATAGTAGAGTGGGAGAGCTTACCATCAGGGACCTTCTCCTCCACACCCAGGTCTGGACACTGTGTGCACCCTGAATATGCAGGGGCAGCCCCGCATACCTGTCATCTCCTACTTCCTCTTCCCACCACCTCCCTGCACCATGGTCAGGCAAAAGCAAGGATTCAGACAAGGACTCAGAGAAGAGAAACATCAACTCTAGCTAAGTACAACATCAGGACTTGTCTTTCCTTCTTAAGTCTCCATTCCTGCCCCTCCCCTGAGGCCCACGTCTAGTGAATTATCCAGACTCCGCACAAGCTGTGGCTTCCTCTCAATTCAACAAACATTTCCTGAGCACCCACTACCAGCAATGCAGCTGGTGGGCGATGGCAACTTTGCCAGCAAGAGGGAGGAAAGAAACCGTCATCCGGCAGATCCAAGCTGCACAACCAGGAGCTGTTCTTGGCTGTAGGTGCCTGACAGAGGCTGGGGATGATGGTAGGAGCCCAAAGGGAGCCATCCCACCACTGTTCACAAAGGCAGGTACTCCTACCTTTCTCATCATGCCTGCCCTTTGCCCCCAAGCCCTTGCCTGAATCTCTCTTTGTTTGGCACCCTCTGCGCCCCTCCTCTCTGGTCCTGCTGGGTTGTTCCTCTCTGCTCAGGGTCCCAGGCCTCATCAGCCTCCCTGGGTTCTCTAGGAGGTGTCCAGATCATCCCCAAGATTTCTCCACTGTCAAAGAGAGGCCTTAACCATGGGGTCGCAGCCTTGGGCTTCCTCACTGGCTCTTGTTCCCCCTCTACCCTTCTGGTGAATTATCCAGACTCCGCCCAAGCTGTGGCTTCCTCTCAGTTCAACAAACATTTCCAGGAAGTGTGAGGAGGGGATCAGATTGTTTAGAGCAGTGCTTCTCACATGCTAAGACATAGAGTAATGCAGATTTTAAGTCAGTAGGTCTGGAGTGGGCCTGGAAATTTGCATTTCTAATGCATCTCTAGGTGATGCCTATGCTGCTGATTCCCAGACCTCTAAGGGTTTGGACTAGGATACATGGAGGGCTGGGGCAAAGGTAGACTCTAAACTCTCATTGCTCAGTTGCTGGCTACATAGAGAATGGGAGAGTGCTGCCCCTGCGGTTAGGAGCTTCCTGGCTTCATGGCTGGGTGGGAAGCTGAGGCACTTCGGAAGATGCGTGACAGGCCAGTGAGTGGTGATGCCAACTTCCTGTAGCAGGGAGAGTGAGAAAGCTGGGTGGGAATGGGATGAGGGGAAGGGAGGTTGAAGAGGTTGCTGTGGAGTTGATTAGAGGGGTTTTGGAAAGGCTTGGGAACATTCTTATGTATGTGGGAGGAAGACCCCTGTGAGAATGAATAGGCAAAGAGTGAAAGAGTCCCAGCTCAAGTTTTCCTCTTGCCTTCTAGTCACATACATTTGGCTTTGGAGCATGGCTCAGGCCCTGGAACCCATGTCTCCCAAAGGATAAAGCAGGGGTAAAGCAGGTTCAGGAAGTCTTTGAATGCAGATGTTTCCAAGAATAATTGTGATCAAGAATTTGAATTCTAAGAGTCACAAATTGCTCCCAATCCCCAATGCTGCCAACTGTACAGCTGTGTCTTCATTCAAGGGTATGTGCCAAGGCATGTTTGATTATGGGATGAGGATGTAGTATTTGGGCAGAGCTCTGGTTCAGCCCTCACAACAGGACCTAAGCAGGAGAGAAAGCTGGGCAGAAGGGCTATGGTGAGATAGGGCTTTACTCCTAGAGGGTAACATCTAGAAGGATGTTGGGAGAAAAAATGTCATAGGAGTCACTAGGGGCTAGAGAGCATAGAGATCGGCATAGGACGTCTTCGCTGGAGGAAGATTATAGGGCAAGACGAGTATTGCTGAGCTTTACTCAAAAAAGGGGAGTTCTTCTTCAGGACAAAGGGGACTAGCAGCTATGGGGGCCACCCTTCCTGCTCTAGGATGGAACAAGCTATGACCCACAAACCTTGAGGTCATGGAAGCCTTGTTTTATCTCTTCCTGGCTCCTTTGTTTAAAGGCCTGACTGGGAGTCCTTCCTCTTGGATGCCCTTCTCCTCTCCAACCAACAGACAAGATTACTCTTCAAAGATGGAAGTTCTTCATGAGACACAGCTATCAGGAACCCAGGCAGAGCTGGAAGAACTGAGAACAGAGGGCACACAGAATAGTAGGGAGCCAGTAGGGAGAGAACAGCTTTACCTAAGGCCTCAAAACAAGGAGGGTAGAAGAGGTAGAAGACATCCCCTTCCTGGGTTCATATCACTTTACAGAAGAGAGCGGCAGACCATATTGCAAGGGAGGTATATTTTTTTATGACAGGCAGTGTGGCAGAGTGGAACAAATATGGAACTTGGAATCCGACAGACAGAATCTGAATCCTGCCATCTGCTAGCTACATGACCTTGGTCAATTTTAACCTCTAAAGCATCAGTTTTCTTACCTGCAACACGGGGCTAGTAATATCTACCTTGAAGAGTTGTTCAGAAAATTAAAGAGTATGCAAAATATATCTGGCACACAGTAGGCACTTAGTAATTATTTATTGAATAAATGAAGTAGCTATTTGGTGTGATCTGTCTACTTTGTTTCCTATCTTTTCCCTTACTCTCTCTTCTAGTCTCTTTTTTTTTTTGTAGTCAGTACACTCTCAGGGAAACAAGGGATGGTTTGTAAATTTATCAGCCTTCCAGGACAGTCAGCTGCCTTAATCCTGGGGAGTCTAGTTTAGTCAAAGCCTCAGGAAGTGACTCTTCTTTTACAGGGAGGGTTCTTTGTCCCCATCTTCCAGTGAGATCACAAGAATGTTGTAAGCATTTCTCCCTAACTTCACACACTGGTTCCCATAGTTCAGAGTGGTTTCTCTTTTCCTCTGTTCGTTCACATCAGTAGCAACCTCATGAATTTTCACCACAGCTTTTGCTTTACAATTTCCACCAAAAACAAATTCCCTCATGGAGTTTTCCCCATGCCTCAAAGTGTTAAGTTTTATTATCCAAAGAAGCAGCATGACTATATTTTCCTATGGTCAAGGGATGGGTAATTGGGGATCCAGAGGCTCCCCAGCTACTTAACAAGGCACAGTGGGAAGGTTTGACTGCCAGTCAACTACAGTTCCAACCCTGGCCTCAGGGTTGGGAGTAACCAGAGACGGTACTGGCTCCCCAAAAGAACAAAGGGAATGGTAAAATCCGTGTATCTTATTTTTGGTACTAAATAGGGGCGGGGGGCAAGGGAGTAGGAGAAACTAAAGACACCAACCACTTTATTTCTGCCTCTCAAGTCATTTATCAGTGTCCACAGGCCCTGGGAAGCAACTCTTTCTGAAAAAGGGTTATCAGGGCTTATAAGGAAGGGCTGACACTGGGTGACTACAACCTCACTGAGGGGGAGAACTCAAGGCTGGGAAAGGCAATGAGAGGAGACAGCATAAGGCCCAGACTGAGGCTGCTTTCTCTCAACAAGTCTGCTGGCCCACGTCACAGCCTCTCATTAAGCATCCACTTGACACCGGGGAAGTGAAATAGCGCAGACTTGGCACCAGAAAGTACAAATGTGGCACCCACTGCTCCTTTTAAGGACTTGCTGGAGGAACAGCAGGCCCCAGGGTAGGAGGTAAGGCAAACATATCAGTACCTTTGTGAGAAAGGGAGGGAGGACTCTTTCAGGCCTGCCTCCTTCCTAATAAGCTCTCCAGGGTAAATTCTCCTGCAATTGTCAAAAATAACCAACAATATAGGGTTCTCCTTTTCTCACAAACTCTGGGGACACTGTCCCCACCTCTGTTCCAGGAGGGCAGCTAACTTCAAGCAAGAAAAAGAATCAAAACCCCTTGATAACGATCCATCAAAACAGAAACACCCTAACCCTAAGTTACTGTATCAGAGGGAAAGGCTGGGCCTGTGGTTCTCAAATTTTAGTGTGTATCACAGTCACCCAGGAGACGCAATGCTGAGCTCCACTCCCTGAATTTCTCATTCAGCTGGTCTGGGATGGGGCCTAAGACACGGCATTTCTACCAAGTTCCAGTGATGCTGATGCTGATGGTCTGAACACTGGTGTAAAATTTATTATTTGCCCCTTCACATTTCTTCCTATATATCAGTTTTGCCCAAAGGGGCAGACATTCTCTTGAAAACATATTACCTCATGTGTGTACACTGTACTTTTATTCCCAAGATCTCCAAGCTCCATCACATCTATTACTTCCATTTGCTCACATAAATTCTATTTTGGGTAGGAGTAAATACAGGTGTCAAAGGCTATAACTAATGCCATTACTGAGTACTCAGGTTTCCTATTTTCCTGTTCAAAGGTTCCTCCTAAGGGTGCATTGCTTCCCACCCAGACCCTCATGATGCTGTAAGCTGTCTACGGATCAGAGACCGGTTGTTGTGACACAACACTGTCCAGACTGCCCAACAGGTAGCTGAGGGGGCAGGTGCCTCCAGGACACAGTTGGGGCAGACCTCAACTCATGACACAAAACACTGAGATGGCACAGAGATATATTTAAAAGGAAATCTTTGGTAATCAACATAATTACTTTTTTTGGACAAGTTAGTCTGGGGACTTCTGAAGCTCAGTTGGCACACTGTAGGCATTAAATAAGCAGTTCTTGAATTAATGGTAGTGGTTTACGGAAACTCTTCTAAGGAAAGTTAGAATCTTATTGCTGTTTAACTGATAAGCTATTGCAAAAACATTACTGAAGCTAAGAAAACAGGGCAGTAATAAGGGTAGATTCTCGTTGTCATGACTGTAAATTCCTTGAGAGTGAGAACTGCGTGGTAATTTTCTGGTCCTTTAGTAGAAGCTTAACAAATGTTTATAGAGTAGAACCAGGAAACTGGTTTGGCCCGGGTGCTCCTTACTGACCAGGTGGCTTATGTGCACCATGGGAGCCATGCTGTTTTTGCACTTAGGATGGAGAGCCTGGTAGAGTCTGGGTGTGTGGTAAAAAAAGCTTTGTTTTTGTAGTTTTAAAATTAGCTACTGGAAGGAACAAAGAACATAACATAGGTTTCCTGACAGCAGACACTCACAGGTTTTGTCAGCAAGTAAAACAGATGTGACCAAAAAACTGTCAATGGAGTAGGTATAGCTCAATATAAGCCATAGGGCCAAAAGAGAGGAGAAAATGACCAGGGCACATATCTATGTTGCCTCCATTAAGCACCACATGGAATATAACTGTGGACTTCTGGTGCCTGGAAAGAACAGGCAGGCCAAGCCCAAGTCCCTCAACTTGGAAATAAAGAAACTGTGACCAAAATGCCCAGTGTTGCTGTAATCTGCAGGGGTTCTTTTTAGCAATCTATGCCCTTGAACCAGATTGTGGGCTGTGAATGTGAGTCCACAAGTGGATTATGATAGTGACACCATGATGACACAAGGAACAATTCTATCCAATGTAGGGATCAACCAGGGGATCAGCAAACTCAGAGCACCTACTACTGTGCCAGGCAATGAGTTTAGCACCGGTCCTGTGAAATGAGCAAAGTTATTGTGGTCCCTCCCTCTAAGGAGGAAAACAAAACAAAACAAAACAAAACAAAACAAAACAAAAGTACAGCTGTAGCCCTTTTGTTTCTGTGTTGTAATTCCAGAAATACTTCCATTCTCTGCAGACAGGAAGGGGAGGACAATTATTACCCCTTTTAAATAGCTGTGGTAGCCCTAAAGCTCCAGAGCTGACCTTTCAGTTCCCCTTAAAGAAACACTTAGAAACAAGTACATGCTCTCCACACTCAGCATTTCAAAACAGTATATAAATACTCAACTAAAGAATGCACTGAGAATTCCCGAGTGAAAACTGGAAAACAAGGTAGACAGAAAATGGTCTCACACTGTGTTGAAATCTAGAGATCTTAGGAAGAATAATATTTCTTATGCTTAAAACTTTAGAGAAAAGCTATCTTCCTCAACATCCACTGGGGAGAGAAATGATAACCCATACACATTCAGTGTAACTGGCTTAGTAAACTCCTGACATCCTCACCCTCCAAAACTTCACTTGCAAAAGAGGATTATCTCTTTCTTCAAACTCAGATGTCAGGGAATAAGCGCATGCTTATTCTAATATAAGCAACTTCCAGTATGAGTGAACACTTAGAAACGATCCTGGTGGTGCAGGTACAAAGCTGTTGAAGGAAAGTAACCTCCTCTGCACAGACCTTTCCTTCTTGGTTCGAAATCTGAGGACAATTTTGCAGCTAACCCTTTAAAATAAAGCTATTTGGACCACTGCTCCAGCCAACTGGGCCCTGTTCTGGTGGAACACTGCCCTTCTCATCGGCCAGCAGAGCCCTGCTGCACACACTGCTGTACATGCCTGTGTGAAGCTGCAGAAGTCATATGTCACCATCTATAGGAGGGGCTGGCTAGAAGAACCTCAAAACTCTCCTTCCCCTTTTGCTCTGCCTTACCACGTCCTCTCACAGAAAGCCATTGTGTAGGCTGCAGAGGAAAATAAAAGAAGGGCGGACTTTTTCCATGCTCCCCTGCAGCCTACAAGGTGATATAAAAGCACAGTAGCCACCCCCCAACAGCTCTAGAGAAGTACAGGCCTCAGGGGGTCCCACCAACACTGGGTTCCTGCTTGGTGTGTACTGGGCAGCATTGTTTAATAATGAGCTGAGCTCAATTGCTTGCCATGTATTTTGCAGCGTAACTAATCCCTTATATTTGTGCTTTTTACCCTCATGTCTTTGTGTTTGCTTTGGGGGCAAAAAAAGTCTCACCTTTGAAGCAACCTACAGCTTCTCTCAAACCATTTGGCTCTCTCACCTCCTCCATTGTAGACAAAGCTCTGACCAACCACTGCAGCTTCCTTGGTGTGTCTCTGACAATGTTAGCACTTCTTGAGCTATCTAGGGGCCAGTGGTTTAAAGGTGAGAATAGTGATGCTATCAGGCAGCTTATCCTCACTTCGGCTCTTGGCCAGCTTAATGTTTGTAATAATTCTTAATATGCATGCTAACTGGTCTCTTAGCTTCCTTGCTAAGCATCCTGCTCAGAGTCCTTTAAAAGCAGAACTTTTTTCAACCTAAAGCTACATATCACCATTCTTCTGACTCCATCATTGCTTCCTGACTAAGACGTATTCCTGCCACCCTTCACTAATCAATTCAGTGAAGCCAGAAAACATAAGGGTAATTGCTTTTTTCCTCCTATATCTACTCATCATCCATCCACCACATCCCAGACCATTTCCTCTTCCAACTTCTACTCCTTCCCCAAGAAGTTCAAAAAGAGAAAAGATCAACTTACACAGGCTTATGTAGAGTTCTTAGAATGTATTTTTGTTCACCTTAAAAATAAAACTTTTAAAAAATATACAAGACTTTTTGAGTACAGGTATATCTTAAATGGCTGAATTATAAATAATGTCTCTGGTCACGTTCACAGCTAGAGCTGGAGCTAATGTCCCAATTCCAGTGAAGGCTTTAGAGAGTCAGGAGGCCAGCAGATGGACCTATGAGTGGTCTCTCTAGGCTCTTTGATTCATCCCAAAGTGGATTAAACAGTCCGAATGCATGGATCAGGATCCGGACAGGAGACTGGATTCCCAGATGTTCTCCTGCAAGTTCAAAGGATTCTTGAAATAAGATCAATTTACAAATTATTAAAATATAGGACTAAAAATCCACACAATAAATATAAATTACAGGTTATTATTGGAGTTATAAAGTGGCATTTTATGTTTCTTCCCCCCAAGCCTCCACCAAAAATTTAAAAAGGCCTCAGAGGCTTTCTAATGACCAAAGGCAAGTCAGTTGCCCAAAATCTCTTCCAGCCAAGACACCTTGGCTATCAGCCTGCCCCCAGGCTATGACAGCTCAGCTGTTATATTGCCCACAACAGGACATGGCTTAAATTAAAGCAAGGCTGTTTGTTCTACAAACTTGGATCAGAGCTGACTAGAGTGCAGGCCAGAAAACTGGAGAGACAAACTGTTTCGGGACTCAGGTGGATAAGTTTCTTTTTTAAAAAAGTGCCTTATTTCCCAAAAAGGAAATACTAAGGGGTTTGATATCTTGTCACTACCCACACTCAATTGCCTAAAAGCAAGTGGCAGAAGAAAATGAAACCCGAATTGAGAATGCACAATTCTTGCTGCCCCAGAGCTATACATGTCATTTTCCTTGATGTTTCTCATTTCAAAAGTATAGGCTGCATGTAAATAGGGTTTATCGGGAGAGGTAAAGACAAGCCAATTTAACCTTCCCACGGCACAATCCTTAATTTGAAGTCCACCTTATTAGCCTTTCCTATTCTATAATACAACTCAAAAGCAGAGGATGTGCTCAAAGCTCTTCTTTCACAACAGATTTCATCCTAATCGCAGGGCTACATTGTCACTACAGGCTCAGGAAAGAGCTAGGGTGATTACTGGAACAAGACAAGATCTTAAGGAACAGAAAAAAAAAGATAACATACTTGTGAGTCACTCTACTTACAAAGCTTGCTCTTCCTAAAAAACTGAGGAGACAGTCAAGGATTGAAGGACAGAGGCATTGCTCTTTCTCTTCCTTCTTCCCTGATCCATATCCAGATACTTAGGGCTGCAACAGGAAACCTCTTGGGTGGGGGCACTAGGATGGGAAGAGGAGGGTACCAGTACACTCCCCACCTTCCCTAAACTGCTTCTACTTCTAAGGTTTTCCACTCTCCTTTCAACAAGTCTGAGAATGATTATACTCTTTTTTGTCATAAACCTACATTTCTGAAATAGGAAGAATAGAGGAAAGAGTGGGTGATGGAAAAAAGTGTTTGTGCCCCCTAGCTAGCTGCACTTTGAGGGGCCAGCAAATAACGCTTGTTTGACCCCACCAGTCAGTAGCTACTCAGGGTGTGGGAGGATATATATAGATCTATGTAATTATAGCTTCTAGTGCATATGTCAACAACTATATACAGGGATCTATAAATTAAATGCATTTGTGGCCACTGCAACTAGGTTGACGTACCTGAGCTCCGCTACTTTTGGTGCCCTCCTCCCTGCGAGAGCTTCAGCTTATTTAAGAGCCCCTACAGCTCCCTCCTTTCTCTGAGTCTTGGGGGTGGGGGGAAAGCCCGTGTCACCCCTGCACGTAGGATACACAAGAGAGAGCCGCGCAGAAGGGTTCAGTGCTGGGATCTCCCCCACCCCTCCCCCCACCCCTTATGGCTCAGGGCCCTGGCGCCACAGCACGGTCCTGGGAAGACCAAATCCCGAGTCCCGGGCCAATCGTGGTCTCCTGGCTGAAGATCGGACTGCAGGCCACTCGTCCCCAGGACGAGCTGGCGATCGTCGAGGGAAGGGGGGCGTCCACTCCCGTGAGGGTCACTCTCGTGGGCTCTCCGCCCCGTCTTGCTGTAAAGTCCAGCCTCCCGGCTTGGGAAGGATGGTTCCCGGCCGCCCTTGACGTGGAGGAGTTCAACGACTCCCGGGCGCCGCCGCCGCTTCCTCCTCGTCTTCCTTAGGCCCCCGCGGCCGCTCCAGAGGCCCGGCCAGGGGACTGTCGCCAGAGGGCTTGGGAGGCACTGGCCGCGCCGCCTGCAGCGGGGGCGCGTCGCGCGGCGCCTCGCGGCGGGACGACCCCGTGGCGTTGGGCCCCCTTGCCGTCGCCCCCGAAGTCCCGGACGGGCCGGTGGCGTTGGAGCCGCCGGGGGATGGGCCGGCAGCTCCACCCGAAGTCCCGGCGCCCACCGGCTGCCAGATGAGGCTATAGTAGACGGCGAGCACGATGGCGGCCAGCGACACGGAGAGCACGTAGGCGAACACGGTGGCGAGCCGGACCCACTTCTTGTTGGTCTTGGCCGCCATCTTCGCCTTCTTGTCCCCGGTGTAGGTGGCCGGCTTGCCCCGCTCGGCCGGGGCCGCGTCGCGCTCCTTCATGGGGGGGCCCCGGCCTTTGCCCCGGTGCTCCACTGCCCCGGCTGGAGGGGGCCTGGCGGCCTGAGAGGACTGGGCAAGGGGCAGCCCGGCGCCCTCGGTTCCCGGCCGCTCCGCCGCCTCTCCTCACGCCGCCGGCCCGCAGCCCGCCACCGCGTCGCTGCAGCCGCCGCCGGGGCCTGGACCAGTCACCGCCGCCAGCGCCGCCGCCGCCGCCGGCCCGTCAGCTGCTTCCCCGCCGCCGCCACAGCCACAGCCGCCACAGCCGCCCGGCTCCGCGTCCCCATCCGCCGCCGCCGCCTGCCCGGCCGCCGGCCGCCCGGTCTCCAGTGGCCGCGCGGACAGCGCACTCTGCTCCAGCCGGGCTCCCCCGCCTCGCGCGCGGGCAATAGAGGGCGGGGGAGAGCGCTGCTGGGGGCTGCCTCTTAAAAGGGCGACGCCGGGGTCCGGAAGTGCCCCGCGGGGAGGCGGGCTTCAGTTGGGCTCTGCGAGCCCCACGGCGACGCCCCGTTACGAGAGAGTTAAAGGAGGCTGGTTCTTAAAAGGGCAACGTCGCCTCAGCCCCGCGCGGGGTGGAGCGGCGAGGGTGGGAGCCCCCGCGCTTCTTTAAAAGGGGAACGGCGTTGTTCCGAGCGGAGTGCAGAACTGGAAGGGGGGTGTGGAGGGTCGGTCGGAGAGCGGAGCTGTCACCTCTGGCACCTCTCCTCTCTGTCCTGCCTGAAATGACGGATGAAATTGCAGCAGCAGCTTCGGCCCTCAGCCCTCAGTTTACCCCCAGAGTCGGGGTGATACCACGCTAGTGCTCTCTTCTCGCGCCTCGCTCAACATACCCTCTGGTCGGGTCTTCCAGACCCCTTTACACCTGGTAAGCCTGGCTCACGTCCTGCGTAGGCAGACAAGAACCACAGGAACTCCCACTGTGGTCAGAGCTAGTCGAGCCCCTTCCCCTCCAGGCCCACCCCCGTATTCCTGGTGCCGCCTGGGCTTCGGGGCTCTGCTGAAATCTTCCTGATTCCTTGTCCTCTTAGAGCCCCCAGTCAGGCTGCACCACGTTTTTGCGCTCTGCTGGTTTTTCAGACGCCTCTCTTACCCTAGTGCCAAAGTTTGTAACAGGTCTCAGGTCCCGCTTTTTGGGGCTTCCGACTCCCAGGTTAAGAGGTTTACTGAACCCGTGGACGGCTCCCAGAACTTTTTTCCTGTCTGATCTTGTGCGAGTCTCAGAGCCCGGGCCGTTGTTCCCTTGCCCCTCTTTCCATGTAAGGTATGTCTTCCCTCAGGTGGTTTCTGACGACCTCTCTCCGAGCTCGAGCTCGGACTCTATCTAAGTAGTCGCTTTCTCCTGTGCCTTCCCGCTTCTTCCGCCCTCCTCTCTCCTTCCCATTCCCTTGAATTCTATTTCCTGTGTTCGCAGAGCTGGATGTGTGGACCTCCGGGGTGTCTCAATGGGTGTGGGAGACTCTGCCTTTGTTAGTGTATGTGGGGAGAGGACTGTGGTCTTGATGGGCTTCTGTGGGTGAACCTTCCTCCCACCCCAAGTGCTGTCCCTGTAGATGTGAGCCTGACTCCTGGCTTCTGACTCTGCGGGGCAGGACCCTCTCTGCCTTTCCCATTTCCCCTCTTCCTCCACAGGAACCTTTGGCTTCTGCTGCCTCTTTAGGGGGAAGCCCTTCCCCAACACTATTGCCGGGCTACCTCACCCACACAGAAGGCAAGTGGCTGTCAGAATCCAGTGTGCTGATGCTGGGAGAACCAATGGCCTAAAACCCAGCCCCTCACTCCAATTCCTGAGACCCTGGTGTGAGTCTGCCACTAGTAGGGGCCAACTGGATGCTTTTTACTTTCAAGGATATTGGAAGTTTGAAGTGTATATTGTCTTCTGTAGGCTGATGGGGAGAAGACAATCACTCTTTCCCGGTCCTCCTCCAGAGCTGGTCTAGCAGGGTGGCTTGTTAAGTTAAAAGTCCTGAATTGTTTCTAGATGTTGTCCTCTCTTCTCTCCCGTGCTCTCTGGCTTTCCCGGCAGGACTGATCATACCAACAATACAAAGGTGAAATATTCTGAAAGATTCCAGGTAAGGCCAAAAACAAAGCCTTCTTCTATCATCTTTCTTGAATGCATTCTGTATCTATTCTGTTGCAAATTAAACTTCTTTCTTCTTGCTTGGTTCTCAGTGGAGCGGAAAACAGCATGTCACTCTTTTCTATACTAAAGAATAAATGTACTTGAAGCCCTTATTCAATTCCTCCTACCCTATTTTTCTCCAAACGAAACAGTGCCAGATTCTTTAACCTATCATCAATAAGCCCTATTTATTATCTGGATTTACATAGTGTCTTTTACCCTAGGAACTCAAATTGCTTTCAGATATAATTGAGCCTGATCTCCCTGGTGCCTGAGCCATTAAGAAACCATTAGTGTATTCCTTTTGCAGGCAACTAAATGGCCCCCTAGTGGCCTGAAAGTGAATATGCTTCTCTAAGTGCCTCTCCCCTACTAAGGGTAGTCAGAGAGAAATCAAGAGAATCAAGGCAGAGTGGGGACAGAAAGGGCCCAAAAGGTTTTCTCTTGTAAATTCCCCCACAGACCCTAGAACTCATGCACAGCATCCCTATGGAACACTCTCCAGCATCAGCTAAAAAACCCTCCATGATGGTATACCTTGTCTGTTCCCTAAGGCAGCCTTCTCAGGCTTTGGAGAGTTCTGACCAATTGTAATAGTAGCAACATCCATGCCCTTATTATGTGCTAAGCACCATACTAAGCACTTATATTTGTTGTCTCATTTGTCTCACAACAACCTATCAGGTAGTTACTCTGGAAGGTTTGGTGATACATCTTAACTTCAATGGTCATATTTTCTTGATATGGATTTGTTTTTCCTCAACCAGCACCACTCTCTGAAGACTTAAAGAGTGTTTGATTCACTGACATGGGATCTCACATAACATTTCATTAGACCAAGAGTCCCACTTTATAGCAAAAGAGAAGGCACATGGTCATGGAATCTTCTGGGCATACTACATATTTTGTTGCCCACTTGTGAATAGAGTTGATTGAGTAAAAGAACAGCCTTTCAAAGGTGAGGCTGAAGCATCATTTTAGAGATGGGACACCATCTCTGGCATGGAGTATGTATCCTGTTGAATAACTATAATATTGTGTTATGGCTCAATAGCTAAAATAGAGAGAAGGGGTAGAAGGAGAAATAACCTCATTTACCATCACTCCCAGTCACCCATGTGGGGAGGTGTGTGTGGAATTCATGGTTCATATTCTACAGTTCCAGGTCCTCTGGGTTTAGAGAATCTGGGTCCCAGAGGTAGAACACTTGCACCAGGGGACAGAATAAGAATCTCATAAACATTAATTGTGGCTGCTTTCTGTCCTTCATACTCCTTGTGCTAAGACACCAGCAGGAAAATAAAGGAGTCGCTTCCTGACAGGGGTGCTTGACCCCGATCCTTTAGAAAAGTTAGGGCTGCCGCTTCATAGTGGGGTTAGGGAAGAATATGTTTGGAACCCAGGTGATCCACTGGGGTATCTCTTGGTACTCCCTTGCCCAATTTTGATAGTAAGTAGACAAATTCAGAAGCTTGGTTTGAGAAGGGCATGGTAATAATGGGCTCAGACCCCTCAGAAATGCCATTAGGTAAGCAACCTAGACAAGCAGAGGTACAAGCTGAAGGTAAAGAGAATCTAGAATGAGTAACGGGGTGTGGGGAATGCTGGATATCAATTGTTACACCAGTTGTAGTGGGAGCTATGTTTCCTTCTATTTACCTTTAAGTTTGCCAGAGAAAGTGGTCACCAGAATTCTGGAGGTGCTATTTCCAGGTAGAGTGACCTTAGTATGTGAAGCAAGTAGTTGGAGCCATGCCAAAGGGATACTGTTGTGGAGCTATGGTGAACCACCCAGATCCTTCCTTTGAGACCAAGAAGCTTATCTCCAAGTTTCCAGGAGTGTTGGCTGCTAATGGCTTGTAGCTGAGTCTCTCCTTGGGCATTTTCAAAAGGAGCTGCCTTATCTAACTTCCTGAGCTCTCCCTAAGGTTAATCTGCCTGGTCAATGTGAGGATTCAAAAGTCCAGCCATCCTGCCTTAGTTGGGGCTAGCTCTGAAGGATCATCCCAACCCCAGAAGTCCCTGTGGAGACCTCCTTTGTTGTGACTGCATCACTGGTCAGTTTCCTTCTCTCAATCCTGACTCTTCCACTCTGTCAGATGTGTTGTATTGTTTCTGGGAGCACCTCCCAATAAACTTCTTGCAAGCAAATCTGTGTCTCATAATGTTTCATGAGAAACCTGACCTAAGACAGTCAATAAAGTCACCTAAGATTCTAAGCTTGGAGACAACAGAGGACAACTTTCATTCATCTGAAGGTAGACCTCCTGGCCACCTGTGTCTTCTATACCATGGCTCCCTCTACCAATTCCCACAGTGTTGCTTGAATCCTACATCCTGGCTGCCATTCACCAAATATCCTCCAGCTGTGTGTTTCTCCACAATAAGGCAACTAAATCAAAGTCCCAGAGTATATCAGATGTGACCTGACATACCAAGAATGAGATGGGACTGAGTCTTCCTTGGTTCTAGAGCCCTGGCTGCACATTGGAACCAAGGGTGAAGCTCTTTAGAAATTCAAACTCATCTTCCTTTCCCTCTGCCCACTCACCCATCCTGGGTCCTGATTCAGAAAGTCTGGGTGCAACAAGGAATACACAATGTTTACCAGAGCTTCCCAGGAAATTCTGATTGATATCAAGATGGAGAATCACTGGGCTCAGTACTCGACTTCAATTCAGCAACCTAGGAGTCCGTCATTTTTCTGGCAGCCTTTTCATTTGACTCATATGTAGCTAGCTGTCAGCAAAAACCCTCAGTTTTATTCACACATGCTTCTGCTAAGCTGCTACTTCCCCACCCTGTGGTTGTACAGTCGGTGCCTTGGAGCGAAGCCCGGATCTCTCAGTTAAGCCTTATTCATTTCACTTTTGAGGTTAAGGCTGTTACTCCAGCAGGTTAGGATGACCCAAGTGTGTCTCCCAACATATCCCTGTTCTCACTGACTTCAGGAGCTTGTTCCCTATGGCTTTGCCCAGGTCCTGATAAAAAGGTGGACGAGGATAAGAGTAAGGATAGAAGCAAGCAATCTGTTCTGAGGAAAGTCCTTATGTGTAATGCACCATGACCGCCTGGAGAAGAACATTTTCTAATTTATTTTCATCACACCTAGGTAAACAGCTTCCTTTCTGGTAGATAAAGAGGGGCAGAGGAGATGAACAATGTGTCCAAGAATGTCCTGCTGGGGTAGGGACCAATCCTTTCCTGCCATCTACAACTCTCATCTCTAGGTTCATCATCTCTCAGAGATAAAATTGACAAAGTTGGCCCTTCGGATGAAAAAGACGGAGGTTTTTAGAGCTGGAAGGTATTTTAGAAATAATCAAAAGCTTAACAAATCAGAGAGCTCAGGTAACGTGCCAAGATCATACAGCAAACCTTTGCTCTGGTTGAGACTAAAATCTGGGTTTCTTCAGAGTAAATTCAGTATTCACTCAGCTACAACAGCCTGATCCAAAAGGGAAACACACACGTGGGACCTATTCTTTTCTGTTTCTAAGTCAAAGATAGTTCCTTCTATGATTCTAGAAGGGCTTGGCATGGGAGGGTAAGCAACATCTTCCTTCTGGGCTTCTGCAGAGAACTATTGATTGCCTCTCCTCTCCTACTTACTTCAGCACCTGCTACCCAGCCTTGTCCCTGCCTCCGTTCACATTCAGCTCTAAGCCTGCAAAGGGTGGCTGGATCTGGAGCTACAGCTGGACATACAGCTAGACTGATGAACAGCTCCTGGTCCTCACTCTCACACCTGCCTCATCAGCTGTCGGGGCTGTGGCGGTGTGAAGGTGGTGGGAGGTTGGCATTTTACTTCACAAGTTTTGGCCACTTGGGGGACAGTCTGCTGCAAGTCTACAATCAGGAACACCCCTAACTCAGCCTGCCCCAAGGTGGTTCAGCCCTTGATTTGCACAAACTGCTGAAAACTAAACAATGCAATACAAACAAAAAACAAAACAAAACAAAACAAAACAACCAATCGCCAAAGAGCAAGTCAGTGAAGATATTTGTTAGGGAAAGAGTAGCATGTATACTGAAGAGGAAGTAATAAGAAACCGCATTTGTCCTGTCTGTATCTGCTAAAAAAATAAAATAAAATAAAATAAAATAAAATAAAATAAAATAAAATAAAATAAAATAAAATAAAATAAAATAAAATAAAATAGGGGGTGGCTCCATAGTATAGTGGTTAGCACGTCTGCTTTACATGCAGAAGGTCCTGAGTTCACACCCCAGATAGAGCCACGGATCATACCACGGGTGCGCCAGCGCCCCCCGCCCCGCAGTGCGCAATGTGCGCCAGGCCCTGGGTGTGTGCCCAGAGCTTGTGGGAAGAGATGCCCCACCTTCAGTGATCCAGTTCTTAAGGGGAAACAGCAACATCCATAGGTCACGGGTGGAAGTGACGGGGGTGGGGGTAGGGTAGTGGGAATTAAAGAGGGGGAAAAATACTATTGAGCTCAAGTGCAGGCATCATACTGAGTACTTTACATCCATTATGTTATTTAGTCCTTACAACAGCACTTGAGGCATTGTTATCTCCATTTTACAGATGAGAAAGTTGAGATACAGGAAGGTTAGGTATCAAAAGATAAACCAGCTAGGAAGTGTCCGGGTTCGTAGAGTAGTGAGTGTGGTTCCCTGGGTCAGACTGGGAAACAGACCCCAGAGGATGCAACAACTGAGCCCTCTTTATTCCAAAAGTAAGCTAGCCATTGGCCTAAGACCCACAATAGGCCTCCAGGCTCCTGAACCCCACTGCTCCTTCAGGTAAGTCATGGTACAAGGTAAGAAACCCACCTAATCTGACTCTTGTTTGGCTGATAACTGGATCATCTGAAGATCTGAGTTCAACTAAACTTCTCTTATGAACAGGTTGGTAAACAAAGTATGAGGTCCCCACACAAAGCTGCCAAGTGAGCTAGTGAATTCAGGATCTCCTTCTAAGGCTCCAGGCCACCAACATCTCCCTGGGAAGCAGCAGTGAGTTGAATGTAAGTTCTCAGCATGTTCCACAGCCTAAAGCTCACACATGCCAAACTCTCCAGCATATGTGTCTCCACAGATTACAACTGACCCAGACCCTCTGGCTACTTACCTGAGGGTCTGCTTTCCTTGGATCCCCCGCCTTTCACCAGGAGGCACATGCTTTCCAGTGCACCCAGCAGGGGGCATCCTTGCCCTTCTGCCTTCTGCCCTGCGGGTAGGATTGGCAGACTGCCTGGGGGGCCTTTGCTCAGCTCAGCCTAGGAAGTACATTTTCCAAACTGGGTATTCGTGTGACCTCCTAATTTTCTCCATATCCATTCTACTCTTATTTATACAATATTTTTCTTTGGCAATTTATTAAAAACCGAAATGAATTTTTAAAAGAGAAAAGCCCTCTTTGATGAAGGTTTTCCCAGCTCCCCTCACTGTGTGGATTTCCTGCATTCTGAGGGCTGCTTTGAACGATGTAGGCAGGAGAGTACAGGCCTCATGGAAGCTACAGTTGGGGCTGGGTCTCAAGAACTGGGTCCAGGCAGTGCCATCACTGGGTAAAGATGGGTAAAGATTTATTCTGTGGATTCAGAGCCTCAATCTTCAGAGCCCAGGAATGAAAGGATCAGAGTAAAGAATCTTGAATTCCCTGCCTTCCTGTGGCACCCTCAGTCCTGTGAAATGAGAGGAGCCTGTTCCTTTCTTTCCCCAGTCTGGGGGACAGGGAAGGAATTGTCTTTCCATGCCCAAAGTGGAGAGAAGCCTGATGGCTGCAGGGCAGATAAGAGGGAGGGACTTGGGTGCAGATCCAGGGTGGCTGCAGGTGACAGGTGCAGGGGCTTTGGGAAAGGCAGGGATTTCCCTTGCAAAATCCATTCAAACAGTCAGAGAGGGAACTTGATCCCAGGGAGGGAATCGGAACTGCAGAGGACACCAGAGGGGCCCCCAGAGGGGCCTCCAGAGGGGCCCAGAGCTGGAGGGATGGGGCAGGAGAGATGGGAAACAGCAGGGCAAGGAGGGAGAGAAGACAGGAGTCCTGAGGGCAGAGGACAGGGGAGCTAGAGGATTACCAAGCTGCTTCCAAAGCCTCAGTCGGGCCTTGCTCCAGGCTCCACCCTGATGGTCTTAGAATTGCTTTTCTGGGGGTTATTTTTGTGCTAGAGAATCCTTTTAGCTCTAGCCCCCACTGGCCCCCATCCTTCTGCCCTGGCCCAGACTGGCCAGCAGAGGTAGTTCTAGGGACTGAGTGAGGATCCCATAGTTGTCAGGGGGTAGCACAAAGGCTTATGGTGGAATCTGGTTGCAAAAAGCCAGGCCTTGAGAGGGGAAGGAAGTCCTGGGCAGAGCTCCCTGCTCCCCCAGTTGAATTAACAAGAGTGATAAGCAGATCAGGTTAAGCAAGAGGAAGTGGGCTCACTAAGCAGGGCCAGGACTGAGTTCCCTGGACTGGAGCAGTGTTAGGGCCATGTACCCTGAGCAGGTGCCCAGAGATGAGGCCTCTCCAAACAGCCTCCTGTCTCAAGTGTTCTCACCCCAGGCTCTGGGCACAGAGAAGAGGAGGGAGCTTGACAGGAGAGCCCAATGGAGGCTAGTGGCCAATTGCTGCTCAAACCAGCCATGTGTTGAGTGGTGGCTAGTCAGTGGGGGCTCCAGGTCTCAGCCAGACCCAGAGGGCCAAGAGGAGAGATTCATGTGTGGTGGGTGAAGGGTATGATTACCTCACTTGCACCTCATTTTCATGGAGAGGAAGCATTGAGAAAGAGGAGCCGAGCGTTTAGCAAACTTTGCTTATTCAAAACACTCAATACTAGCTGGGCCCTGCCACACCCTAACTCCAACCTTCAGGGTGGTCCCAGACTCCTCAGGCTCTGGGAGAGACTCTTATGCTCTGGACCCCACCCCTCTGGAGATCACTCCCCCTGGTGACCTCCTTGCTTCCTCCTCTCATTTCCACCTGGGCAACAGTATCCCCAGCTAGCCCCATATTGTTCCCTCTCCAGTTCCCCAGCTGCTTCTGACCAGGGACTACCCCTGGGACTGGGAGGCCCCTGCTCCAAGACGACCAGGCCTTATGACCCGCCTCACAGTCCTGAACTGCACAGAGAAGGAAGCCCTGAGCAGGAAGTGCTGAGGCACAGGGTGAGGGCGGGGGCTTCGAGGAGGGGAGCCAGCCTCCCTGGGCAGGAGCTGAGGAGCTGTGACCACAGCCCCCACTGTAGGCAGATGGGAGGAGGCTGATTTAAAAAGCAGCTAGGCCTTTGGCCGAAGCACTCAGCTCTGCACCCAGCACTGCCACCCGGGGGCTGTAGGAGCACCCAGACTTCCGGACTGGCCCAGGGCGGGTGCCATGTGAGCCCAGCTTGGCTCTCCTCCTGCTCTCCCCTTCCTGCACTCCTCTGCTTATCCAGCTTCTCCAAAGAGGCATACTTGGCACCATGTCTCTGCTCAACCCTGTCCTGCTGCCCCCCAAGGTGAAGGCCTATCTGATCCGAGGGGAGCGCTTCATCAAATGGGACGATGTGAGTGGGGCAGGGGCTGTGGGCTGCTGGTGTGCTAGGATTACTGGGGGCCAAGCTGCTATAGGCTTTGCCTGGGTGAGTGGGTTGGTTTCTGTCTACCAGGACCAGGTGCCTGTGTAGTTTGGCCAGGCAGCTGACAACTGCCTTGATAAACAAACCTGGGGGTGAGGGTGTGTGCCCCAAGCATATGTCCCTGGATTGCCAGGGCTAGGGCCCTATGTGTAGATATGAGAAGAGGGTGGGCTGCCCGTTTATGAGAAGAGGGTGGGCTGCCTGGGGGTCACAGGAGGAAGTTTCTTTGGGTCTGGGTCTGTCCTTCCCCAAAGCCCCCAAGAAGAGCAAGATTTGTTGTTCTTGGTCCCAGCCTTAGCAGGAGGAAAGTGTGTCCTAGAGCTGAGGCAGAGTTAGAAGCAGAGGTGAGCCAGGGCCCTTCTCCCAGCGCAGATACCCCACTCTTGTCCCATTAGGATGCCAAGACTAGAATCCTTAACTCCTCCCCACCTGCCCCTGTTCCTGTCACAGGGAAGCCCTTCTCTTCCCTGAGCTGCTGGGACAGCCACCAAAGGCCCCTGGATCCCAAGTGAGAACCGGAGGCTTCTGCTCCCAGGAGCCTGGGAGGGAGTACATTGACTTCTGCTTCCGCTGGCTGCTCTCAGGCAGGCTGCCTGACGCCTGCCTGTCTGCAAGGGAAGGAGGAAGGCGCTGCTTTGCCTTGCACCTCTGTCTCCACTGTGTCTGCTTCTTTCCAAACTGGGGACTGCTTCTCAGCCTCTGGTCTTCCCAGACACCAGAGGCCAGGGGTCCTCTTGAGCATTCAAGGAGAACGATAAGGGACCCCTTCTTCAGAAAGAGGATGCTGTCAGGCTGGCCCAGTATGAGAGTCAGAAGCACTGGTCCCAGGGAGGGAACATGCAGTCTCTGCAGGAATGGGGGTGAAGTGGAGAGAGGGCCCTTAGGGCTGGCTGGTCCTCCTTACAGGTGAGATGAGGGGATTTTGGGTCTGTGAGTTAAGGCAGACTTCAGGGCTGGACTAGGCTGAATAAGCTAGTTGCCATGACTATGGGGAGGGGGCCCTGGCTAGATGCTTTCTGCTTTCTTAGGAGTGTGTGGTTGATGTGGCATGGTGGTGGCATGTCCCAGGAGCCTATGGAATGAGGGAAGTGGCTCAGAATGAAAAGTGAAGTGGCCTCTTTCAGTTCCTCTGTGTAACCTGACTAGGCAGAGGGTCATTAAGGGTGGGGACATGCTTTATGGCAAGCCATTGCCTGGGTACCTGGTTGTCCCGCTCCCTTCTCCAGTGCAGGGTACTGCACAGTCCTCGATCCTGACTTCCAAGAGCAGGAACCTCCCAAGCCTGGTCACTGGGCACATGCACCTGGGAGCCAGGGTTCTGCTCTCAGACTGCTTTCGGCACAGTTGGCAGATGACTTGG
This sequence comes from Eidolon dupreanum, assembly GCA_028627145.1. Taxonomy (NCBI): domain Eukaryota; kingdom Metazoa; phylum Chordata; class Mammalia; order Chiroptera; family Pteropodidae; genus Eidolon; species Eidolon dupreanum. The sequence goes on from CM053509.1 coordinate 55,433,901, forward strand.
GAATGTTGTGCCTTGTTAAATAAACACAGTGCACAGGACATAATCAACTCCCAACTTAATTTTGTCTCCCATGCCCCTTTACATTGTATTCGGTGGGAGAAGCTCTCCTCCTGCCCATGGAAGGAAAGTCAGACAGTCACAGACATTCCATTTACTCTTGAAGAATAGACAATTCTATGACCACTTTTCCTCACAATGTTTATTTCAGAAACTAGTTATAATTCAAAATTCCAACCTTCATTTAGAATGATATCTCCCCTGCTCCCTCTAGAAATGGTTTCATGTGTGCTGCAGGCCCCCTGGAAAGGCTTCGGGTGGGATTCCCTGGTCCTCCTCCTCTCAGGGATGGGGCACAGGAAGGGAGATGGGAAAGGAGTGCCAAAGTGCTTATTGAACAGGTGCTATTGTCAGCTGGTTTGTACTCTCTGAGCCTGGTAGAGGTGTAGGTTTTTTCATTTTCTGGTACACATTTTTGAGGATTCTCGGGAGACCTCACCCCCGACCCCTGCCCTTGAGCTAGGGATCTCTTGCTTAGGGCCCTCTCATCATCTCTATTTCAGAAGGCTGGTTGAAATGACTTCTTCAGCCCCTCTAAATCCAGTTACCATCTTCAGCTTCCTGTAGCTTTGGACTCTTTGTCCCTCCCTTCCACAGACCCACTCTTTTCCCAGCAAATATGTATTCATGGCCCCAACAGACTCTGGGGTTTGGGATCATCTAGCATGTCAGCATCTCTCTGTTCCACAATGGCAGGGATGATAAAAACTCTCCAAGTGTCATTGAAACCCCTTACTAGGCTTAAAGTGAGGGGTGGGTACCCCCAATCCTCCCTTGGAGAGGGAAGAGAATGCAACTCACAACACAGATATCTCCAAAATTAGCTTCCTCACAAAGTGCTCTCTTTCCTCTGTACTTCAACCACCCCTCATCTGAGAGACTTTTTTTTTTTTTTTTTTGGCTGGGGGCGTGGGGAGATTATTTCCTTTGTAAATTCTGCATTTGGTCTAGTCTGGCACACAAGAACTACCATGCATTGTTGGAAACTTCCATTTTAATATTTTGTTATATATGCAAAGACCATTACAATCAAAGGTAGTCTGTGTGCTCTGTGAGCAGAACAGAAGTTTAGAAGTAAGTTAATTCATCATTCACATTCATTAGTCACTCACTCCTTCAGCAAACCTACAGCATCAAGCTCGTGGTCTAGTACAGGCTTGTTTCCTGGGAGTCTACAGGTCCCTTGGGGTTTTCCAGGTGGGCTTCTAGGTCTGAGATCCAGTCCCCAGCATGTTTCAGAAAAGGCTTTTAAAAAGCAGTGAGGCTTGGGCTGGTCCTTGACGGTGTTTCAGGCAGGGGAGGGTATTTAGACTTGGAGGTGGGAATGCCCTTGGTGGCTATAGACAGCTGAATGGATGGGATAGAAGGTGGTCCATGGAGGGGAGGACTGTGCATGTGGGAATCTAGGTTGCTGCTAGGTTGTGCAGGGCCTTGGACGTAGGCACAGGAGTTGGGCTCTTGGCTCTCACTGTGCTGAACAATCCTGGAGGTAGTATGGAGTCTCAGGGAGAGATATTCTACACCTTTGGCTGAGCTGCGGCCCTTGAAAACAAGGTGAGGTAGGAGTCAAGACCCTGTTTGGGGTCTAGAGGGAGAACTTCTCCTTGGTTTAGAGGCGAAACTCTCTTCTCTTTCAAAAATGCCATCTCCAATCCTCTACCCCTCTCTATCCCTGGTCCAGAGCTTTTAAAGCTTATGACCAGCCCTTAGCTCTGGAAAACAAAGGGAAATGCCTGCAGATTCCTGGGACAGCCACCTGCTAGGGAGATGGTGAGCTCTGAAACCCCTAGTGTGGGCCAGGGAAGCTTGGCCTGGAGTCTCAGAGAAGGGTGCTGATTCCTTCTCTTCACAGGAAACAACGATAGCCTCCCCAGTTATCCTTCGTGTGGACCCCAAGGGCTATTACTTATACTGGACATATCAGAGTAAGGTGAGACAGCCCCTATTTACCATGGTCCTGAGTTCCTACTGATTCATTGAGTTAAAGCAGCTTCTTGGTGATTTGGAGGTGAAGATTTGGATGCTAGGGAGTTTAGAATGACCTGGAAGGGTGGCTTTGGGTGATCTCCTGTGGGCAGGGGCTATTTGCTTTGGAATGGAGGATGCAGTCACTCCAATCATGGCTGCCTTGCACCCAGATGCTCCAGCCTTAGCATCCTGTGGAGAGAAAGAGTGAGAGAGAGAGAGAGAGAGAGAGAGAGAGAGAGAGAGAGAGAGAGAGTGAGAGAGAGAGAGAGAGAGAGAGAGGGAAACAGGGCTGCAGCTGAAGGCTGATTCTCTGCTTGTGGTTCTGGGTGAAATTGAGGGCTTAGAGAAATCAGAGAAGAACCTCAGCACCCAAGTAGAAAGAAGGGAGGGGGAGCCTGGGGACAGTCCAGGATGGTGGAGTTCACACTGCAGGCTACAGCTTCCCAAGTAATTCGAGTAACTTGAATGGCCAGGGAAGGAATGAGCAGAGAGGAAGGGAGGAGGGTCATCATGAGTAAGGAGAACCTGATCGCTGGGAAGGGAAGGCTGGAGTCTGGGTGGTCCTACACAGTCTTGACATCGAGAGAGGGCAGTCGACTGAGGTGTGAAGAGGTATAGATATTCCCTCTACTCTGCTCTTTGTCCACATCTCCTCTTTGCTCTCATGGGATGCCTTCCAGGAGATGGAGTTTCTGGATATCACCAGCATCCGCGACACCCGCTTTGGGAAATTTGCCAAGATTCCCAAGGTAGGTGGGCCCAGCAGTAGCCCAGTTGCAGCATGGCCACCAGCTTCATGGGACTGAGGCAGGAGTCTCTCACGGGGTGGGAAGCCTGATCTCTGGAACAAGGTGAAGGGTCCCTGGGCTGGGCAGCAAGCCCTCATTCTGAGATGAGGAAGGGACATGGCTGCTCCAGGGCTTGCTGGGGCCCCGGTGCTAGGGTACCATCAGAAGAGATGTCATGAGGCCATCTCCTGCCCTTAGAGCACCCCAGGCTATCTGGAAGGTGTTGCTCACACCCCCGACCTCCTGACTAGTTTGCCTATATTTTACTTAATGCTGGTAGGAAGATTAGAGGAAAGAATTGGTGGGAGCAGGATTCCCTGAGACTAGGAGCTAAGAATCTGTCTTCAAATGAAAAGTGACAAAACACACAGGACTCTCGGGTCCCACATTCTTGGTTAGCCTGTTCCTATGGGCCTCCCGCTCCCAGCCCCAGCTCCTGGAGCTAGGGATGAAAGATGCTGAGGCCTGTGGCTCCTAAGATGGGGATGGGATTTCACTCCAGTGGACCACAGTTCAGGTGGCTGAGAGGGAGGGATGAGGAGAGCCACAGCGGGCAGGGATGGTCCTAACCATGTCTCCATTGCTGCAGAGCCAGAAGCTCCGGGATGTCTTCAACATGGACTTTCCTGACAACAACTTCCTGCTGAAGACACTCACTGTGGTGTCTGGCCCCGACATGGTGGACCTCACCTTCCACAACTTTGTCTCCTACAAGGAGAACGTGGGCAAGGTGCAGTGAGGAAACATGGTGTGGGGTTTGGCAACTGCGATGGGCTAGACTTCCTGAGAGAGGTCTGGGCCACGGGGTGGCACAGACACTTTTAAGGTCAGGGGCCTGACTACTGCGCTCTGGGGTCCTGCAGGACTGGGCTGAAGATGTACTGGCTCTGGTCAAGCACCCGCTGACAGCTAACGCCCCCCGCAGTACCTTCCTGGACAAGATGTAAGTGCCTCCTGCCTGGCCTTAGCCTTCAGGGCTAAGCGTGCCAGCCCCAGGGCCTGACAGGCTGCTTTCTGCCCCACCAGCCTAGTGAAGCTCAAGATGCAGCTCAACCCTGAAGGGAAGATTCCTGTGAAGAAGTGAGTCTCCCTTCCTGCCTTCCCCCACTTCTTCCCAGCTCCACAAAGCCTTCTCTCTCCAGGCCCTGACCCCTCTCTTTGCCTGATGCCTTTCTCTGCTCCTTCAGTTTTTTCCAGATGTTTCCTGCTGACCGCAAGCGGGTAGAAGCTGCCCTCAGTGCCTGCCACCTCCCCAAAGGGAAGGTGAGTGGCTCTCCCTTCCCTAGCCCACCCTACTATTCTTCTTACCTGAACTGGCTCTGACCAGAGGGCAACTTGGCAAGGTCTGATTGGGGGCGGGGAGGGCAGGAATGACAGCATAGTTCCAGTCAACAGTGTCAAAGCCAGTTAACTTTAGAGCCACTGGTTTCTGATACACAGAAACAGTACCAGGGTGATGGGGGTGAGGTGCTAGGGTTCTAGCAGGCCGGTCTGTACCCCTATCTCTGGGCGGTTGTGGGAGTAGTGGGTGGTGTTCAAAACAAGCAGCAAGGATTGGCACATTCCCATTCCAGCCCTGGAATGGAAGTGGAGATGAATGTTTTTAGCCTGCAGGAGCGAGATAAGGTCAGCAGGGACAGGAGGCAGTCTGCAGAGATCTGAAAGCTGCAGGAAGGTATTAGTTCTTCAGTGTGTGGGGTGAGAAATAGAACCAAGGGTGAAAGCTGCCAAGACACAGTCTTCAGCTCTACACAGGAAAATGTTTTTCTCTTTAGTTAAGTAATTACTTTTTAATTACAAGTTGTATGTGGGGTCATCCCATGAGGTGCACTATATGAATTACAAAAAAAAAGGAGACCTCTAGGGCAGGTAAACACAGGCCTGAGCCAGGGTTCATGCCTGGGTGGGGGCGTGAATCTCAGCTCCCCGTTCTCCCTTGGCCATGCCTTTATACAGGGAACCACCTGCACCCCATATAGTCTTTTCTCCTGGTAAGAATTTGGAATATTATAATTAAATTAAAACCTCATGGATTACCTGTCCCCATGAATTCCAGGAAGAATACTTACCCTATAGTCACAGCTCTGTGGAGTTGGTGACCCCTGGGTGCAGTCAGCCACAGGTGATGCAAGCACGGAGTGGAGGAGAAGGTGGGAGCAGGCTCCTGCTCAGGGCCCTGCAGCAAGCACTGAAAGCTGTTGTCAGTACACTTCCACCCTCCTTTTCTCCTGCCTCCTGAACTAGTACATTAACTAAATCCTCCTGATTTGTCAGCAATTCTTGTTTCCCAGTAGGGGCCACTGACCCATCTTTGCTTGGGGCTGATAGGTTCAAGATCTAGTCTTAGGGAGATCTGGTCTAGCTCTCCTGCTTCAAACTAAGACTGTTGTTGGCCTTCCAGTATGATCCTTGAGGACATTTGATGGTTTTTTCTGAGATGGAATGCAAAGGCACAGAATCTCTAAATGCCACTACTCTACTTTCTATTTCTATAGATTTGCCTGCTCTGGACATTTCATGTAAACGGAATAATATATTTTGTGATCTTTAATGTCAGGCTTCATTCACTTAGCATAATATTTTCAAGGTTTATCCATGTTGTAGCACATATTAGTACTTCACTCTTTGTTTATGGCCAAATAATAGTCCATTGTATGGATATATCACATTTTGCTGACCTATGCATCAGTTGGTGAATATTTGGGTTATTTCCACGTTTTGGCTATTATGAATAATGTTGCTATGAACATCGTATACATGATTTTGTCTGGATATATGTTTTAAATTCTCTTGGGTATATACCTAGGGGTGGAATTGTTGGATCATATGGCCATTCTATATTTAATATTTTGAGAAACTTCCAAACTGTTTTCAGAAGTGACTACATCATTTTGCAATCCCACCAGCATTGTACAAGGGTTGCAATTTCTCTGCATCCCCAACACTTGTTATTATCTTTTTAAAATTTATTTTAGTCATCCTAGTAGGAGTGAAGTGGTATCTCATTGTGGTTTTGATTTGTATTTCTTTAGTGACTACTGGTGTTGAGTATCTTTTGATGTGCTTATTGGTTGTTTAAATATCTTCTTTGGACAAATATCTGTTTATATCTATTGCTCTTCTTTCAATTGGGTTATTTGTCTTTACACTGCTGAATTGTCCCTTCTTGGATATTGATTTGCAAATATTCTCTCCCATTCTGTGGATCTTTTCAGCTTTTTGATGGTAAATTTCGAAGCACAAAAGTTTTTAATTTGGATGAAGTCTAATTTATCTTTTTTGTTATTGTTGTTCTTGTGCTTTTTGGTGTCTCTAACTCTTATTGTTGACTTGTCTATTTCTCTTTTAAATTCTGTCAGTTTTTGCTTTATGCATCTTGGGGCTATGTTGTAAGCCATATTTTTTTTTTAATATTCAAATAGTTTCTTTTTGAAAATTTGTCCTCCACTGGAAAAAAAAAAAAAAAAAAACTAGTCCACTGCTTTGGCAAGTGGCGCCACTTAATTCCTCCCCAGTCTGGTCATTCTTAGTTCTAATCCTGCCCCGGCCAAAAGAGTAACCAGTATCCAAATTCAGGGGCAAAGCAAATCAGCTAAGCATGCTCTCTACTCAGCAATCAAGGCCTTGAAAAGTGGGTGCTCAGTGTGTCCTTGATGCTTCTTTGTCTGCCCAGAGCCCTCCCTCTTACCAGAGCCCCTTGTACAAGGCTGGGCCTAGCTGGTGATTCTTAGCACTGAGAGGGTTGGACAGGAGTGATCAGGTGACTCTCTGTCTCCCCAGAATGATGCCATCAATCCTGAGGACTTCCCAGATTCTGTCTACAAGAGTTTCCTCATGAACCTCTGTCCTCGGCCAGAAATAGATGAGATCTTCACTTCCTAGTGAGCTTCCTGGGCTGGGCTGGACATGGGGAAGAGGTGGTGTCTAAAATTCTCACTTGCCATGCTGACAATTAGGTGGCTTCACTGGAGAAGGGGGATTGTCTAAGTTCCTCAGCCTAGGGGATGTAGACTTGTACTCTTCTCTCTGGCCTGCAGCCATGCCAAGGCCAAACCCTACATGACCAAGGAGCACTTGACCAAATTCATCAACCAGAAACAGAGGGACTCCCGCCTCAACTCCTTACTGTTTCCGCCAGCACGGCCTGACCAGGTGCAGGGCCTCATTGACAAGTATGAGCCCAGTGGCATCAACGTGCAGAGGGGTGAGGACCAAAGGAACCCCTTACCCCCTGTGAGCCTATTCTGCTCCGGCCACTGGACTGTGGCTTTGACAGTCATCCCCTGCCCTCCCAGGCCAGCTGTCACCTGAGGGCATGGTATGGTTTCTCTGTGGGCCTGAGAATAGTATACTGGCTCAGGACAAGCTGCTGCTCCACCATGACATGACACAGCCACTCAATCATTACTTCATCAACTCCTCACACAACACCTACCTGACAGGTAGGCTCTGGCCACCTCACTGCTGACTTCTCCTTTTATGGGGGCTGCTCCTGTTCCTGGAATTCCTCATGGGGCTGCCCTTGGGTTGCCAATAGGACAGACCATCCTGGAGTGGGGTAGGGGAGAGCAGAACAGCCCTTAAATGAAGCCCCTGCCCTTCCCCTTGTTCTGATTCAGCTGGCCAGTTCTCAGGCCTTTCCTCGGCTGAGATGTATCGCCAGGTGCTGCTAGCTGGCTGCCGCTGTGTGGAGCTGGACTGCTGGAAGGGGAAGCCCCCCGATGAGGAGCCTATTATCACCCATGGCTTCACCATGACCACAGATATCTACTTCAAGGTAAGACTCAGAGTGTGGAGTCTGGTGGTGGAGGCATTAGGAAAGGGCCCTTGTCCCTAAGCTTTCTGGGGGTGGGGGAGCATGAAACAGAGATGAGGAGTAGCGGGGAGGCCTCGGACTGGCTTGGGAACTAGAGGGAACCAGAGGTGAAAGGAGACAATAGTCATCCTCCAGTTCTATGTGTGGTTGAAACTGGGGAGTGAGGAAGGATATCATTGGGGGAGGGGAAGCCTGGAGCACTGTCCTCGTCTCCATCAAGTCCCCTTCTCCTCCAGGAAGCAATTGAAGCGATTGCAGAAAGTGCCTTTAAGACCTCCCCGTATCCTGTCATTCTGTCATTTGAAAACCACGTGGACTCGTGAGTGTCCAGGCCCATGCCCAGCCCTCAACTGTCCCCAGCCTCTAGCCATGCCCTTTGGTCTCAGTACAATTTCTTCAGGACCTTAGGCTCTCCTGCTTGTGTCCCTGCTTCCTCGAACTCCAGTGCCCCTGATGACCCAGATCAGGGGCCCAGAAAGATGATCAAGATGAGGGCAGAGCTGCTGAACCCCCCCCCCCCACTTCTGCTCCCTACAGACCCCGCCAACAAGCCAAGATGGCTGAGTACTGCCGGGTGATGTTTGGCGATATGCTGCTCACAGAGCCCCTGGAAAAGTTCCCTGTGAGTGAACTTCACTGTGGGGCATCTGGACCCGGGGGCTGGGGACTTCGGGTGTGGTGGAGGCTAGGTTAACCACATGTCAGGCACTGTGCTGAGCTTTAGGGGTATATTAGCAACAAAGATGCAGTCCCAGCCCTCAGACTACTTACCTTCTAGTGGGGAGACAGATAAGGAACCTGGCCTTGACAACCAGTGACTGCTATAGGAGTACTTGGGGAATTACGATCTGGTCTCGGGGATCAGGGAAGGCTTCCTGGAGGAAGTGATGGCTAAGCTGAAACTGAGGGAAATATTGGATTTACGTTGGTGAGATTGGGGAAAGGGAGTTCTAGACAGACTGAATAGGTGAGAGAGAGCATCACTGAGGAATTGAAGTCAGTCGGGTCAGGAAGGGGTTTAGTGTATGTGAGGGAATAATGAGAGGTGAGGCTGGAGAAGTAAGCAGGGGTAGATGGAGCACAGCTTGGTATGAAGAAACTTAGGGTACACCCTGAAGGTGAGGAGATGATGCTGACCCTCCCTACTCTCCTACAGCTGAAACCAGGTACCCCCCTGCCCAGCCCTGAGGATCTCCGTGGCAAGATCCTCATCAAGAATAAGAAGAATCAGTTTTCTGGCCCAGTATCCCCTAGCACAGAGCAGTCGGGTGAAGAGGCTGAGGGCAGCTGCCCACCCAGTGCCCCTGTGGATGGGGACACAGGTGAATCAGCCTGGGAGGAATGGGGCTAGGGATGGGGAAGCATGTAGAATGGGAGAGGAAGGCTGGGCCTGGAGTGGATGTGCTGGGGATCCAGATTGGTAGGGGGTTACCCCATCCCCAGTGCTGATGGAGCTGTGTGTGGCAGTGTGGACAGGTGAGAAAGGGGCTGAGCTGGAGGAGGATGTGGAAGAGGAAGAGGAGTCGGGAAGCCTGGATGAAGAAGAGATAAAGAAGTTGCAGTCAGATGAGGTGTGTAGGGACAGCCCTAAGCCCTTTCTGCCACCTCCACTGCAGAGCCCTTCAGGTGAGGGAGTGGGCAATGTCCCTGTGCTTATTACTCTCTTTTCCACCCTCCTCTTTCTTCCCTAGGGCACAGCGGGCCTGGAGGTGACAGCTTATGAGGAGATGTCCAGCCTAGTCAACTACATTCAGCCCACCAAGTTCATCTCCTTTGAGTTCTCTGCCCGTGAGTTAGCAGGGGGTGGTGGTAAGCTGGACATTCAGCTAGATTCAGGAGAAGGTCCTTAGGAAGTGTGTTGTGACACCAGGCAGCTTGATAGGTGGGGGTAGGAGGAAGGAGAGTCCTCCTCCTTCCTTGGACTGAGGACTGTCTATAAATATTCAGCAGAGGAGTCAGGCAAAGGGCTTGTTTAAGTGGCAGTGGCTCCCATTTCCTGGCACAGTACTCAGGAACTTGGCACCAAGCAGAATGCTCTGGAGTGTGTCAGTGACAGGCCACCTTAGCTAGGCTGGCCTGGGGCTCCTGCAGCCTTCTGCAGGTTCTGTGGCTCCCAAACCCAGAAGCCCAGGCCCTGTGACATAGCCCCTGGGAGCGGGTAGAAGGCAGAAAAACCAGCCAGTGCACATCTGCTTCTTTTACCCTTTCCTTTCTGTGTACTCCATGCTATTTATCTTCTCCAGACATACACACAGTGCCTTCCTCTCACTCTCTGTGCAGATTTCCAACATGAACACCTTTTTCTGTATATGCTAGTTCATGGTGTATACCTCTGCCACCTTGACTCCTCACCCTTGAACCCACAACTCTCACCCCTACCTGTGCCCACCCATGACAGACAGCATACTCGGTGTGTACCTCTCACCACCACCCCCACCCCTCTTGTTCAGCAGAGCGGGTGTGCTTTAGGCCCTGCCCATTACAGCATGTTCCTGACCCCCTGGGCTCATCCTAGAATGTTCTCACACCCTCTGCACCCACCCAGGGGAAGCACTCCTCACCCTCGAGACTGAAACACACGCCATCCCTGTGCATATCTGCCAGCATATACTGTTACCCACACAGATCTGCACGTCCTCCTGCCCCCTGGCGTTGGCTCCTGAACACTCAGGCTTCACTATGTCGCTATGTTAGAGGCAATTCTGTGCTGGAGGGAGCCACACCAAAGAGGAGGGCAGGTCTGAGGGAGGGCAGAGCCTGACGAGGACTCCCACTCTTCTTTCCCCTCTACACAGAGAAGAACCGAAGTTATGTCATCTCCTCATTCACAGAGCTCAAGGCTTATGATCTGCTCTCTAAGGCCACAGTGCAGTTTGTGGAGTATCCTTGAGTCCTCATTAGCCTGGGTCCCTGGTTGAGGTGGAGGGAGGGGGACAGTGCTCACGGACCAGGGGTGGGTACTGTTGGGTCCTCCTGGTGCAGGCAGCCTCGGCATCCTATACTCTGGGGCAGCTACAACAAGCGCCAGATGAGCCGCATTTATCCCAAGGGAACCCGCATGGACTCCTCCAACTACATGCCCCAGATGTTTTGGAATGCTGGTTGCCAGATGGTCGCCCTCAACTTCCAGACGATGGGTGAGGACACTCCCAGGCCCTGAAGAATCTTTCTCTGCCCCTCCTACCTTCATCCCATCCCTTCATGGGGGATCTTTAGACTAGACCAGAGTGTCCAGTTGTTTGTTTGGGCTCTGGGAGCACATGCAGGTGTGTGAGCATTTAGGGACAGAAATGCATTAGCTCATGCCTATATGACTGCACGTATATGAGTATGTATGTGAAGATCCCAGGGTGCTTGCGTGGGTTCTGGCTGCTCTCTGGGTGGATCTGTGGGGACACCTGCTCCACTGGCCTCTACTCCCCCTGTGAGCCTGAGATCTGGTCGTGACCTTCGTCCTGCTAACTCCAGGTTGTGGGCCCTTTCTGAGAGATGAGACGCCCAAAGAAACCAGGCTGAGACATGAGAAACCCTCGTGCCAACAGTCTACTCAACCTCCCCATTCACAAAACAAGAGAAAGGCAGGGAAATGAGGAAACAGAGACTTGGTGCAGACGCAGAGCAGGGCCTTCCTCATTCAGTGCTCTTGTCCCCCCAGACCTGCCTATGCAACAGAACATGGCACTGTTTGAGTTCAATGGGCAGAGCGGCTACCTCCTCAAGCACGAGTTTATGCGTCGGCCGGACAAGCAGTTCAACCCATTCTCGGTGGACCGCATTGACGTGGTGGTAGCCACCACCCTTTCCATCACGGCAAGACCCTGAGGCGAACAAGTGGCTGGGAGGGCTGGAGCCTTGAGGAGAAAGACACAGGAGCCCCACTCCTCCACTCCCAACCCCCTCCCCTGATATCATGGAAACTTCAGCCCCAGCCAGTTCGTGCAGTAGCAAGTTGCCTTGGAAACTGCCTCCTCCTCAGCACTGGAGGCTGCCTCTTGGTCCCTATGGAAACCAAGGGGAAGGGCTGAGGCTAGGATGGGGGAGGGGAGAAGAGTGGGCAGAGTAGGGCAGCAGGAGCCCCAGGCCCTGGAGGAGAGAGATGGGGAGACCACACTACTTCCCTGAATGCTGGAAGCACCCTGGTTATCAGAGCTTAGCTTTAACCCTTGAGCCACACAGCCTCTACTCGGTGGCCAGAGCTGAGTGGGGCTCTTCACCGTACCCAAGAATGGATGCTTCAGCTAGAGGAGCTGGAGACCCCCAAGTGCTGGGGAATGGCCTGGGTGGGGCAACTGATGCTGTCCTCCCCTGGTCCTCACCTCCAGGTAATCTCTGGGCAGTTTCTGTCAGAACGCAGTGTGCGCACCTATGTGGAAGTGGAGCTGTTTGGCCTTCCTGGGGACCCCAAGAGGCGCTATCGCACCAAGCTGTCTCCCACTACAAACTCCATTAACCCTGTCTGGAAGGAGGAGCCCTTTGTCTTTGAGAAGGTAGGGGGCTAGGGCAGGTCAGGGGCTGCGGTCCATCCCTAGTTCCTGGCCTCTATTTATAGAAAAGAGAAAATACATAAAGGGAGTTCCTTGATACTCCTCTCTCCCCACCGCTCACTCTGTGCCCTCCTGAGTTTCGAGAGTCCAAATGGCAAGTTTACAGAAATGTACTTGGTGGGCAGGTTTTGAGTGTGTACATGCGCCGGTGTGTGTGCATGTATGCATGTTCATATTAGGATCAGAGGCAGAAACGTGAACTCCCAGACCAGAGTGCAGAGTCCCATGGGATCACAGGGGTCTTTTGCCCCCACTGGATACTTTTGGCAAAGCTGCCACAGGCTGTCTGCACCAGGACCCCCAGACCCCTGAGCTGCATATCCAGCCTTTTCTCCTGTGTGGATCGACCATGGCCAGAGCTGTGAGGATGTCTGTGTGTGTTGCCTAGACCGTGCCCTCTGTTCTTACCAAATCTGGTCATATCTGCTATGTTCTACACTGACCCTAGACTTCTGGAACCAGGGAGCGGGGCAGTTTGGCTACCCTCTCCCCTTCCCAGCTTGTCCTGTCCTGAACTCTCTCCAGATCTTGATGCCTGAGTTAGCCTCCCTCAGGGTGGCTGTGATGGAGGAAGGCAACAAGTTTCTCGGACACCGCATCATCCCCATCAATGCCCTGAATTCTGGTAAGGTTATGGGTCCTTTGCTGTTCCAAGGAGGTCTGAGACCAAGGCTAGCTTCAGGGGCCTGTCTGGAGGGTGGGGCAGCTTCAGGGAGGTGGTCCTGAGACCTTACTTAACACTCTCATGTTATCAGCTCTAAAGAGTGGGGCAGGAATAGTACCACTTTAGGATACTGACAGAGGTGGGGACTCTGCCCATCTAACAGAATGTCTGTACTTTTCTGAAACTACTAGGGCAGTTTCCCAAGTAGCTGACATTTATTGGGCACTTAAAGTGCTTTAAGGGCTTATAACATAGTCTCACTTAATCTTAACAATAACCACATAAGGTAGACACTATTATCCCCATTTCACAGATGAGAAAAGTCTCAGGGATTTAAAGTAACCTGCCCAAGGGCACATAGCCAAGAAGGTGCAGAACCAGACTTGGGCCCTGGTCTCTGACTCTAAAGTCAGAAGCCTTGACTACTTGACTGCTCAACTGCAGTGCTGGCCGCAATGGGCTCCGCTCACTGCCCACCCATCATGCCCAACAGGATACCACCATCTGTGCCTGCACAGCGAGAGCAACATGCCCCTCACCATGCCTTCACTCTTTGTCTTCCTGGAGATGAAGGACTATGTACCTGACAGGTGGGCAGGTAGGAGGCCTATGGAATGCTGGGAGCCCGGAGCTGTCCTTTTTCTCTCCCCACTCCTCAAGCCAGCCTCCAGAGTGGGGCAGGCCAGGGTATCCTAGCATAGGTGAGGATCAGGGAGCCTTCCAGGTATATCTCCATATCAGGCTCATGATGCCCCTGTACAACCAGATCTCACCGTGGCCCTTGCCAATCCCATCAAGTACTTCAATGCCCAAGATAAGAAGCCTGTGAAGCTCAAGGAAGCCATGGGAGGTCTGCCTGAGGTCTGTGTTGCCAGGTCCATTGCCAGGGGCCCCCAGGAGCTTTGCCTTCTCAGTGGGAAGATGAGGGAGGGGAAAGAGTTACCCAATCAGGAGAGAGGGCCATTTGAGCCATCTTCCTAATCCACTCTCCCTACACAGAAGCCCTTCCCTCTGGGGAGTCCAGTTGCCAGCCAGGTCAATGGGGCAGCTGCCCCAACAAGCAATGGATCATCAGGTATGCACTGCGGTGTCCTCCCACCTACTGGAAGGGTCTCAACTTCTTCTGCTGTACCCACATTCCAAAAATGTGCTTAAAAAATTAAGACTCTAACCTGGGGAGGGAACACTGTGTCTGAAGCCTCAGCACCAAGCAACTGTGCTGCAGGGGGTCCATACTGCCTCCCCCCGGCAGGCAGAAGAAGAGAACTGACCTGGGGACCCCAGGGCACATGTCTGCCTGTCCTGTGGCTCTTGCAGCAGCTGGGGTCAGGGCCAGGGAGGAGGCCACGAAAGATGCTGTGGGTAAAGCCTGCTGAGGCCTAGTGGTCTTGGGGACGAGCCTGAGGAGGGCCCGGGGCTCGTGGGGGATCCTGGGCGGTGGGGCGCCTCACTCAGGTCCCCACAGAGCCACGGACTACTAGCCCGGAGGAGCTGCGGGAGTTGAAGGGCGTCGTGAAGCTGCAGCGGCGGCACGAGAAGGAGCTGCGAGAGCTTGAGCGGCGCGGTGCGCGGCGCTGGGAGGAGCTGCTGCAGCGGGGCACCGCGCAGCTGGCCGAGCTTGGGCCACTGGGCGCGGGGGTCAGCTGCGGGGGCCGTAGGCTCGGTCCCAAGGGTTCCCGCAAAAAAAGGTAAGGGTGGCGGCAGCATACTGCCTTCCGCGGTGCGGGTGCGGGGTGTGGGGTGCGGGGGGCTGAGGGCTCAGTGCCAGTCTTACGTGGCCTCCGCAGGACTCTGCCCTGTGAGGAGACCGCTGGGGCAGCGCCGGGTGAGGGTCCCGAGAGCATGGACCTGCGTGTGCGGGAGCTGAGGGACAGGCTGGAGCTGGAGCTGCTGCAGCAGGGCGAGGAGCAGTATGAGTGTGTCCTGAAGCGCAAGGAGCAGCACGTGGCCGAGGTGCCAGAGTGCGGGTGGGAAGGAAGCGACCACCTAATCAACCCCACACCCTGCACACAACAAAAGACTTCATGCTAAGCACATCTGCCAAACCCATCCTTTCTCTCCCTCCAGCAAATCACCAAGATGATGGAGCTGGCTAGAGAGAAACAGGCTGCAGAGCTTAAGAACCTCAAGGAGACCTCAGAGAGGTATGACTGCCCGCCTCTCACATCTGACTCTCATCTCCCAAGAGGGCTCAGGTCCCACAAATCATCTCTCTGATGACTGTCTCTCTGCAGTGACACTAAAGAGGTGAAGAAAAAGCTGGAGGCCAAGAGGCTGGAGCGGATCCAGGCCATGATCAAGGTTACGACAGACAAGATGGCCCAGGAGAGGTGAGTTCCTGAGGAGAGAGAGGCCCAGGACTCAAACTCCAGGCCCCATGATGAGCAGGAACCACTCTAGGTGGAAAGGGGCCTTCCTACAAGTGGATCCTGACTGGATTCCCAGAGATACGTCTGTCTCATGGTTCTTGAAAGTTATCTAACTTCTGTCACCTCTGATCAGAGTGTCCTCAGGCAAAACACAGATGCCAACTATTTGAGCAGAGAGGAAAATTTAAGGGAAAATCAAGCATGCAAAGAGAGAGGTGAAACCTTGAGACAGCAGCTTCCCCCATGTGCTTTCCCATGCATGCCTTGAAGGATGGTGTGAGTTAGTGAGGAAACTCTTTATTTACAGCGCCCCTGGGGCTTTCAATGGCCCCTCAAACCCTCCTTGGGTTCCCATGCTCACAGCTCTGGCTGGTTTCTGTCCCTTTGGCAGATGTTTTTCTCACTTTGCCTACACTCTGAGGAGCCTTGCACAGAGGCCTCCAGCCCTCTCTGAAACTCTGATCACCCTAACAGGTTGAAAAGAGAGATTAACGAGTCCCACATCCAGGAGGTGGTGCAGGTCGTCAAACAGGTGGGTAAAGCTGTGTCCTTCCCAAACACATAGCTATGCGTGCATGCGCACATACTCACACACATGCATGCTTTCCATAGGAGAGAAAAGGTGGCCTGGGGCCTTTATTTTGCCCTTAGGAGATATAATGTCCAGAGAAGCCCATACGGCTAGGGATGGGAAGAGTCAGTCCAGGGGAGGAGGGGCTCCTAGGCCAGCCTGAGATTCTGGCCTTTCTGTGGAGGTTGAGGTACCAGCCTAAAGGAGTCTGTCTCTGGACAGCTGTCCTGAATGAAAACAATATGGGCTAGCTGTCTGGGGTGGGAGGGAGGGAGGATTGCACGGGGAGGTGGGAAGGCAGAGGGGGGCATGGGATTGGGGTGGATGGGTGAGAGGGAGCAAGAGGGGCTTCCTGAGGTTCCAAGGAGTTGGAAGAGGAAGAAAAGCCCTGCTGAGAATGGACCTAAATCTCCCCTGGGGATTATTAACAACTGTAACAGAACTACCAGCTACTGAGTTCTGACCTTGTCCCAGACATTGAGCCAGGTGCTTCACATAAACTGTCTCATGTAATCCTTCACAATTCAGAGAGACAGGTACTATTATCTTCATTTTACAAATAAAAAGACATGTTCATAGGTTAAGGAATTTGTGCAAAGTCTTACAGCTGGTTAACTGCGATCATAGCTGGTTGCCAACTCAGATTGCCTGTCCCTGCTCTCCTGATTCCCTGCCTCTCACTCTCATCCAGATGACAGAGAGCCTGGAGAGGCATCAGGAGAAGCTGGAGGAGAAGCAGGCAGCTTGCCTGGAACAGATCCGGGAGATGGAAAAGCAGGTGACAGTGACCACCACCCTGGCTCCCAGAAGTTAGCCTGGTTCCAGGGTGTAAAGAGGGTCCTGCTCCTGGGAGCTGCCAGTCAGGAGTTCAGGGGAGTGGAGGCTCACCTCTCACCAGTGGGTCATAGGTTCCCATGGGGTCCTGGGGCCTTTTCAAATGAGGTAGCTCTGCGGATCTCTTTGCTTGATTGGCACCCCCTCTTCTGAGAGGCTCCCCGATGGGCTCCACTAAACCCCACATCCCACTCTCATTTCCTGGGAGCTCTGAAAAAACCAGGCATCTCCTTGTTCCACTGTCCAGGGGAGGGAGAGTGGGCAGGTGGCACCCCCTGAGCTAGGCAGTGGTCCTTGCTGTCCCCACAGTTCCAGCAGGAGGCACTGACAGAATATGAGGCCAGAATGAAGGGCCTCGAGGCTGAGGTGAAGGAGTCTGTGAAGACCTGTCTCAGGGCGTGCTTCCCTTCTGAGGCTGAGGACAAGCCTGGGAGCCCCTGTGGAGCCTCTGGGGAGCTGTGTGAACAGGACCCACTTACAGCAAAGGCAGACACCTAGGAGAGCCACCTCTGATACCCCTACCCAACTGAGACATTCTGCAAGGACGTTCACCCTTCTCTGGGATGGGGCTCTATCTCCCCAAGAGAAAAGGCCCCAGCAGCCCCAGCACTCTGAGGCTGTAGGAAGCTGAGGCTCGCTGGAATCCAGGAGCCCCCTTCTCAACGGCCAGACTAGCAGAGGAGGCATGTACCAGATACCATCAAGGCAGCGGCCCATCTCAGGCCTCGAGGTTCCCTCCAAGCTGACTTTCTGCTCCTTATCCTTCTCTTCCACCTTGAATAAGTGTCACGTATTTGTTGAGGGCAAAAACAACAAACAAACAAACAAACAAACAAACAAAAAACCATGGAGTAGGAGGCAAGAAATGGGGTCCTGGCCCCACTCTGCCTTTCCTAATATGCAACTAGTGGTACTCCACTCTGGACTCAGTTTCCTCTCCTGGAGAGTTAGGCCTGGCCACATGGAACTTCCACCCTAGTGCCTATAATTTAAGGAGGACCAACCTCCAAACCCTTCTGCAGTAAGGCAGGCAGCTCACCCAAGCTTCTAGGCACCATCTCAGGCCTTCCCTGAGTTGGCCTCATTGTTAGCTCCCTGATACAGATTGGCACTACCTCCAAGCTCCCTGGGGACGGCTGGCCCTAGGATCCCAGGCCTACATCCCTTTTCTGGCTTCTTGCCTGTGGGGGATGGAACGCTGACATGGAAAAGCTGCCTCAGCTGTCTGGCCCTCAGGCTGCTGAGACAACTGGGGCTGTGACTTGTAGTGAGAGGAGAAGGACAGCCTTTTGGGTACTCTCCCACCCATGCTTGGAAGCACCCCCGCCAAGGCTGCCTGACAAGGTCAGCATCATTTTCTCTCCTGACTTTATGAGGTTTATTTATTTTTCTCCTTCTTACTCCTACTAAAGAACCTTGTCCCAATATTTCCTGCCTAAGCCTGGCCTCTGTTCCACAGTTAAGAAATGGGGGACAAGGGAGTAGAATTCTCCTAAATGAAGTGGGCTAGGGAAAAACCTTTGGGAGCTGAACCCCGGGGCAAGGTGCCCTCCAGAGCCTCTAGGCTTGAAGAGGGTTCACTTCCCTTTCTGCTGTCCCTGGTGTCACAACTGGAAAATGATGTCACCCCTCTTCTCTACCCCCACCCAGATATTGCCCTTCCTTGTCTCCACCCTCAGAGCTGGAGCCCAAAAACCTAGTGTAAAGGTGCCCCCCTCCCCACTTTTGGGGAGTTGCAAACCTTCAGGCCACCTGTATCCCTTTAAGCAGACTTAGGGTGGTTCGATTCTCAGACCCCTGTGGCAGTTGTGGTTGACTCCAACACTTGCTGTGGAGGGACTGGTGGGCAGCCATTCACTACACCTATTGCACTGTGTCAGATCTCAAACAGGAACAGGCACTGGCTTGGGAGAGAGACAGAGTGGGGACTGATTCTGGGAAGAGGTTGTTTGCTTATCAGAGAGTTATAGTAAATGCCATTAACTGTGGACACCTGTGCCTTCATAAAATGAACAGAAATCCCTCCTCCAACCATCCCTCTGGGGTCCTTATCTCTGTGATCCTAGCAGTCCCTGGCTGCAGGGTGAGGGTAGGGGCCGGCTCATTCACAGGGTAAGGCCTGTCATTGATCAGCCTGTGTACTAACTGGATACAGCCTTAGGCAGTGCCCTGTCTGCAACCCTCCAGCTGGGCACTCAGCTGCCCCATTTGTTCCCCAGTCCAGGGGTAGAATCATGCAGGGATGAGGACCTAGGCCTAAAGGAATTTACTGACCCAGGCGCAGGGGCCTAAGCCAGAGCCAATGCCAAATAAAGCCCACTGGGCAGCTTTCAGCTTTTCTATTAACTGCTCAGGGGAAGGAGAGGCTGCCTTCCTTCCCCTCACCTCTCAGTCAGGGCAGGTATTATCTCTGGGCCTCTAGTATGGAGCTGGGAAGCCCAGAAATGTGGAAGTGGATGCAATCCTGCCTCCTAGAGAGGCCTCTGCACAGGCAAGCTGGGGGCTTTCCATGAGGCCTGGCCCTGGTACCTGCCTCTTTACTTTCTGTCCCCTGAGAAAACAGTAAGGTGGCCCCTGGGAAAATGCCATAGTCTCTGGGCCCTGGAGATGAATTGATCCCTGGCTTCAGGGGATGTGCAGAGGAAAAGCTACCTGCCCTTAGGGCACTGGGCAGGTGAAGGGCACCTGGGTTCTGTTCCTGCTTGGTGTATCTATGGGGCTAGGGCAAGTTTCCTGTCCATTAGTTATGCCTCAGTTTTACCTTTTGCATAAGAGTAGGGTCCCCTACCCCCTTCCCAATCCCACTGCTGATTCAGATGCCAGAGTCCCCTGCTGACTCACCCATCCCCTGCACCTCCCCTTGGCAACCCCCCTCCCCTAGCTCTCTGGATCTCCCAGCCACGTGCCACCAGGCCCAACCCAGCTGAGCTGGTGCAACGTGACAGGGTGAGGGGGTTGGTGACACTTGAAGAAAGAAGGGGGACTGTAGGGGGGCAGCAGCAGACAGAGTGACAGACTGCAGACCTGAGGCGCCTCTGGGAGGAAGCCCTTTTGCCAGCCTGGGGCCTGCAGTGGGAGAGGCTCAGCGGGTGGGAGGGGAGGGGAGAGTGGAGTGCCTTTCTGCCCCCTGCCTGCCTAGGCTCTATCTCTTGTCAGCCTCCAGCTCCCTAAGCGACAGCTTCTAATTATGGCTGTTGGTGCTTCTGTGCTCTGCAGCAAAGTCTGAGCTTTTTTTCAGCTTTGCTATTTCTTTTCTGTTCAGAACGTACTGAGGCCATAGGGAACTCAGAGTAAAGGCTTCAGGGCCTGAGACCTGGCACTCCC
Source organism: Eidolon dupreanum (assembly GCA_028627145.1). Classification (NCBI taxonomy): domain Eukaryota; kingdom Metazoa; phylum Chordata; class Mammalia; order Chiroptera; family Pteropodidae; genus Eidolon; species Eidolon dupreanum. The sequence continues at coordinate 55,453,836 of CM053509.1, forward strand.
TTCCCCCGATCCTACCACAGGCCTGGCTGGATTGGCGAGGCCAGCTGGGGCAAATGGAGCCAGCTACTCCTTTCAAAGAGCATCCAGCACAGGGCTCTCTGAAAGACCAGGGCAAGGCCCTGAAAGGGACCTGCTCCAGCATCTCTTCTTCCCTGGAACTGTCTCCATCCAACACAGGGAACAGGAAAATAAGTGAGGCAGAGTGATCTCCAGGAGGCTCAGGGGGGAAGAGGTGGCTCAGGGAGGAGGAGGCATGGCTCTTTAGGACCAAGGAGGTGTCCAATGAGTGTTCCTGCTGCTTCTCTCCTCCACCTGGGGGGTGTCATTGTCTGGCTGTAGGATAGCCTGTCACACAGATTTCAGGGGTACCCTCTCCCTTGACCCTGAAAACAGAGAAAGAAGGAAACAAAGCAATTTCTCTCATGCTGGAGAAAAGGGAATTGAGTCATGAAGGGAAGAAAAGCCTTTCTTCAGCTGAGTGGAGGGAGAGCATTCCTGCGTCCTTACTGGGCTGTGAATGAGGTAGAGAGTCTATACCCACTCCCAGGCAACATACAAGAGGGGTCCCCAAGTCTAGGGGCCGGATTGGGCTTTCTGCAGGCTGAATAACTGTGCAGCTCTTTCCCTGACACTCTCTAGTGCGATCCTGAGTGAAGCAGGCAGGGTAGTATTATGGCTTCATTTTGCAGGTGGGAATATGCAGGCCTGGAGTCACATTGCTAGTAAATGCCTTCAAGCTGGGACTTAACTCTGATGTCAAATACTATACCCTTTCTGCAACACCATGTGAGCAAATTGGCAGAGCCCTGAGCAGGGGGTTAGGGTGAAAAATGCAAAGAGAAAAAGAGAGGCTTCACAATGTGCAAGCGTATACATCACATGATCCCCCAGGGCAGGGGAGCTCCTGCTCCATGGTTGGGCCCCATGCCATGTGGCCATCCCTCAAGCCTGGGAGCTGGAAAGAGGCAAAAGTTCAGGGTTCAGGGCAATGAGCCCACTTTGCTACTCAGCCACGGTCTTCTTCCTAGAGGCAAATCCTCTCTTCGTCCCATGCCTTTCTCCAGGCAGCTCCTGCTGCAACGCTTCTTGTCACTTTCATTCTTCCCTTAATTTCCTGTCTTTCATTGGAAGGGACCCCTTAAAGCAGCCCTTAACACTGTCACTTAAAGGTGTTTTTCCTGGATCCATTCCCTTGCCTCCTTAAGCTGTCTGAAATGTCCTCATTGTTTCTTAGCAGCCAGATCCCATCCCACACATCTTAGACCACCTCAGAAGCCCTATCCTTGGAACACCCAGAGCCCTCCACTCGCCACAACTCTACCTTTTTCTCTAAGGACTGTCTTGGTTTGTATTTAACAGATGTATTAGGTTCTCAGGTGATAATCTCCACTTTTTATGTCCTGGTCCTGAATTCCCACTTGAGAGGGGAGGTCTTTTCCAACCAGAATTGTACTTCTGCTTCTGTATTTCCCACAGCTGGGAACATAATACCTGGCTCACGAAAAGGCTCAGTAAATACTGTAGTTGATACCTGACTCAGTTCTTACTTTACAAATATCTATTCAAACCCTGCACACCCTCCCACCTCCCTTCTGAGACGCCCTAACCCCCCTCACCCGAGGCTTTCCCACCCCCTTACCCATCCCCCCACCCCCCAGGCCCGAGCAGCCCGGCCAGAGGAAGACTGGATGCGGTGGTTTCCCCACATCCTATCGACTCTACTAGCTCCCTTCTTCTCCTTCCTCTCCTAAGGGGTCAGCAAGTGGTCAAGGTCAGAGCTGTGTGGTCTAGGGGTGGTTTTGTGCTCAAGAGTAAGATGGGGACTGGGGGGAGCCTAGCGTGTGTCCCTCGCTCTTTGCTCTTTCCCGGTGGCGATCGGTTCTGAAGCAGCGGGGAGACAGCGCCGGCCCCGGGGAGTTGCTAACACCGCAGCAGCACTCCGGGATCCTAAGGCGCCCATTCCAGCCGTCGCCGGCCGCCGCGTGTCTGCTCCTCCTGCTTGTCAGCCACTGGGAGCTGGCAGGCGAGCGCGTTGTCGGGGTTGGAGACGTCTGAGATTGGAGAGCGCACTCTTCCCCACCCCCGCTCCGAGTGAGCCTGTGCGGAGGAACAACTGTGTGTGAGTGCCTGCTTCGCTACACTTCGAGTGGCAGTTCCCAGCCAGACTGAGAGCCCCCACCCCGCGCGCAGCGCAGGTACCCCTTCCCCCCAATTACTCCCAGCCTGCCTTTCCCCGCTACCCTTAGCTAGTTTACGGTCCAGTTTCCACCCTCATGGGATCCCATTTCCTTCCATCCGGACAGCTGGGGGTAGCCCTCGGTCTTGCCGACGGACCTGAGGTCCTGTCAGTTCCTAAAGAGCCTAGGACCCCGACTACGGTGGGGGCGGAGGGCGAGGAGAGAAGACTGTGACTTTGGGATTGGCCAGGTCGGGTGCATGTGGTCCGCGGCGAGAAGCCCCTGCCCCCGCCCCTCAACTGCCGCAGCAACCCCAGGGGAGCGCGGAGGAGGAGCCGCTCCCCAACATCGAGGCCCATGAAGGAGTAGGGGGTCAGGGGCGGTCTCCACCGCCGGGTCCGTTTCTACCTTGACGGCTTAACCTGCTTCCAGGGCAGCCATTGCCATGGAGACCCCTGAGGCTATAAAGCCAAGTATCCAGGCGGGCAGCGGCTCCCACGGCGCCGAGCCCCTCAAGTAAGGAGCAAGCGCCCCGGCGTGGCCCGGCCCCCGCGAGAGGGGAGGAGGCGGAGGAGCGGCGCCAGCAGCTTGAGGAGCGGCGCGCCCCGCCAGGGCTGGAGGCAGGCTCGCAAGGCGGGTGCCACCGTCTCAGCAGGGGAGCGGGGGCTGCCCTGGGTGCGGGTGAGTGGCGAGGCTTCAGGTCACGAGGGACTGAGAGGCGCTGGACACCGGGAAAGCAGCGGGAGAGTCAGGAGGGGGCCAGGTTTCGGCTCCCGTCGTCTCGTGGCGGGCCAGACGCGGAGCGCGGAATAGAGAGCAAACCTACACCTCCAAGGCAGGCGGAAAGCCCAGGAAAGGAGCAGCGAGACGCCAGGCGTGCGGCCCAGGAGCGGCGGGGCAGCGGGAGCCATCGGAGTACAAGAGTGGGAAGCTCAGGACCCTCGGCCGCGGCCGCCCACACGCGGAGAGAGCCACGCCAGGGCACCGGAGGGGTCCAGAGCTCGGTGGGGCACGGGAACAGGGGCGCCCCCGTGCGGAGCTGCCGGGCCGCCTAGGCGCGGCAGCCGGGGTCATGCTTAAGCCCAAGGACCTGTGCCCCCGAGCGGGTACGCGCACCTTCCTGGAGGCCATGCAGGCTGGCAAAGTGCATCTGGCCCGCTTCGTGCTTGATGCGCTGGACCGCAGTATCATCGACTGCCGCGCAGAGCAGGGGCGTACGCCGCTCATGGTGGCGGTGGGGCTGCCGGACCCCGCACTGCGCGCGCGCTTCGTGCGACTACTACTGGAACAGGGTGCAGCCGTGAACCTTCGAGACGAGCGCGGCCGCACGGCACTCAGCCTGGCGTGCGAGCGCGGCCACCTGGACGCGGTGCAGCTGCTGGTGCAGTTCAGCGGTGACCCCGAGGCGGCTGACTCCTCCGGCAACAGTCCAGTGATGTGGGCGGCGGCGTGCGGTCATGGGGCGGTGCTCGAGTTCCTGGTGCGTTCTTTCCGCCGCCTTGGCTTGCGCCTCGACCGCACCAACCGCGCGGGCCTTACGGCTCTGCAGTTGGCCGCCGCCCGCGGCCACGGAACTTGCGTGCAGGCCCTCACTGGGCCCTGGGGTCGCGCAGCAGCCGCCGCTGCGGCCCGGGGCTCCAACTCTGACAGCCCACCTGGTCGTCCAGCTCCTGCGCCCAGCCCCGAGCGCCGACGACCCAGTCCCCGCCGCCTACCGCGGCCTCTCCTGGCACGCTTCGCGCGAGCCGCCGGAGGCCATGGTCATGGCGGGGAGGCTGGCTCGGGGGGCAAGAGCTCGGGCCGGCACCGGGCGCAGGGCAGCGAGCGGCCAGAGCTGGGCCGGAGCATGAGTCTGGCTCTAGGTGCAGTGACCGAAGAGGAAGCGGCTCGACTGCGGGCGGGAGCCTTGATGGCCCGACCACACTCGCCCCAGTCTTCGGGGACCGGGCGGTGGCGTTCTCATGAGGTGCTGGAAGGATCGCCCCCAACCTTAGTGCAAGGCTCCATCGGCCTTAGCCCCCACCCCGAGGGCGGCCTGGGCTCTGGCCGCTTGGGTTTGCGCCGACGCTCCACAGCCCCAGACATCCCCAGCTTGGTCGGAGAGGCACCAGGGCCCGAGAGCAGCCTGGAGTTAGAGGCCAACGCTCTGCCTCACTCGGTGCCTGGGCCCCAGCCGTGGCAAGCAGACACGGAGGCCGTGGTGCTGCACGCTCAGCGGTAAATAATGTCCACGATGACCCCTGTTCCCTGCACCTTCCTGTCTCTGGTCCACTGGGATTTCTCTCTTTCTTCCAGGTCCCTCACTTTCCTGGCAGTTTCCCTCCCCCCTGTGATCCCAGAACCCGTCCCCACTGCTAAGGCGAGTTGTCCTGTCTCTGAAAGAGACCCCTATTATTTATTTTTTGTGCTTGCTGGAATTTTTGGTGTTTCATACCTAAGTCTCTTACCTTCCCCACAGCCTGCATTTTCTGTCCTGGAAGGGGAGGATTAGAAGACCTGGTTCCATGGACTACAGCCTTCTAGCCAGGAAACATGGTCCCCCTTTCCTCCAAGGCTCAGTCCCGAGTCTGGGCTGGTTCCTGTCAGGTCTCCTTTCCTGGGGTTTCCCAACACCCTGGCAGCCAGGCAGGCGGAAGAGTGACCTGCAGAACAAGAACCTATCCTCCCTTCCCTCCCAGTGATGCTGACAATAATGCTACACATGACCTAAGTCTCCCTTTCCCTTAAGTGTTGGAGAAGGGGAGCACAGAGATGGGCCTCAGAGCCTTTCAGGACAGAAGGGCTGATTAGGAAGGAATCGAGATTAAGTTTTTCTGGGGATAAACTCCTGCCTCAAGACAATGATAGCTTATTTTGGATGTGGCAGAGACCCCTGTGTTGAAAGTCAGTTGTCCATTGACCAGCTTCTGGTAATTCCAGCTCCCTTGACCTCTGCCCCAGGCCCACTTAGGATTCAACTTCATTGACAATGGATAGTCATTGTCCCACCCCAGCCCCTACTCGGCCCACTCCAGGGCTCAGTTGCATTTGAGTTTCACCTTTAAGGTCTCACCCCTCCTGGCCCAGCCTTACTTCCTCTCATTCTCAGAGGCATGAAATGGAAAGGACTTAGCACTTCCCCCACCCCAACTGCCTCCCAGCTCCTCCATCCCGCACGTGGGTGCTCCTGCAGGGTGGAACCGTTGCGAAGGCTTTGCTTAATTGTATTTCTTCCAATCCTCAAAGAACTCGTGTTTTGAGTCTTTGTATATGAAGCAGAAAGCAGCAGGTCTGATCTGAGGCTTAAGAACCTGACAACGTCTCTTTAAATAGAAGCTCCGCGAGGGGGATAATTGACTGAAGTGTTTGCCACGTTAAACGGCGGCGCGCGGGAGTCGGAAGCCCACACGAACCCCAGGTCCGGGTTTAAATTACATCAAACTCTGGGAAGAGCTGGGAGGGGGCTGTTAAATGGCTCCTGCATCTTGCTGGGTCGTTAATGGAGGGCAGGGCGGATGATGGATGCTAGAGGTCGAGACCAAGGACCCCCGCCTCTGCCCCAACGCGTGGGATGCAGGCCCGGCCCTGCTTCATTACTGGGCAGATTAATGAGTCAGAGGCAACCGCAGAGAAGTGGTTAAAGGCCCTTTCCCGGTCAGGTCCTTCGTTCCCACCCTCCCCGCCCCCTTCTTTGTGCTGGCCTAGGGAAGGGGAACTAGCAGTCTGACAAATCGCGTGCCCTAGGACCCTGCGGAAGCGCTAGCACGTGTATCTGTGCCCCAGTTTGCGGGGGTGGCCGTGCATGGGGGCTCTTTCTGTAAACCCCGAAGGTTGAGCGTGCATCCCTTACACACTTGCATTGGGGTCTTTCCAAGACGTCAATCTATGTGTCTTGGCAGAATGGAAGGTTTCTCACCAGTAACAGTAAGGGAACTACCCAGAGAGAGAATGACCTGTGCTGAGAAATTGGGCCTGGTGGTGAGGAGTGGGTGTTCAGGAGTGGGCCTGGTGTAGGTAGGTGTCAGACACCTCCCCAAATCCTTCCACCCTTCCAGACCCGCGAGGCGGTTAGAGGCCTCACACTGGATGTGATCTCTGGTGCCCCCTGGTGGCAGCACTGCTATTTCCTCCCTGAGCCCTGGCTCGGAGTTCGGACTTCTGGTTTTATCTGAGATCTCTGCTGTGTACTTATTTCTCCGTGTGCATTTACTCATGGAATCCTCTAACTTTTGTAGTGTATTAAATCCTGATACTTGAAGTCATTTCACAGCAGTGAAGTGAGGGACAATGAACATTTGAAGTAGCAGGATCCCAGACCCTTCACTTAGGACCCCAAGATCTTCCAAGATTGTCCTGAGAGGTCCTGCTGTCTTCTGAAAAACTGGAGCTCCCCACCCTTCCCCTATGATTTCTGAACCTTGGGACCTACTAATTATGCACTGTTTTCTTCTGATGAGCTTTGCTTTCGTTTCTGAGGTGTTTTTCCCTTCCCCCACTCCTTTTCCCTCAAACATCTGCCTCCCTTTAGTTCCACTTTCTGAGTGGTGGGTAAAGAGTACAAAAGAGCCTGAAAAGCCAGAGGGAGAGGATCTGGGGTGGAATGGGGGTTAATTGGATATCCCAAGTGCAAACTCCTTTTTTTCTGATCCTTGCTTGCTCACTTATTCCCTTTCCAACTGTGTTTAATTTTCACAAAGTTTTTAATGGTGTAAGAATACAAGGATTTTGGCTTCTTCAGATCTGGGTTGCTCATTGTGTTGAAGGTGTCATCTTTCAAGTGTCGCTGACATGGGACCATGTTGCTGACATGGTGACTTTCCGTCACCTTGTTCCCTCTTTACTGGGTAAGCAACCATGAGGCCTCCTCTCTATGGAGTTGTCAAGGGCTTGGTGGTTGAAAGCGATGTTTCTAAAAAACCACAGCAGATCTTTCCTGTTTGAACTGAATTGTGTGTTCGACTGATTCGCTGTTCTTGCAGATTTCTTACCAGGCCCAACTCTGTGCAGAACTTATATGTTTCACGATATTTCAGTCTCCTGAACTTCCTCTCATTGTCAGCCTCAGGATGTTGGGGCTGGCGTCTTCTCTAGCTCTCTCCACTTTAGAAGAGACATTTCTAAACATTTTGCTTTTCCAACTCTTGTTGCTTTCATCGTGGTGAAGAGTCATTCATGCCACTGGAGCTTGGTACTCTAAGATCAAACTCAAAACTGGTCTGTGTGAGGCTGAATGATATATGCATATGCTTTTGGAATGACACTGTGTGGTGGAAGGACTATTAGAATGCAAAAGAATTAGTTAATAAATTCAGTATTGTTCAGTTACAAGAACTGGCCTCTCTTTGCCTTATCAACCACTCCTGACTCCGGGCTCTCTTTGGAGAGGTGGAAGAGTGCACTTGCTGCCTGCAAAGGTTCCACCTTCCTTCAGCTTCCATCTCTGCCCATCCAGAAGGTAAGATTCAGGTGCCGTTTCTGACTGAGCTGGTGGGACTGGGGCCCTCGGACAAGGGCAGCTGTCTAGGTGTGAATGCTTTGGGGAGCAGGAGAAGGTCTGCTATGACTCCTTGCTTTTCATTAAGAGGTTTCAGTGAGCCTTGGGTTAGGGGGTTGGATGAGCTCTCAGGAAAGAAGTGATGGGACCAGTTTCACAGCAAAAAGTTTAAAGATAATTTCATCCACCTTCCCACTCCCAGGACTAGAACTCAGGTTTCTGGATTTCTAGCCACAGCACTGCTCTTGCACAACTCCTGTCTCCCTCAGTTCCTGGACCCTTTCTATGGACAGCTCGAGGAAAGCAGTTTCTGACTTTCTAGGGAGTGAGAAGCAAACAGGAGAAGGCAGAAGCTGCTGCAGAAAGTGATCATCAGCCCAGGTGGCTGCTCCCAGAGCCCATGTGGCGCCAGCGAGCAAGGTGCATGGCCCTGGCTTTCCTGGCTGGGTTCTTCTCCCCTGGGAAGGAACCCTGTCTATTTCTCAGCTCTTTCAGTCCCTAGGGCCTTTCACTTCCTGTTTCCCTCCTTCTCTGCTCTCATTTTCGGCCCACACACGCCACCAGGGAGTTGGTGGACTACAGTGGCCCCTGAGAGCTCATGCTGGGGAGGAGGAGGGGCTGCGCCAGACACCCTGCCTTCACTCCTAGAAATAATAGGAAGTCCAGAGGTTTTGAACACTCAGTTTAATTTAAAACAGGCACAAGTGCAAACAATTCACAAAAGTTTCTAGGGAAGGTGCTTTTGTTTTTAAAACTCTGACCCTTAAAAAAAAGTCCTTGCAGTTTTTTGTTCTGTTTTGTTTTGCCCTAAAGCAGGCCACTAGGGAGTAGAGGAATCTAAAAATATGATCTAAATGGGGTCCAGACACCTAGAGTTCTTCCCTGGGCTTCCTTGTGTCACAACAGTCCTGAAGGCAGGGAGGGAAGGAGGACAAGGAGACAGGTGTCTGAGGAAGCTGCTAGGGGCAGAAGGTTTGCACAGATGGGGTGCCCATTCTTTTGACATGATGGAACCCCAGGAGCTGGTTTACCTCCCCCAGACTAGGATTTTGAAAAGAAAGGGTCCCTGATGACCTGGTTATTGAGATGAAGCTCACAAGTAAAACAAAGTTTGTTTCCTCCCCCTTATGGTCTCGGGCTCTCAGACCACACAATATAGGAGAAACTTGGAACCTGCCCAGTCCGCAGGATGCATCAGACTCAATATAGACCTCTTCGCTGGTCAGGTAGCAATGTGGGACTTAAAAGGTGGGAATCCAGGCCAAGAAAGCAGGTCTCTTCAGAGCAGAACTTAGTGGGAGAGAGGATGGGGAAGCCTTACTGAAGGAGCCAGGCTGTTGGGGTGACCTTCCTCCATTTACACACACACACACACACACAGGAGCATGTGCATCCTGTAAAGTGACACCACATTTACCACTGACCCCATTATTTCTCTTTCACTCAGAAAATGCCCCTCCTCTTCCCATGGCCTTCCATGGCCTATGAGCAGGCTGTGCATGAGAGTGTTGCGTGTCTCCAGTGCAGGTGGGTCGGGAAGCAGGTGCAAGTGGGACTGTGCCTTCAGGAAGTCAGACACAAAAGAAGAAGATGGATTCAGGCAATAAAAACCTTCTCTATGGCCCTCTTGAGACCCCAGGGTTTGGAACTGGAGCTGAGAACAGGAAGAATCCTGGTGAAGACAGGCATTCTGCACTCTTGGATGGCCTGGGACACTAGTGTACAACTGCTTTTAAAAAACCACAGCAGCCTTTTCTGCTATGTTGGCCACAGTGGCCAGAAGTGCTGGTCTTGGTGTTTCTTGGAAATATCCCTGTGCAAATAACAAAGGGTCATTCTGAAGAAGGGGTCTCCATCTTTCCAAAGGCAACTGGGGACTCTCTTGGAGGGGAGAGATTCTGAGGGGCAGGTCCGGCCTGGCCCAGTGGGCTGAGGGGCAGGAGGGCAGGGGTAGGGCTTCACATTCAATCTTTGGAGAGAATACTGAGAAAATGAGGCAGGCAGTCCCTGCCAACAAGCTGGTTGCCCAATGTCCCCTGCCTGTGGGCACAGGTGACAGGCTCGCTGTAGGGATAGGCTCAGCAGGTGGAGGTCTGCTTGCGGTAGAGCTGGATCAGGGGCACCAGGCACTCGGGTAGCCCTGTCTGCAGCAGGAAGGGATGGTCCAGGAGCTCCTGGGCCGTGGCTCTCTCCTGGGGGTCTCGCACCAACATCCGTTCCAGGAAATCTCGCAGCACTGGGGAGACCTGTGGAGACAGGGCAGAGAGATGAAGCCACAGTTTGTAGTCACTTTGGGGTGATACATCTGCCTGGTCCCACCATCATTTGAAAGTCTTAAATTCTCTCTTTTCTTACTTCCTGGTTCCTCCCTGGTTTCTCCCTTGGATTATAAGGTAGGTAGGTAAAGAAGGTCAGCATCAGTCCGGGGAAAGTGGCCAGTTCATCTCTAGGGGGTGCTCCTGAGCAATGGAATTAGGAGGCTTGGAGCATTGGGGAGCTGAGCTTCCAATACAGCCCATTCTACACCCTGCTTCTCTGAGCTCTCAGCGTTCAGTCTCTGCAGCTCTGTGGAAAGGGGCATGAGATTTGTATCAGTGATCCAGTCTTGGGTCTATCCCTGATCTCAGGAAAGTTGCGATTTTCTCTAGACCTCAGTTTTCTCATCTGGGAAATGGGAGAACGATAAGACGTGCTTGCCCTGTCTGCCTCATGGGGCTTTAGTGGAGACAAAAAAGAAGTCAGGGGTGAAGAAATTGTTTTTAAAAATACAAAAGAACAAGGTAGGACCTGAATAAAAGAAGATTTTATTGCTGTAAGCTTCAGAATCTAAGTCAAGGGCTTATCTTGTTTCATTTTGAGCCAATATCTTGGGATGAGGCCGACTCTTAGGCTGTTACAGAAGGCTACATCCTCTGGGGAATTAGTCAATTGAAAATCTCCTCTATATGAAAATCTTGGGGTCCACAGTGTCTCCAAGGACTAATTGTCTCTGAAGATGTTTTCTGTCTGTCCTTCCATCCACATGTGTTGGGGCCACAAAACTATTTTGCCACTTAGGGACGGGGCTTCAACCCTCTGGGACATTTCTCACTCTGGCCAGCAGATGGCAGTGCCGTTTTGCAACCATCTGCGGACTTGGGGGTATCCACAGGTAAGGTCTGCTGGTTTGAGTTTGGCAGAAAAGGTCACACAGACACACACACACACACAGACACACACACACACACACACACACACACACACACACACACACACACAGGTTTTAAGGGGAAAACCAGCTCAGATGTGGTCAGGATGTGCACTGATGGAGGACAAGCCAAACACAGTGATAGACTGAGAACACCGTGCCATGGTATAGCTCGCCTGACAGATGGGGTGGAGAAGTCCCTGCTCAGTTAGCTTCTCTAGATTCCACCCCAGAACATCAGATTCCTGGCAGTCTTGCTTTCACTTCTCTTGTGCTCCCATCAATCACTTGCAGGCGGAAACTTGTCGGAGTGACAATGGGGGTTTGTACATAGACGCAGCTCCACACCCAAGTACAGGTTTTATGTGGAGAAAGAAGAGCCTTTTCTAGGAGCCCAGACTCTCTGGCTTCTGTGAAAGGGAGCAGCTGGGTCTGGGAGCACAGGCTCTGGTCCTCTGAGCCTCAGGAAAAATGGGGTCTGTGTTGTCACACCTTGTACACCGACTGACCTTATGAGAATTTTTCAGCTTGGGTGGGGGGCTGTCCCGGAGCCTCTTCATGGCTTGCACTGGGGAGTCGCTGAAGTAGGGTGGCTCCCCGTCCACCATCTCAATCACCATGATGCCTAGAGACCAGATATCCACCTGCAGGAGGAAAATGCTCCTGACTCCACTGGTCCCTTGGTAGCAGCATGCTGCAGGGGGAGGGGAGCAGTTGGTCTCAAGTTGTCCTTGGTGAGTTGGCTTTTCTTGTCACCTACCCTGTGCTGCTACTTCCTATCTGAGTGACCATTGATTAACTAGAGACACAGCTGTCAACCACTCTCTGAAAAAGGCCATCACACATGGGGAAGCCTAGCCATATCCCACCCTGCTCTTGAGCTGGGGGGTGGCATTTCAGGGACCAATTTGTGGCATAAAGTCACAGGCAAGTGTAGACCCATCTAAGAGGAGACAGTGAGCAGTGGGGTAGGATATAGACTAAGTGAAAACCTGAGAACTGGGGCTATTTTTGGTGGGAGAGGGCCTCTGGAGGGGGCCAAAAGTAGAAGAGTCAATGTTCCCAAGCCTCTCCTAGGAGGACTCAGGGATGGAGAAAACGGTTACCTCGGTTGCATACAGAGACCTGGAGATCACTTCAGGAGCCATCCAGTAGGGAGTTCCCACCAGGGACTTCCTCTTAGGGACGTCTTTGCTGATCTGAGCACAGAATCCAAAATCTGAGAGTTTCACCTGGGGTTGGGGTGAGAGGGAGAAAATGGAGTGAGTGGTGAACTAGGAGGAGGAGCCATGCTGGGAGCAGGGGAGTGGGGGCATGGGTGTGTCAGGGTAGGAAGGGCTCTACCCTGCCATCGAGGGTCAGCAGGATGGAGTCACTCTTGATGTCTCGGTGGATGACACCCTGGGCATGCAGGTAAGCCAGGGCCTGCAACACAGCCTCACACACAGTGGCGATCTGCTCCTCGTTCAGCCTGCACAGGAAGGCGGGGTCACCGGAGGAAGAGAATGTTAGCTGTGGCTGAGCTGCAGGGCAGATGGGCTGGGAAAGTAGGTACCCCTGCTACCTGGCCCCACAGCTTCTGGGCAATGCGTGGGGGAGTCTAGTCAGGACAGAGCCCTGGTGGAAAAGGGCCTAGGCCTAGGCTGGCGACCACCTTGCCTCCCACTCCGTTGAGACCCCTGGGTCTCTTAATCCAAACAGAGAGGGGGTTCTCAGGACAATCTGATAGGCCCCCCCCCCCCGCCCAAGTAGGCTGGGCCCGAGGCTGTCTGATCCCCTTGGCAGGGCAATGGCCGGTGCAGTCAGCACTCGAGGCCCAGCGCTCCAGCTGCCTACCTGACTTGGGAGATAATGTCCGTGAGGGCCCCGCCTTGCAGGAACTCCATAAGTACCCACAGCTCCTCGCCTACCAGGTAGCTCTTGTACATCTCCACCACGTTGAGGTGCTGGTAGTCCCGCATTATCACCACCTGGAGGCAGGCAGAGAGGACTGAGTGCTGGGCAGTCCCTGCTGCCCATCCCAAATGCCCACCCATGTCTGCCCTCTCCTCCCACCTCATTAAAGAGCAGCTCCCTGCGCTGCTGCTTCCTGAGGTCCATCATCTTGACAGCCACCTGGCGGCCAGAGTGCTTCTCCCGTGCCAGGCAGACAATGCCTGTGGAGCCCTCGCCAATCTTCACGTAGCTGTCCAGCAGCAGCCGGGGGTCACCCTGGTCCACCACCATCCTGAGTGCAGCCTTGAACTGCTCATGCGTCACGACACCTGTGTCCTCACCAGCTAGGGCACCCTTGGCCACTGCATGGTCCTGGGGCAGGTACAGGTTGCTGGTGCTGATCTGGGCGTGCCGGGTGCGGGGGGAGCCCGCTGGGGAAGACCGGCCTGGAGGAGGGCCAGTGGCTGGGGCTGTGCGGAGGGACTTCTGGGGGCTGCTGGTATCCAAGGTGGTCAGAGGGCTGAAGGTGCCCATGGTCTGGGCTGAGGGCAAGGACTGGGCCTTGGCCACCAGACTTGGGGGAGAGTCTTTCTGTGGTGGTTGGAATGAGGAGTTGGGCTGTATGGAGAAAGAAACAGAAGGGGGTTTGGCTGTGGGAGTATTTGGAGCAGCCTGCCCAGAGGCAGGGGGCGGCTGCCATGACCTCTTGACACGGGCAGGTCAGGGCATCAGACCAAACTGGGGAGGTGCCATGAGCAAAGATTTTCAAATGGAACTGAAGCCAAATCATTGTCCTGCTCAGGAAACCAGCCTCCACTGTTCCCAGGAGAGCAAACCAAACAAAAGCTCTTTACATCCACTCTGCCTGCTCCTGGGAAGACAGAGAAAGCAGAGTCCCTGGGGTGTCCTTGTGTTGGGTATTTCTTTGTGGGTAATTGACAGCCAGACCCCAGAGAGGCCACCAGAACGCAGTCCTCCCTTTGCTGCGGGGATGCCTGGGGAATCTGGGTCAGGAGCAGTTGCTCCCATGGCTCCCCCACCCAAGGGCCCACGCAGATGGAAGAAGCTCTGTTGAGTCCCCTACAGGGGACCACAGAGGCATGTTTCCATCCTGGGGTTCTGAGGTTCCCCCTGAACTGAGGAACTGGTGCTGGAGAGATCTGTGATCAGAAGAGTGGGTCCAGCCAAACCAAGTCTTGGGACCAGGGATCCCCAAGGGTTCCCCAGAAGAGACCCTCTGCTTGCTCCCAAGCATGAAACTCCTGACTGACGACCCCACACAAGGAAGAGAAGGCAGGGCCTGTCCTTAAGGGGAGGGAGGGAAGTTGGAGCTGGGTGGCAGACTGGGTCTCCAGGGAGCCCTGCAGATCCCACCCTGGAAGCCTTCGAGGCTCCTTGCCTTTCTGGGCCAGCCCTGCCAGGAAATGATCCCATCCTTGGGGTTTTCCCCAAGCAGCTGGTGATGTGCAACATGACTCCACCCAGGATTGTGTTTTCAAAAGGGGCACCTGGAGAGGGCTCTACATAACCTAACAGGGGACACTTCAGGGGCTGCTGGGAGGCCTTTTGGGAACTTCTCAAAACCCATCACAGAGTGGTTGTCTAGGGGCGCAGTGGCTCCTGGTCCTGATTCTCAGAATGGACTTCCAGCACATCTCCTTAAGCAGTCAGCTTGGGCTGGGCTGATGGCTTGGGGGCCCCAAGTCTGGGCCTCAGGCCCAACAGGGTCAGCCAGAGTCTTTTCAACCTCTTCAGCACCCCCTGCCCAGGCTTTAGGGCTCCCACCCCCATCGCAGTCCTTGGTCTTGCCTCGGGTCACACATGTGCATAGGCGCCCCTGCCAGCAGAGTTGACAGCACAGCACTGATGTGGCCTGGGACACAGGGCATGGGAGGGTGGGGCCAGGCTTGGTCTTCACCTCAGCAGGTGTGGGTCCCAAGTGTCCCTTCACTAGCCCTGCTGCCTATCTCCACAAGGAGGAAGCTTTTACTTGATGTAACCACAGAAAAGGACCAGATGAAACTTGCTAAACCACACCAAGAAAGGAAAAGGGGAAACAAAAGGTGGAATTAATGAATTGTTATGGGCTCTGAATTAATTCTGGAGTTACTTGTGTGACTGAGACCTCTTCTTGGGCAGGAAGCCACTAGAAGAGTCATACATTGAGTTACAATGATGCCTCCTTCCCCTTCCTGGGCCATGGCTGGCAGAGCCAGGCTCTCCAGCTGTGGGTTTGGGGCACTTGTACTCTAAGGGCCTCAAAGGCAAAGGCCATGTCATAATATTAAAAAAATAATAATAATAAAGCCATTTATTGAGGGCTTACCACTTTGACAAGGGCCTTGAATGCATTATCACACTTAACTCTCATAACCCTGTGGGTTATTTTATTTATCCCAGGGGATCTATTGTTATCACATTTGTGGATGAGAAAACAGGCTCAGAGAGGTTAAATAACTTCCCCAAAGCCACTAAGTAGTAAAAGGCAAGGCCAAACTTCAGCCTTGGTCACCTTGAACCCTGACCCCTATGCTATAGTCCTATTGGTGTCATGTAGCTTTGGCATATAATAAAGTACATGGTACACAGTAGGAACTTAACCAGTGTTTGTTGATTTTTTGAGATCTTCTGACTTGGCCCTTCTGCTTCTAGGTGGAACCATTTCTAAATTCCCCAAACATGTAACCCCCTTACCTCGCTGCCCCCCCTGCCCCGACTTGAGGTCTCATTTTGCCTTCTAGCCAATGTGAGTGACCACAGGCTAAGTAAGCTTCCGGAGCTGAGTACAAGAGCCCTAGGGCCACAGACCCTCCTGTATCCATGCCTGGCACACTAGGCCATTGGCAACCTGACCTCCCAGGGCATCAGTGCACGGCTGCTGCTTGGGAGCTGCTGTGAGTGTCCAGAGCTAGCCCCTGGGATGTACTGAGGTGCAGGGGGCTGGCTGCTGGCTTGATCTGGGAGTTCCTGGGAGGCAGGAGGAACAAGGTGTATGCTTCCCATCTGTGTTGTAATTTGCCTAAAGCTGCGGTTCGCAACTGGGGGTGACTTTGCCTTCCAAAGGAATTTGGTAGTATCTGGAGGGATTTTTGGTTGTCCCATCAGTGGTGTGCTGCTACTAGCATCTAGTGGATAGAGGCCAGAGATGCTACTAAATATCCTACAATGCACAGAACAGCCCCTACGACAAAAGATCCAAATGTTAACAGTGCAGGGTTGAGAAGCCATGGCCCAGAGCAGCTCAGCCTTGCCTTTAGAGGCCTGGCTTAGAGTATTTATCAAGAAATGTATGCCCAAAGTGCTGAGAAGGAAAGCACTCCCCTGGATTTGGAACTGTGGTGTCTCTAAGCCCAAGGCGACCACCACCTGCCCCCACCTGCCCCCACAGGAGCAGGGCCTAGCCCTGCACACACAGCAGCAGAGGCCCTTGGTAGGTACCTGGTGAAGTGTGCAGTACGGGCAGGCCAACTGAGTCTGGGTGGATGGCCTGTGCCTTGCTGTGGAGTGCTGGCAGAAGCCTAGAAACCTTCAAGTCCGTGCCCAGCCCAGCATTGACACGTCCTTCTCCAAATCCCTGAAGTCCCCCCACAGAACTCCCAAGAGGCAGAGAGTAATCAATTCTTGTTCTTACTTCCCTGACAGTGCGCTCTGCGCTGCTCCCACCTTGGTTTTCGGGGGAATGTCTCCTCAGAGGCACAGCCTTCCAGAAACGCCTTGGCTCACAGACATATTCCTTACATGGCTAGATACATCAAGCCACATCTCCTCTGTCTCCCAGATCCCCATCCCATGGGGGATCTAAGCCCACTGTCCTTGTCCCAGTGTGGGGCTGGAGTGCCAAAACCCAGCTCCTTCTCTGGGTGCCTCAGGCTGGCAGTAACTGGGAAAGGTTAAGGGTCCAGGCTGCTCCCCAAACTCCCCACCCAGGTTCAGACTGGACCAGACTTGTATCACCACCGACAGGAGGATCCAGGCTTGTCCTCTTCCGGGAAGGGGAGGCTCCATCACTAGAGCTACTGTAGGCAGTTATTTCTTAGGTCTGACCTAAAGGCCTTGTGCTCCCACCTAAGCTCATTTCTGTCTGTGCCTCAGGAAGGAGCTAGAGAAAAGTGGCTGCCAAGATAGCAAAGCCTTCTTGAGTAAGAGACGAGAGCTGAGAGGCCCTCTCATGCCTTCCTTCTCTGACTCATTTAAGACACCTGGGGGCTCTATCACCCTCTCTGAGTCAGTCTTCTCATCTGCCAAATGGGAAAGGATGTCATTATCACTACGGACAGGATGTCATAGGGCATGTAAGAAGCAAAATCATTCTCTGACTGCCAAGAAATGTCACCGTTAGGGCTTCCTTCACTGTTTCCTTTTTTATAAGAAAAATATGTGCATTTGAGACTGTCGCACAGGCCAAGAGTCAGCTCTCCTGCTGCTTCTGGACCCAGGCAAATGCAATCCTCTAGCTTTCCATATGACACACAAGCTCGAGAATAAATCATTACAGAAATGTTAAACAAAACAATCATCACTAAAAAAAAAGGGCAGGGAGGCAGCCAGGCAGAAAAGAATCCTCATTAGAAGAGGGAACATTGCTGAATGCCTCAGGGAGAAGCAGCCCAGGGAGCCTCTGCATGACCTCAGGAGAGCACTGGGGCCAGCAAGGGGTAGAGGCAGAAAGGTCTGGGAAGGGGAAGGCAGGGAAAGCCCCTATCCTGCTCTAGGGCTGGAGCACCTATCTCTGTTGGGGTCTGGGCGAGGGTTGCTGGGCACCAGGAACAGAGGAAGGTCTGGGCTTGTGGTTAAAGATGCTCCTTTTTCAGGGAGGTGGCTGCCGAACAGTGTGGTTCACCCAGACATATCCCAGAGGGCAGGAGTGCAAGGTGAGTTTAGAATAAGCCTCTCAGAGGCCCCCCAGAAAATGACCTGGCTTGCAACCTCTGACACATGGAGCACGAGGGCTCAGTTGGTTCAGAGCAGAATCCTCAGCTGAGGCTGAGCTGGTTTCTTGATTATTTTGTTCTTTCATGCTGTTCCCACCCTGACCCTTTAACTGGGGCAGCCCAGGCAGGGCCTGTGTCCCTGACACCCACTCCTCAGTGGACACCTGCCAGGCCAGCTTCCTGCCCTGCTGAGAGTTCCCCCAGGGGGTAGCCCCCTGACCTACCTTGCTCTGTGGTGGAGGGCCCTGCTTGCTGCTGCTTGGAGGGGCCGCGGCAGGGGTAGACAGGAACATGCTTCGGAACAGCCTGCGCTTAAGGCTGCTCTCTTGGGTCTTAGGGCTGGGGCTGCCTTCCCCGCTTGGCTTGCCTGCAGCTGAGCCCACCAGGCAGGACTGTGGCCGGGCCTCCTCAGATCCATGCCTGGCTGCCTTGGTCCCACGCCTCCCGGTGGCTGCGGGGGGCGAGGTGCTGGGTGGGGAGCTCTGCAGGCAGGTGCCCAGCTTCAGGTAGCGCTGTGTGGCACCCTGGAACTCTGCAGGGCCTAGAGAATGTGCCTTGGTGGCCAGCCCATTGGGCAGGATCCGCGGGCTCTGTGGCTCCGGCCATGGCATCTGCCTGTGGCCTCCTGGTGCGCCCCCGTTGCAGCTGAGGTAGAGGCCTTGGGGGTCAGTGTGCTCAGACTGGGGGCTCTGCAGGTACATGTCCGGATCTGTGGCCCAGTGCTCTTCCCCCAGCAGCCCCAGCGACTGTGCCCGTCGCCGGCTGGTGGGGCTTCGGCCACGCAAGGTGTTGGAGCTGATGACGGACAATTTCTGGATGTCGTTGAGCAGCCCCGAGATGTAGCCATCTATGGGCACAGAGTTGCCCCTCACCACTGTCTGCAGGGGAGGGGAGAAGAGCATGAGTGGGTGGCCTGTTCATGGAGGGGTGGCCTGGGACCAGGTCAGAGAGCCTTCCCAGGGGTGCCTTAGGGAGGAACACATAAGGACCTTGCCTGTAGTGTTATCTATCCATTCCTTAATTTTTCAGTCATTTACCAGGGCCCATGGCAGGTCAGGCCTGTGCTGGTGTGGGAATACAGGGAAAAGACCCATTTTCATGGGACTTGAAGCCCAGCCAGGCACACAGGTGAGTAACCATGGGGTTATAATCCAGCATGCCAAATGGTGTGGGCAGCTGAGTTTGGAGAAATGAGAGGATACAGGGGTGCGGGAGGGGGCCTCCAGACCCCATCTGGGGCCCGCTGCCATTCTTCAGCTCTATCTGTGGCCTTTTGGGAGATGTGTAGAGCTCTCTGAGGAGGCAGGGACCAGTCTCCTCTACACGCACTGCTTTTGTGGCCTCCAGTCCCTCACAGGGCTCTGACCCCTTCCCCTACCAGGCCATTGGACCCACCCTTCTCGATCCACACAACTAAACCCTGCAGGCATACAGGCGCTGCAGGTCCAAATGTTGAATGGGCACACTTAATACTAAAAGATTATTTGTTGCTATCTGCAATTCAAATGTTATTGGGCATCCTGTAATTTTATTTACTAAATCTAGCAACCCTACCACTCTGCAGAGAGGGACTCCCCAGGCTCCTCCTCCCTGGGTCACCCAGGAAGAAATGAGAGGCTGATTAGCAGGGAGTGAAAACAGCAGCTAATTGATAGCTGGTCATTAGGTGGTTCCTCCAGGTGCCTTTGTGGTTTGGCCAGGCACCAAGAAGTGCAAGAGGCTGAACTTGGCCATGCCATTCACGCTGTCCACCTTACCTTCATGGGCTGGAGCTGCACCCGTGTGATCCGTGAAGGGTCCACCACAGGCTTGGGCCGCCGAAGTGTGTCCAGGATGTTCTGCCATTGTGGGGGGAGGCCCACGAACTTGCCTTCTTTAGGGTCAAAGGAGGTGTGCACACGGTGCTGGAAGTTCTGTGGGGCTGAGATCTCGGGGCGTTTCTTCTTTTTCTTACGGAACATGGTGCCTGCATGGGGAGGGTCAGGCTAAGCTCCAGCTGGAGGCTTTGCAGGAGCCTGGCCAGGCAGCACAGGTGGCTGTGGTGGGTGCAGAGGCTCTGGGCTCCCTACCCTCGGCACAGCTCCCCTATCCTAAGCCCAAGATTTCCCCTCACCTCTCATCCCTACTTCCTCAGGGAAATGCCTAGCTCCCAGCAGAGAAATCCCAGAAACAACAAACGCACCATATATAAGCCAACGTGGACTATAAACAAGGAACAGGGGTATGTGTCTTCTTGTCTGTACCGAGTCCCCTGCTGAGCAGGAAGACTCTGGGGGTGTGTACTTATAAGATCCAAAGCCCACTACAAATATCATTCTGCTCTCAAAGAATTAAAAACGGGGGAAAGAGGGAGGAGAGCCAGCAAACGTATTTTATGAAGCAAGTATGACCTTGATTCTCCAACCAGATAAGAATAGTACAAGAAATGGGAAATTTGAACCAATGTCACTTTTGAACATAAATGTGAAAATCCTAAATAAAACTAGCACATTGAATCTAATAGTATGTTAAAGTTTTTACTTTTTTTTTTTTTGTTGTTGTTGTTGTTGTTTTATCACAATCAACTCGGGTTTGTCCCAGGATGGGTCGACAACAGAAAATCTGTTAATGTGATAGAAAACATTCATAAAAAGCCAACCCACCAAGTCACAGACATGTTACCCAGTCTGGGACCATTTATCATAGAACCAGGAACCCCAAGAGGGCCCTCATTGTCACCAGTTGCTCAGCCCTAATTCTGGAAAGCCCCGAGGGATGGCTATCTCTGGGCTACAGCTCTCCAGGGAAGAGAGAGCCCCCCTCCCCTTGGGCCACTTTCTCTCAGGTCTCAGAACTCTGTACAAAACATCACTTGCAGTCAAACCTCCCTCCTCCTCCTTGCTGATATGAGGTTTACCTAAGGCCCAGGTGAGCTCCCGCAACATCTCAGAGTGACTGTGGTGTGCAGATTTGAGAGAGGGAGACTGGAAACCCAGGAGGTAAAGTAATTCTTTCCAAGTGTTACTCTAGCCTCACCTTTAGGTAGTACCTGGCTGGAACCACGTGGGATGGAAGTCAGGGTGGCTGGTGCCCACTTGAATGCTTTTGTGTCTCAAGTGGCTCAAAGCAGCTCAATAGGTTGTTGTTGTTGTTTTTTTTAAAAATTTTTCTTTATTGTGGTAAAATACACTCAATGAGTTCTTATGTCACCTGGAACGGTCACTTCTAGGTTTCAAGAAACAAACATGTTTGTTTCTTGAATGCTTGGATAATTCATCTATGCACAGATCTGCAGTATCTTTGGATACTGGGGCATACTTTTGACTCCTGCTCTGGAAACGGCATTTTCCTGGTCACTTTAGCAGGTTCTGGAATAGGTCACATCTGGGAGGCAGCTGGAACCCACCCAGAAAGGCCGCAGGCTCAAACAGCCATAGCTTCCACACTAGAATGAACCAAGCATGAATCAGTTTGAATCCATGTCATACATCTTGGATTGTCAGCTGCTTTTTGGGACCTGGAGGTTTAGGAGTCCTCCAAACAGCCCCTATAGGCAAAGCCGCTGTGCAGGACCCCCAAGGACCAAGCACTTTGGAATGACATATGCCTGTTGAGTTGCAGGTGAATTATAGGGAGTCTCCTACTTATTTGGGGGAGACTTTGAGCAAGTTACCTAAACAATTTGGGCCTCAGTATTCTTTATCCATATAAAATGAAGTTGATAAAAGGTATTTCACAGGGTTTAAAGAGTATTAAGTGAGAAGATTTCCAGTAAACGGGGGCTGTTTCTCTTGCTGTGTTACCTCTCTGTATCCCTGTTTCTAAGCTCAGGGCCTACAGTTGTGCGAATATGAGCAGATACTAGTCCGGGAGTGATGCTGAACTCTGACCTCTCAGATTCACTTGTCAAGGGGCCAGGCTTGACTTCTGGGACCTCAGGCCCTCAACACCTCTCCACAATGTAGGCTCTTGATAGTTTGATAAAACTTGACCTCCTCCCTTTCAGCCTTTGGTAACAGAGGAGTCTTCATCCCATAGTCTTTCCTCACTGTCTCTGAGACAGAGCCTCTATCCCACACTTAGTTTAGCTGACGGTTTCATCCTGCTCCCCTCCTCTGTGAACTCCTCTGGAGGTGAAGGGACACACTCTAGAATTAAAGAAGAGCTGGCTAATACTCCTCTCTCCCATCCACAGAAGATCCCTCTCCCTAACTCCCCTGCCCCTCCCAAGGGCCCAGCTCTTGCTGCAAAAATGCATGGGGACAGCATCTTTAGCAAATTGTCTGAATGACTCTAGGATCCTCCTTCTGAGGCTACTCCAACAGTGATTCCAGAACAAGTTCTTCCCAAAGGCAGCAGGGAAGGCCTGAGGAGAAAGGACAGGTGGCGTGGAGTCCTAGGGTCTGGGTTGTGGTGGTGAGGGTGGGAGCTGGCCGAAGCAATGAATGAGCTCAGGCTTTGGGGATGGGGTGAGCAGAGACTTAGAAGTCAGCGTCAGGCACTTAGCTAGTGGGAATCCACACCTATAGGAAGGCTGCCAGGATTCTTCCAAAATGTGGTGAAGCCAACACTGCCTGGGATAATATAATTGTGTACATAGAAAATCCAGAAATATCTACAAACAAACTATTGGGATTATAGAAGTGAATTTAGAAGGTCTCCAATTCAAGGTCAATATAAAAATATCAGTTGTAGTTCTACATATCAGCCACAAATACAAAGTGAATTTTTAAAAAAGATTCTGTAGTACAGTGGGAAATAGAAGTTTGGTCTTTGTCTCTCGTTCCTGGCACACGGCTCCTAAAACTCTTGGAATCCCCAGAGTGGCAAGAATATTTGAACTTTCAGCACCCCCACCCCCCATCTCTGGGAAGGGGAAAAGGGCCATAGATTGAGTTAATCACCAATGGCCAATGACATAATCAACCGTGCCTATTTAATGAAGCCTCTATAAATCCCCTAAGTGACAGTATTCAAGGAGACTCTTGAGTTGGTGAATACATTAAGATCCTGGGAGGGAGAGGTGTCTGAAGATGGCATGGAAGCTCCATGTTCCTGACCACATCTCTTCCATCTGGCTGTTCCTGAGTTTTATCTTTTCTAATGCACTGGTAACAGTAAGTAAAGTGTCTTCCTGAGTTCCATGAGCCATTCTAACACATTATCAAATCTCAGGAGGAAGTCATGGAAATCCTTGATTTATAGCCAGTTGGTCAGAAATACAGGTGGACAGGGACTTGTAACTAGAATCTGAAGTGGAGGTAGCTTGTGGGACTGAGCATATGGGGTCTGTGCTAACTTCAGGTAGTCAGTGTCAGAACTGAATTGAATTGTTGAACACCCAGCTGGTGTCTGAGTTGAAGAAATGGTCTCAGGAAGTGAAAAAAAAAAAAAAAAAAAAAACAAACCAAACCAAACCAAACAAAACAAAAACCCTCTCATCTGATGTCAGAAGTGTTATCAGGGGAAAAAAAAAACCCTCAGATATCATTTACCATTTTACATTAAAAATATCAAGTACTTAGGAATAAATCTAATCAAAGTTTTGTACAATGAAAAGTATAAAACAATTACAGATAGCAAAGAATGTTCATAAATTGGAAGACTCAATAGTGTAAAGATGTCAATTATTTCCAATTAACCTAAAGATTTATTTCATTCTCAAGATCCCAGCATATTTCTTTTGGTCAGAATTGACAAATTGATTCTAAAATATACAGAGAAACATAAAGAACCAGGAATAGCCAAGACAATCTTAAAGAACAAAGTTGGGGGATTACATTACTAGATATCAAGGTTTATTATAAAGCTACAATAATTAGCATACTGTGGAAATGGCACAAAGATTGATGACTAGACCAATGGAACAGAAGAGAAAATCCAGAAATAGACCCAGTCATATGAGGTCACTTAATTTATGACTAAGGTGACACTGCAATATGGTGGGGGAACAAATGACTTTTTCCATAAATGTAGCTGAAGCAATTAGATATCCATATGAAAAAAGGAAAAATCCTGAAAAATGAATTCATATCATCCACCAAAATTAATTGGATCTAAATGTGAAAGGTAAAATAATAAAGCTGGTGAAAGTGGTGGGAGGGGACAGGAGAAGGGGAACCCCAATGTCTGGCCATCCCCTGGCCCAGGTCTGGTGTGAAAATGTGGAGCCCAAGTTTGGTGGGCTCTCCTGGAGTCCTCACCTGCTGGGGCCCAAACCTGTCCACATCCGGGTTGCCACTTGCAGGTCTCCATTTTCCACCCGGGTCTAACCTTCAGACTCAAACCCAAGGTCCCTCGCACTGAGGGAGGGTGGTTGTTGCATTAGCCCTGAGGCCAGAGACAAATTAAACTACCAGGTTTTTTTTGTTCAAAGCAGATTTTTTTCTAATTATTATTTTTATAAGAGTTTGGGCCAAACTGACGAGGAGCAAACTGCCAGGGAGCAAGGTCTCAAATGCTCCCTAGAGTAACAGTTTCGCAGTTTCTTTTATGCATTTGAAATTAAGGAAGACCGAATGAAGGTGGGAGAAAGCAAGGGCAGGATTGGCTTACAAACTAGTGAAGATTATGTGCTCTCACACTTTAAAAGGAGAGGTTTAAAAGGGGGCATTTCAAAGATATGTTAACATAGGTACACAGAAACAATGGATGGGGCTTGTTTATTATAAAGTTACAATAAGCCTTTTTTAAAGAAGTTATATACTGGGGATGTGACTGCCCACCATGATCTGCCCAGCTGGGAGTTTACGATCATATTACACTGTGAGGTTACTATATTTCTACAGAATCTCACTTTCTTCCACACCAAAGCAGAATTCTTGATTGCACAGGTTAGGAGAAGGGCTTCTTTTTAAAGATTTCACCTAGGTTAATTTGTAAATGCAGGATGAGTGCGATGAATAGCTAAAGGAAATACAGCAAAATATTCATCGTTGTTTTGTTTGACTAGAGGGGCTACAGGTGATTTCTTCTCACCCCATCTTTCTACTCTTCTAAATTTTCCTAAAGATGATGGACTGCTTTTCTAAAGTAAATACAATATTTTTAAAGAAAAAAAGAGAGATCATAAAGTCTAGTTCCTAAGAGACATTCACCCATAATGTTTCCAAGTTACTGGATGTGAAACACCTGAGACACAAACATCCTGCATCTCTTCAGCAACGAAGCCTGTACCCTTGGAGCATACCTGCCCGCTCAGATAGGGGACCTCAATTTTCCATTCCTAGGCCTCCATCTTCCACCCCAGTTTCTAACCTTCAGACCCAAGCGCAAGTTCCCGGAACTGAGGGAGGGTGGTTATTGCATCAGCCCTGAGGCCATAGTGTTAAAGTGAATCAGGCCAGACCAGCCCTTAGAGTTGCTGTCCCTAGAATCTCACTTCTTTTCCTCCACACTCAATTCTTCTAGTGGAGGAGCTTTCCTTAAAGAAGATATCCCTGAGAAGGAAAGAGGAAGATGATTTTCAGAGAGCCAGTCCTCACCTTTTCTTCTGCCTCGCCTGATGGAAATGATGTGGGCCTGAGACATGCAGTAGAAATGGGCAGAGGCAGGGTGCCACTGAGGCTCAGGGTGACCTATATGACACCTCACCCCAACATAGGGCAGGCAGGTGCTGAGGATTCTTTCCCAGGCTTGGATACATTGTTGTGACTGAGGAATGCTTTGAACTTTCCTCTTCTCAATGTTTGCAGACATTACTTTCTGGCTGGCTGGCCCATGACTGGACCAGAGTGGGATGCCAGTGTCGGGAGGGGAGAGCCTAGCCCAAACCAGTTTGAGAAGGAAGCTCCCCAGGCACAGCTCTTGCTGAGGCTGCTTCCTCCAGCCTGAGTCTGGCAGATGGGGAGCAGGTCAGTTCCTGGCAGAGATTTTCTGGAGGAAATGCTGCCACACCCAGTAAAGCTGAGGACAGAGCTGGCGGGAGAGTTTAGGGAGCCATAGGCTGGGGTCACTGAGGGATGGGACTGTTATGTCAGAGGATATTCGAGACAGAAAGGGAAGTAACTGTTCTTGAGCACCTACTGTGTGCTAGGCCCTTTCCAAGTATCAACTCACTTAATCCTAACAACAGCCCTGAGAAGAAGGAATTATTATTATAAAGAAATCCAAATGAGGTTCAGAGAAGTTAAATAAATTGCCCAAGGTCATAGAACCAGGAAATGACTAAGCTGGGGTTGGACTCCAGATCTGGTTGTAAAGTCCCTGTTCATTCCACTATGCCTATTCTGAGGGCACTTGGCTGTTCTAAACCTTTCTGGGGTCTCTATGAATAGGAACAGGGCTGAGCAGACTGCATAAACTCATGGGAGTGTGTATAAGGGGATAGGCCAGGGCCAGCTTCCTCAACCAAGATTGCTAGGTTCTTTCCTGGGCTGATCTGTGAGTCAGAGGCCATGGGAGCTGGGGCTGCCCTGACTTGCAGGATGACCCTTACTTTGTGGAACCAGGTTTTCTTTTGCCCTGCAAGGAGTGGGTAAAATGTTCCAGAGGGCTCATGATGGCGGCTGTGACATCAGGGCCTGGCATATATGAAAAAAGTTACAGACACACAGTTTATTCTCTTCAGAGCAGGTCAGGTTTCCTTAATAGGGACTCAGGCAATCTGTGGGCTTGGCGCAAGAAGTGGTAGGCAGAGCTTTGTGGCTGATGCTACTGTACCTTGGTGACATGGGGTTTTGGTGGTGGCCCTCAGAGCAGAGCGCTGTGGCTTGGCTGGTCTAGAGTCACAACTGAGGTAAGCAGAGCAGCCACAGTGGGTGGGTTACCCTTTCAAACTGCTTCTCCTCCAGGAGGAGACATTCATCTTCCAGGGCCTGGGATGCAAGGGCCACCGAGCTATTGGGGCCCACAAACCCAAGGCGGAGCTGTAGTGAAATAAGTCTGCATTTAAACCTCAGACCAGAGCTCACACATTCAAACGAGTGCTGCCAGTTGAGGCAGAACCTTGGCAGTGACTCTGCCTATTCCAAACGTGTTCTAGTACTTTCAGAAGTCCTCTTTGGAAATCACCTTTGGGGCTCATCATGAGCCAACATCAATTGTTCTGTTGCCTCTGCTTTTCACTGGAAGTGGTGGTGTCTGATGTGTTCATCCACCTTATCCTGGCTTCTAGTGGGTTTTGGCTATTTCCACACATTGAATTCCTTTTAAGGAAAGGACACTTAGCCCACTTAAAGGATTCACAAGAATGTGCTACAGGCTAGGAAGGTGGCTCCCAGAGAACACGACTAAAAGAGTTTGTAGTTACTCTGAAGTGGGCAGGGTTTGGTTGGTTAAGTTCCGGGATGTTGGTTAACTGTTAGGAATGAGGCTGGTGGAATTCCCCTCCATTTCTGGGTGACTGAAAGAGAGAAGGAAGCTGAACCCTGGGCCCTGCTCCCAGTGCTAGTACACCCGGGCTTCCCTGGCTGGAGGCTCAGGGCCTGCTTATCAGAGCTGAGCTCTATCTCAGTATGGCTCCAGGACGCCAGGTTCCAAGGTTTTGGCTTGTGACTTTGGCCTACTCTCCTCCTTTCTAGGCCTCAGCATTTCAGGTGGTGACAAGGGACTGGACTCCTTAACCTCTGCCAGCTTCTCCAGGTATAGTGAGGAGAGAAACAGCATCTAACTCAAGGGTCCATTTTGGGTGTTTTTAGTAACCATTGCTCAGGAAGTGCCTAATGTAAGCACCAGGCTGTGAGCTGAGCATTTCTACTTACGATATCTCCTCACCTCAAGTCTGTGAGGTAAGACCGTTATTGTCCCATTATGCAGAGGAGGAAACCAAGTCATGCAGCAAAGAAGGGGCAGAGCCATGTCTGTCTTACCCAGACTCTGATGTGAATGTGGCTGCAGTCAGCTGTCACCTTCCACTACCCACACTGTATCATTCTCAAGCCCACCCAAGCTACTTTGGGGAAGGAACTATCCTAGAATCATGACAATGAGGCACAGGTATGCCCCTGAGTTCTACAGCACTTCGATAGGCACCCTTACTACTGCCACCATCAGAGTGGCCCACTGGGGGACCCTATCACTTCTAGAGCTCGGCCTTCCCACCCAGACATCTGTAGCAGGGCTGCCTGACCTCTTCATCCCCCCTTGAGAACTGGCATCCCACACACCCTTCCTGGAGAGCTGTGTGCCTCTTGTCCATGGTCGAGAATAGCGGGGACAGAAGTCAGCCTCCCATCAGAGTATTCTCTTCAGTCACAAAGACTTTTTTCAAACTTTGCTTTCTGGAGTTTGTTTAATTAAATATAAATATGATTATGTTATTCATTCATTTATTCAAAAGTATTTATTGTGCATCTACTCTGCTCCAGACTCTGGGAACCATGGTGAACAAAATAAAATCCTCGTTCTCATGTAGTTTAGCTTGCTTTCCAAATAGATGTTGCTAGACACGCCCCCTGACCTTACCGCCCACCAGGAGAAATGGCGATGCACACCCAGAGGGACTTGTTCATGGGTTCTGGACTCCCCTCTGTCCCTCCCCAAACTGCAGACCTTCAGTGGCATTCCCGACAGAAGCCTGCCCGCTGTCTGCACCCTGCTCAAATGAGGTCAGTTATAGAGAGCTCCTTCCCCTTCCCAAGGCCCCTGCCCTTTGTCCCCTTGCTGCTCATCCTTTGTGTAGAGTTGACTCTGTCCTCCCTCAGCCTCCGCCAAGGGTTCAGGCCTGCCATCTGCCCCTCTTCACATGATAGTCAGGAGAGGTGGTACCCCAGAAACCTTTCCTGGCCCCTCAAAATACTCCAGGGGAAGGGTCTGAAGAGAATTTCATTTGCTTTTCTGCCCAGTTATCACTTGCAATGTGAGTGGGTCCTAGACCCAGGCTGTGGCCTTCACTGCCAATGCCTGAGGGCTCTGTAAGTTCTGCCCAGAGCCACTGTGCTAAAGTGTAGAGTGTCCCCAGGTTGCTGAGCAGTACTCTGAGGTTCTGCTGTCCCACTGGAGTAGCCTAGAGAGAAGCTGAGTGTGCAGGGCAGAGGGTACTATGCACATAATAAGCTAACACATCTGGGCTCCCAACCTTGTCATCACTCCCACAGTACAGGTCCCAGTGAATCTCTAGGGGAGAGATAATGGGGTTGTTGTTGAAAGGAATATGATAATAAAGCTCATTCAATCACTTGTGTCAACACTCCAGTTGAATGAGAGGCCAAAGAGCCAGGCTGGCCAGCCAGAGAAAGTCAATATTGACTCAGTCCCGCCTCTCTGCCCAGCCTGTACACTCAGTGCTGAGGTCCAGCAGAAGCTCAAGCCAGGCCAGTCCTTTGATCCCTGTTCACTGTACTTAGAATCCTAACCTCCTCCCTGGTCCACAGCACTGGGCGTCCTGGGCACAGGGTTATCTCAGGGAAGAGAGAAGAATGGCCTTCCTGGGAGGGTTGCAGGCCAGGCACCTCTTCACCAGCCCAGATTTTCAACAGCCTCTGCATGCAGAGGCCGAGTCCGCATCAGAGAGTCCTCAGTGCCTAACCAGAAAGAACCTCTTGGGTCCTCTACTCATAAGATTTGGTCCCCAATCACACATATGCACATGCACAGACACACAGACACACAGACACACACACACACATACACACAGATTATGCCTTTTTTTTTATACCCTTTAACTTTCTATATCTATTTTGTTTGTCTCCTCACTTTGTGCTCACAATAATGCTGTGACTTGGGCCAAACCTGCTTTACTGGATGCATTTTAAAGACTGCAGGCAGCTATAGAGAGGACTGAGGAGACAAGAAAGGGAATATACACATATACATGTATAAAGTACCTAGCACATGTCAGGCACTGTGCTGGGTACTTTTTATTAGTGCATTAAATGATCACAACTCTACGAGGTAGATATTATGAGCTTGTTTTATAGGTAAAGAAATTGAGGCTTTGAGTCAGGACTCAAACACAGATTGCTTTGGCTCCAAGCTCCTCTCTCATGCCCAGAGAAGTTAAATAACCTTCCCAGATCATACAGCTACTTAGAGACAGGACTGGAAACCTCAAGGAAGAGGCTACCTCTATGTCACACAACACCTGTGTCCAGGATCACCCAAGAGCATGTGACCACGTATGAGGTGTATAGAGCATGCTTTGGTTTTTGCTTCCAAAGCTGGATTCCCTGCTAGAAATGGCCTCTTCCCTGGGCCATTTACCTGCTTGCCATGGACCTACTCTGCCTTTACTGCATTCCCATTGCTTTGCTCTAGCAATCTCCACAATCTTCTGCCACATAGCCAGACTTCTCAAAGTTCTCCAAGAGAGGAGGGCTCAAGTAGCTTCACCTTT
Organism: Eidolon dupreanum; assembly: GCA_028627145.1. Classification (NCBI taxonomy): domain Eukaryota; kingdom Metazoa; phylum Chordata; class Mammalia; order Chiroptera; family Pteropodidae; genus Eidolon; species Eidolon dupreanum. The sequence goes on from CM053509.1 coordinate 55,483,792, forward strand.
TCCAATACTAACAAGTGGAGGCAAGAGGGAGGTGGCTCACTGCTGGACTGTTTAATTTCTCATTTATCACTGTGACTCTTCACAACTATCCTATGAGGAAGGCACGATCCTCCTCTCCATTTTATAGACAAGGACATTAAAGTTCACCTAAGTTATCAGAGGCCAAGTCAGAAATTGAACCCAGCTCTTTCTGGTTTCAAATGTCATATTCTCAGCCTCTATCCTAAATATGGCCTGCGGAGAACTTATAGTATTGCAATATATGCTGCACCAGCCACAAAAGACCTGACCACAGACAGACAGGAGCCCCCTATCTTCTCCCATCTAGAAAAACAAGTCAGAAGAACTTAAAGAACACCAGAATGAGTCAAGATACAGAGAACACAGCCTGCACCCGGGAACTCTTCGTGTCTTGCCCTTAGTGTTCCGAGTAGCATCTACATTCCAGGTTGGATGTTGTGCACTGGGTGCCAAAAAGCTGGAGGGATTTTAGCAGGTTGGAGATCTGGGGAATGAGTTGGCAGATTGGGATGTGCTGATCAGCGTCTCTGCCTGCTACTGTCCTTCCTGTTTGGGAGCCTCTTTCCCAAGCAAGAATTCAGTGCACAGCTTTGGTGACACTGCCTTGTCCCAGACAGCATCAGACCTGATGACAAGCAGAGTCTGGGCCAGGGCACAGGGCGGGGCATGAGAAGCCCTGCCACCTGCTGTGGGCTGAGGTGGTGGAAGTAATAATGCACGTCCACTAAGGACTGAGAAATGGCACCTAGAAGAGACCACCGCTCTGCCTAACAGTACCAAGAATGGGCCAGCCCAGGAGGGCCACCTGCCTGCCCCGTGTCCCTTCCAGCCGGTGCCTCAAGCTGGTTTCCAGAAGGCTCCTGGACACCCCACCAGGGCTGTAGGTCCCTCACTCACCTCCGGAATGCTTTCCTCGCCTCCTCTTCCACCTGACTCCTCACCCTTCAGTGGGTAGAGCTCTCAAGCACCAGGAGAGGGAAGACTAAAGACATTCCTGCGAGTCCTCAGAGGCCTGGGTGGAAACACATCGGAAAGTCATTGTCACAAAGGTGGTAAGTGCCCCCAGGGATTTGGCAAATGGCCCGAATCCAGAGTATTTGGAACAGCTCCACGTCTGCAGCCACCTGACTTAGCAGCCTTTCCAGGTGCAGGCGGAGGTGGAAGGTTCCCCTACGTGGCGCGCGGGGCGGGGGGTGGGGAGGGGGCAATGGGCGCAGTGCTTCCGGCCCTTCTCCCCACCGCGCTCCAACTCAAAGCGGCCACGGGGCCCACCTCACAGCCCCAAGTGGGGCGGAAATCCCTCAGCCAGCCCGGGCACAAGCGCCGGGTGCACACGCGCAGGTGAGTCCTGGTCGCACCGCCCGAGCTCTCTGTCCCTGTGCTCAGGCTCCCTCTGCCCCGCGCCCGCGGCCCCAAACTTCGGGGAAGGAAAATCCGCATGAGGGGAGGCCAGTCCCCTTGTCTAAGCCTCAGCCCGGGGAGGTTAGCCAACCTTCAGGGGTGGCCAGGGCACCCACCTACGAGCAGGAAGCCCCCGGAGCGCTCGGAGAGGCCGTGGGAGCCGGGCCCGCCCTCCGCAGGAGGGACCTGGGCGCCCGGAACGGCGAGGAGAGGCTGCGCTTGCATGTTTGTGCAGCGCCGGCTTCACCTGGCCACGAGTTTGATTTCAGGGTGTGGCCTCAGGTAGGACACGGCGAACACAGAGCCCGGGAAAACTCTCCAAGGGACGCAAGGGCCGCGGCCAGGAGCCTTTCTGACCGAGGGGCGCTTCCCTGCTCAACCTTTTCCTTCCAATCTATAGGCTCCAGCTTCCTCTCGCCCTTCTTCTTCAGTCCCTGATCCTGGTCCGGCAGACCCGCTGTGACCTGCCAGTGTCCCCAACGTCCCTGGGCCACCATGTAGAGAGGCCTGACCTGGGTTATCCTCTGAGCGCCTCTCCGTGTAATGAACTCATTAATTTGCAGTGCAGATACTCACTGTGGAGGCCATGGGCCTCCTCCTCCTGGATCCTAGAGGTGCTGATGCAGGGCTTCAAGCTCCCACCGCACACACCCTGGAGAGCCCCAGCTGGAGTCCTGCCACCTTGGTCTGTCTGTCCCATCTGGACAAGGCCCCAGGACTGTCTTGGGGTAGCCCCCATGTGCAGGCAGGAAAGCGGGTTTTAAAGATTCCAATTTCCTCTTCAGACCTTGCTCAGTTCTGAGAACCCTCTGGCCTCAGGTTTTTAGGGTAGAGAAAGAATGCTTCCAGGAGCCTTGTACCCCCAAACAGAGGATGGAGCCTGTTCCAGAGCTAGCATTCCCGGGTTGTCCCCAGCAGTGCCCTGGCCTAGGAGAAGGATGGCTGTTGGAGTAGCTTACTCCTGACTGTCCTTTGCCCTGCTTCTTATGGGTTGGAGGGTGGTTTCTCCTGTGCATGTATGTTGTGGGGGAGGGGCAGGGGACACTTGTCTGTCTCTTTCCCAAACAAGGAAGTGAGAAGACCATTGTTGTCCTAGACTTGGGCCCCCAGAGAGGGCTTTGTCCAATTAAGTGCAGAAGAGATTCTAGCTTGGAAATTCAGTACATCTAGACTCCAAATGCTACCCCCAAATAGTGGCTGGGTGACTGCCAGTGTCACAGAGCAGGGACCAAGGACAGTGCAGGAATTTTTGGCATTGTTGGGCACCTCAAACTTTAGTTTTTGAGGTTACTATTGCCATGTATCATTTTTATTCACTGATTCTTTAGATGTATCACTGTAATTTGTGGATAAAGCATTTGCACATGGGCTCTATTGCTTATGGACAGTTTATCCTAGGCTCCTACCAAGCAGAGCTAAGGCAGCGAGTGGGAATTATTCAGCCCCAGACAGGCCTACATCCTTTCTGGCTGCACCACAAGCTTCATGCCTTCAGCCTTCCTGGGGAGAACATAGGGGTGCCAGGTGCCAGCCCTGGGAGCCCTCAGAGAGTGGCATGGCAGCTAGGGCAGCTGCAGACACATCTCTGCTCCTCTCCTTACCCTCCGTCTTCCCTCCTCCTCTCTGTGTCTTTCCCAAACTGATTCCTCTGCCCTTGCAACACTGTAGGCCTGACCTTGTTAGCCAACCCCTGACCTCCTGTGGTCCCCTAGGAAGCTGCCTGCTGAGCCTAGGATGAGAGGGGGTCATGTGGTGGGGAGGAGCAGGTGATACAAGTATGACTTTCCCCACAGATTAGGTACCCAGGAGCACCAGCCGAATGTTGGCTGTGGGAAGTGGGTTGTGCTAGGTGGGGGTTGGGGGTGGGAGTGGGGATGAGGGGAATTGGTTGCTGAGGATTTGAAATGAACCATGAACCAAAGCTAGAAGGAAATGCATAACATTGTTGAATCTAGAATCAATACCCTGAATTATTTTTCACTGACTCACAAATGCACACATAAATTCTTTTCATTTAAATACCTTATATACCAAAACCCCATCTCAAAGCAGTACTTTTGAACTGTTGAACTACAACAAAGCGTGAACATTAGACTATTATCGGAAGTGAACTGGTATTTAATTTGGATTGAATCCAGGCTTGGGTATCCCACAAAGGTTACTAGCCAAGTACTATCCTCACCCTGTAGGGAGTGAGTCTAGGAAACCTTGGGGTCCTTCCACCTTTGGGAGCTGCAATGGGATTTGAGGAGAGGCAGAAATTCTCAAATAAGATTGACCAAGGAAGTAATGAATCCCCCATCACTGGTGATATTCAAGGCCCCAGATAACTATCAGTCAGATATGCAGAGAAAAGGTTCTCATACAGGATACGAGAGCTAGACCAGGGGACTTCTCAGGCCCATCACATTTCCAAGTTTCTGCACTTATAGTCACATCTACAGGTGGGTCAGGTGCACTGTGTGGGATAACCCTCTATAAATGGGGATGGCTGGGAAGTGCAGAATGGGTCCTCAGTGATTAATTCCTATGTGTGACTGACTCCTCCCCTTCTCTCTGCACCTCTCATTCACGCCCAACTCAGCCCTGCCCAGAAGGGAGGGCAGAAAAACACTGCATGAAGTGGCAGGAATAGTGTGGGGGACAGCATCTCCTCCAGCGTTCATGTGCCTCCCTCTGGCTCTGTTCCCAGGTTGCTGTGCTGGGTGCAGAGAGGAAAACCAGGCATATCTACCTCTGAAGAGCCTTGACGGTTGACAGAGGCCTTTTGGTTGAAGGAGTTGTCTATGCAGTGCCATTCTACAAATTGGGCAGGAGCTCTGGACAGGATACTGAGAACTGACGTTTCACCATGGGCAATGACTCTTGGAGCCCTGCCAGCTCTGGGGCATTGGAACTGTCTGGGAGGGCATCAGAGCAGGCACATTGAGCAGGGCAGGCACTTGCCAGCTCTTTCTCAGCCTGTGGCTGTTGGGGCCTGTTGTAACATCTGAGCATCTACAGCCAGGGCTAGAAGCCCGGATTAGGGCCAAAGAGGAAAGATATGGATCAACTTGTGGTTTAGAAACACAAACACATTATCCTTTCCCTTGCACCTTTCTGCTGCGTGACTTGAAAAGCTGCCTGGGGATCAGGAGCGCTGCTGACACGCTCACTCCTTCTGGGGCTCCTTTCTCTGGATGACTCTGCTCTCCTCTAATAATAGTAATAATAATTCCTGACAATTATTGAATGCTTCCGATGGGCCAGGAACCATGCTAAGCTACTTACACGTATTATTTCACTCAAATATTCAACATAACATTGACACAGAAGAACAATACTATTATTATTCTCATTTTACAAATGAGGAAACTGAGGCTCAGAGTGGTTAAGGAATAGCTCAAGGTCTTGTCACTGAGTGGTAAAGCCAGAATTTCAACCCAAGTGTATCTGCCTCAAGCCTATTCTCTTATCTCTGTGCTGCTCATAAGTTCCTGGTTCCAAGGACTGTATGATGTGACTTGATCGTGTGGGATCAAGTCCTTGGGAACAGTTGGTGGGGGAGGCACTGGTCTTTTCCCTCCTTGTGCCAACTCTGCCACCCTGGATGGGTAAGTCATGTGACACAGAGAGGTGGGGGATATCCCTCTCCCATTTCTGACAAGGGCATAGGACCGCACCCCCACCTCCACCCCCACCAACAACACTGGGTATGAGGGCAGAGGGGACCTCAGTTTCCCTAACCCTGTCACTGAATCCCCTGCTAGGAACCAGGTGCTAGGTTTCCACAGTTATGAGCCAGTACCCTGCCTGAAGTCCTTGCATCAAGCCACCTGTCCTTCACACACCCTGAATGGGCCCGGAACTATGAGGCCCATGTGCAGGCACTGCTGGGGAGGTGGGGCCTGGCATGCCTGCTTGCTACTTGGCTGAAGGAACCCTCTGGAGCCTGGGCTCCAGAAGGGGTAGTTGCCCACTCACTGCAGCCCCCGGCCCTAGGAGAGAGGCATTCTTTGAAGATCCCTTCTTGTACCTCTCTTCCAGACTGTCCTTTTCTGCTCTTGGGATGGTGTGGGCCAGTGTCCCTCATCCTGTTGGGAGCACCCATCTCTTTCTGCTGATGGGACTGAGAGGCAGGTGCCCATCTCTGAAGGATCTGGGAGCATGAATTGAGGGAGCTGACATTGCCAAGCCCTTGGGATCCTTAGGCAGGAAGGTAGACTGAGTCTAGCTGCAAAGAGAACGAGTTTTTGCAGTATTGAATCCCTTCTGTTTCTCTAGACTTCCTGCGTGTCTCAATCTCTTAATGTGTATAATGGGGGAGGGAGTGCCCCTTCCCTTGGGAAGATGAAATGATGAGGTCTAGATTACTGGGGTACAGGGGCCCCAAGCATCATCATCCCCAAACAGGGTGAAAGGTTCTTGATCCTCAGCCCTCACAGCTGCTAAAGGGACCAAGAAGGAAACTCTCCTCCCCCACACCACGCATGCACACAGCTGCCACAGGGAGCAATGGAGTCCCATTTGATGGGCCACAGGGACAGCATCACAGGGTTCTTCCAGGTGAACTCTCTATGAAATCAATCCTACAGGTCTGTCTCCTCCAGATCCTGGAGAGAGAATCCTAGCCCAGGGGGCAGCACTGTCTGGGCCCAGTTTGGTGTTTGGGAAAAGTCCATGGGGCGCCCCTGTCTGGCTGGACAGATGTGTCCTTCTTCTGTCCTGAACTTCAGCAGAGGGGAACTCGCACACCCAGAAGCCTCCAGCCTCTCTCTGCCTTCTCCTCAAATCCTGAATTTATCCTACACTCCCTATGCCAATGGGAATACACAGGCCAGTCCTCCCCAAACGCAAACTGACACTGGGGGCCAAACTTGCCTGACAGTTTCGAAGGGGCCTGGTGACCTGGGCAAGCCACTCAGATGCAGGGGCCACTACCTCAGGGGCCAAAGCAGAGGAAGTGCAGGCTGTGGCACTCTTCCCAGGTACAGGGAGTATGAGCTACCCTGGGGAAGGCTGGGAACGGAAAGAGTCACCTTTGTACTGAGGACACTCATTTTACAGATATGATAAATTCGTTTAATATCTTATCACTATGATTACTTTGCAGCGCCTGCACTTAATGGGTTCCAAAGTTCCAACCAAATGTCTGTTGCTGGCAGTTTAGCTCTCTGGCAGGCATTTTTGCTGGTTGAACTAACAGCTGGAAGCCTCCTTGAATGGAAAGCCTTCATTGTCCTTTCCTCTCTCTTCTGAGCCTCCAGCAGCCGCCCCACTCTGAGGCTGGAGCAGGGCTGTGACTGGCACCCATGCTCTGGTACCCAGGGTCTGACTTTAAGGAAGGACAGGTGAGTGGGAGAGAGTAGAAGGCTTGTGACCAGGCGAAGGCTCAGGCCAGAGCCCAGGAAAGGAGAGAGTCTGAGGAAGCACATGTTGGCTGCTCAAGTGCCATCCACAATCCTCTGGCTAGAACACCTTAGCTTTAATAGCACAAAGTTCACAGGCTCTGGGCTATGTGGCCTCCTGGGAGCACTGATCACCTGGCTATAGAGCTCAAGGAACTCTACCTTCTGTGTCTGCCCTGGGTCAGGGTCAGAGGCATGATCTGTCTGCCACTCGGCTGTGCAGTGCTGTACTTAGAGGGTCCTGGAGGGGCCCAGGCAGCTGCTGCCATCCCTTCTCAGGGGTTTTCCTTCCTTAGTCTCTGGCCCACACCTTGACAGCCCCAGGGGTGGCAGCCTGCAGGATCTTCATGTGAATGCTGACATGGCAGAGGCCTGATATGCACTGCCACACCCTTGCCAGTGGCTGGCATGACAGCTTTTGCTGAGATGATGGATCATCCAGCGGCAGCTCTCTTCCTGTCTTGGCCTTCCCTCCTCCACAGGAGCCCTGCACTCTTGCTCACTCCTGGACTTGCATTCTTGCCTCTGGGCCTGACTCCATCCCTCCCCAGGGTCTGGGACCTTCACCTTTCTCCATTTTTCCTGATCCTAGACACACCATCTTCTAGCAAGCCCCACTATAGTGGAGTTTTCTTGTCTAGCTTGGGCCTGGTGACAGGGTGACAAATGATAGGGCTCCTACTTCTGAGATCTGACCTCCAATGGTAGCCATTAGACATTTAAATTCCTTCCCGGGGTCATAGTATATACTGGTAAAAAGACCACCTAAGGTAAAAGGTCTCCTGTATGCCTCCCTTAACCTCTGCCCCAGAACCTTTCATTCTTAGATATTCCCATCTTACTCCCTTCTCAAGACACTGACAGTCTTCTAGTTAAAATGTAAAATGCTTCCTGGGACAAGTAGAACTCCAGTCACTCCATTTACAAATTAGCTGGATCTATTTACACTCAGAGAGTGGCCTGAGGGGCAAGAAGAGCCTCTTCTTGGGGAATGCTGCTGAATGATCAAGGGCTAAGCTGGGGCTCCATGTGGAGCAAGATGGGAAGGGTATCAGGACCAGCCCGTGTTAGGGCAGGAGGCACAAAGGAGCACTGGGACCTGTCTGGTCTCCTACTTTGTCAGACTAGGCCATCTCTCTAAGCCATCAAGCTATCTTGCAGCTGGCATCTGCTCCTGCTTGGGGCACCTATGATGCTGCTGCAGATGGAAAGGCAGCCTGGGTAGTGAAAGAGTACTGGATCAGGAGGAGGAGACTCCCGGGCCTGAAACTGGCTCCACTATCAGTTATCTATGTGATCTCAGGACCCACGTTCCTTCCCTGGGCCTCTTCTTCCCTCCATAAAATTATGGGGGTTGGATTAAACATTCTTAGGAACTCCCTTTGGCTTGAATGTGCTACAGCAATCCAAGGCAGCTAGCTCCTCTCTGGGGCAGCCCTTTCCTCCTCTGCGCTTCTCCCCACTGACCCAGGACTGTACTCTGGACAGTCCAAGGAGGCTGTGGCATAACGGGTCCCCTGGCTGCCTCCGCCCTCTGTACCTTCTTGCACAATTTCAGTGAAGCTTCATTTGAAGGTGAAAGAAAGAAAATGGAGGCTGAAGGCTCCAGGCTAGGAAGCTGAACCAAGAACCAGTCCTCCTGGTTTTTTTTTAACCCTGCTGCTGCTGAAGTCTTCAGGAGCTGGGGCAGATAGGCAGGCAGCCGGGGGCCTTGAGCAAGGTGACTGCTTCATTGCTATTTGCCCTGGGGTGAGCTGCTGCACTGGAATCAGAGACCAGAACAACCTGAGCTTTTTGGACCTACTTCTCTGAGCACCTAGAGGCCCCCTCTCTACCTCTCCAGGTCCTGGACAACCTAAATATGCAGAAAAACACAGCCCTGCCCCCACCTCCTTAGCTAGAGGCCCAGGGACCTGAGTGCTTTGAGGCTTGGGCAAACCAGAGCCAAAGAGAAAGACTCCGGCATTTGCAGACTGAGGCAGCACTTTCAGGGGGAAAGGCCACCAAAGAGAACACACAGGTGTACAAAAAAGGTCATCATTATCCCTCTGTAAAAATTTGAGTGTTGGTACTGCCTGATATGTCATAATGAGGTTTCATAGAAAATGGTGTCCAGAATGGGTGTCCTTTTGCTGGGGATGTTGTGGCTGGCGCCCTGTAGTTATAAGGGAACCTGTTTTTCGCTTGCTAATTTCCCCAGAATACGAAAGTCTGTCAGATTCTGGGTTTACCTTCTTTTTTTAGGTGAACAGAATCTGGGATTACCTTTCCTAAATTCACAGAACAGATAACCTTTTGGTAGGAAAAGCAAAACGTCTCTGAATCTGAGCCTTATGATTCCTGGGCATTTCTAAGTCACCTGCCACAGTGGTCAAGGAAATTGCTGTGGTCTCCAGTCTGGCCCCTCTGCACAAAGCACCTCCAAGTGTGTGCTTCAGATGGGGCTCATTTGTGCACAGTTCTCCAAGGAACTGGAGACAATATGTGATGAGAATCCAGGCCCAAAGGGGAGTAGGACCAGGGCCAGACCTGGCCTCGATCCCTTCATGATGTATGGCCCACATCAAGTTCTCAAGACCTCTAACTCTAGACCCCAGAAAGAGGGAGATTCTTAATAGGCTCAAGCCATTCCTCAAAGAACCTCAGTGGACAATTTGCTACTTGGGGAAAAAATGGACCTGGTATTGTATTTCTTCCCAGTGTTATCGGGCATGGATCTGTCAGTGTTCTGAGAGCTTTAGCTTTTCTTCAGGGCAGGGTTCTCCCAAAACCACTTCCTCCATGAAGACTTTTCTGATTCCTGAAGACCCCAGTGAGGTCTCTCCCTCCTAGCACTTTGTTTCTCTAAAACTAATAATCATCACAATGATAACATTATCTTTTGCTGAGCACTTATGTGCCAGCCATGCTGCTAGGAGTGTTCACATATGGCCTGATTGAATCCTCTCAACAACCCTGTCTCATAGGTACTATAATTATCTCTGTTGGACAGGAGAGGAAATTGAGACCTAGAGAGATGAGGTAACTTACCTGAGGTCACCCAGGCAGGAAGAGGCAGCCCTGGGCCTGACACTCACCTGGCTGACTCCCGCTGTTAACCATCTACCATTCTGCCTCTTCCTGTTCTTGTATATCCCCCTGAGCACTTGTCTTCTGCCCATAACTATAGAAGTTGCTTCTTCCTTTGTTTCTCATTCTTAACTAATCTTTTGTGTGTGTGTGTGTGTCTATCTTTATAAACAACTATGTTAAGAACTACTCCTGGTATTGGTCTAAATTTATAAATTATCTGGACAGAATGGGTCATGGCTGACAATTTTGGTGATGAATCGGGGGCCCAGAGCAGGCAAAAGGACAACACCCCTGTTGCTGATCATGGCTCTGTAGCTCAGCTGGTTTCTGGTAGGTTTGGCCCCATGCTCAGCTTTCCTTTCTACTCCTCTGTTTAAGGGCTATAAACTCGCCAGGGCAAGGGCACCGTCCCATTAATTTCTCTGACACTTTGCCCAACTTGTTCCTGCCACAAGTGTTTCGTTTTTAGTAGTCAGGCGATCACCGTTCCCTGCCTGCAAGCAAGTGGGCCAGAACAAGGTGCCAATTGCCATCTCCTAGTGCTGCCTGGAGCCCACATCTTGCTAATAAAAGTTCCCCTTCATCTCACACCTTACACATCTCACCTTAGCCCTTAGGAGGCCCCCTTAGACTGAGCTAAGAAGTGGGTATCTTCCAGTCAGCTTGCTCATCCTGCAGAAGGGCCCGCTCAGCTTCAGGAGGCTGAGAGCTCTTTCTGCCTCCAGAGCTTCCATTTTTCGTGCTCTAGTCCAGCCTGTTGGCTAGCTCACTTATTTCCAGCAAGTCAGGTTCACTTCTTGAGCTCTCTTCTTGAGCTCTTATAGGACAGGCTGCAGAATGCCTGTGTATGACGTTTGCCAGCACCCTTCCTACTGCCCAAGTCTTAGAAACTTCTGAATACTGGGCCTTCCCACTCCTGAAACTACAAGGTCTCTGCTTCAGGACACAGGACAGCTTCCCACAGGTCCTTCCTGCCTTCTGCGCCAGAGATAGAGTGTGCTAGAGGTGTCTCTGGGGCCCTTTGGGAAAGGAAGGCAGTCTCTCAGCATATCCACCTCCTCGCTGCCTGGCCCTCCCACAGAGGCAGGCAGGCATAAGAAAACCAGCATCCAGAGCCCTCTTGTAGCCCTCTTAAAACTCCAGTCAGCCTTTTTACCTCCTGCCCCCTCGTATCCTGGCCTCTACCCTCTACTCCCTCCTGGTCCCGTCAGCTGCCACCCTTCTGGCCTGCTATTTGTCTGGTGCTCCGTAGCCTCTCTGCTCTGAACCCAGTTGAGCACCAGATGCTGCTCAGCTCTGCACAAGCTGGGGACCTCCAGGTTTGGAGTCACTTTTTGTGAGGAGGCAGGAAATACCCCCACGGCTGGGTTATTTTCCCTATTCTGGAGCTAGGTGTGGGGATGGAGTGGGAGACACTTAAGGATTGATCCTGACTCTGGTCCCAGGTGCCAGGCCAGGGGGCATTTCTGGTTGTCCTTGTTAGCTGTGCACAGAGTGGCTTTTGTCATGCTAAAGACCCCAGACCTTCCTGCATCTTCTCTGTGCTTGGCGCATCCCAGAAAGCTCAGCTCACAAAACTTCAGTCTGTCCTTGGGGGACTGGAAGGTCTGTGCAGCCCCCACACTCCCACCTCGAAGCTACTTACAGGGCACAGAGCTTTCCACCCAAATCAGGTGTTTCTGAAAGCCTTGCTCCTGGTGCCCAACCCCTCCTGACTAGGCACCTTGTCACTAGGGTTCCCAGGTTTGCCACTCCTGACCTGCAGGGTAGTCCCCTTTTGGCCCAAAGGCCTTATTTCCAGCGAAATAAACTTCCGTGGGGTTTGGGGCCAGGCAGCCCGGAGCTCATCCTCAACACTTAGAACCCAATTCCTGCCAGAATCAGCTTAGGGCAGAACCCCAAGCAGGACCCTTTGACCCTGGTGTATATTGCCAGGGGAAGACCAAACTACACTGTATTAGCTTTGCTTCTTGGTGGGGCGCCAGCGTCATAACCCTGAGATCACTGGGCCTGATGTTCCTGGAGCTGACCATGTCATTAACCCTGCCGCAGAAGTGGGGAGCCCGTTGCCTGTGAGGAGGGATGGTCCTCAGCCAGGCTCCCCCTAAACCGGGCCTGCTGTGGTCTCAGAGTCAGAATTTGTGCCTGGTTAAGCTCTGCTTAAATGCATGACTTGGGGCCTCGGTCCCAGTGATTCTCCATAAATATTTGTGGGATGGATACAAAAGGGAAATGTCCCAGAGGTAACGGGGTAAGAGAGACCTCCTAGAGGGGCATCCCAGTGGCACTAGCTCAGTCCAGAAGGAGTGGGAGGTACAGGCAGGAACAGCAGAAATAAGTATTTCCCCCTTGGGCTGGGAAGCCAGGGGCCAGCTTGGACTGGGCTGTTTCAAAATCTACTGGAAAGGGAGTGGCAGGTGGGGCGGGGCATGGGGCTCTGTAGCTCAGAAACCCACAGCTGCCGCCACTGTCCCAGACAGCACCGTGGCCTGGACACCTTGGTACCCCCACCCCTGCCCAGGAAGCCCGAGCCCACAACAGTAGCAGGGACCTTACCTGGGCTGTTCCTCTGGGCAGCTGGGCCTGGAGCTCCCCACTGCAGGCTGGTGCTTGTCTCTAGCCCAGGAAGCGCCACTCCCTTCAGGCAAAAAAGAAAAAAAAAAAAGAAAAAGAAAAAGAAAACAGTGCTTTTCTTGCCCAGCCGCTTCTCCCAAAGACTCCTGGTTGGTGTCATCCTGCCTCTGTAGGCACACAGCCTCCTCCCTCCGCAGCTTACTCACCGTTGTGCCCGTGAGGCTGCCAGCTGTGTGGGGGAGGTGGGGGGGTCCACGCCCCTCTGCCTGACACACACTGGAGCATGTCCTGTGGGGGCCAAGAGCTCAAGGGTCTGGCCTCTGTGCCAGGCCGAGCGATGGTCCTGGCTGGGTCCTAAGTATGGGGAAGCCATGCCCTGGCCAGCACCCTTCTCAGGCGACACACCCCTGTGAACTTGGCAGAGAACACACATAGATGTGACTGGCACTGCACGGGAGAGTGCTAGAATTCCTCCTAGGAAGTTGTTTCCTTAGTGCCCAGGGCTGTCAGAAGAGGGGGCAACTGATGTACCATCCAGCTCCCTGGCAGATTAGTTGACTCCCATCCTCGGCCTGCCCCTCTGGACCACTCCCTACTCTGGCATCCTGTCGTGTCTCCGTTCTGTGGACATAGAGAAGGCCTGGGCTTGTCTGAGCTAGAGCTGCTCCTCACCCTGCTCAGGCCAGGTGCTTGATATCCCTTTTCCAAATGACCCATCGCAGAGCCTGCTCTGGCTCAGCGTCAGTTAGGATGAACTGCTGCCAAATTCCCCACCCCCAGCTCTCTGCAGGACCCCCTGCTGTCCTCAGCAGGGGGATCAGTCTCTCTCTCTCTCTCTCTCCACACACACACACACACACACACACACACACGCACGCACACACACACACACACACACATACACACACGTGGGGCCACACCCAGCACCGAGACACCTACCTGGCCAGGCCAGCCTAAGCCAATCCAGCCTCGTTCTCCAAATGCCGCTCTGACCCTAGAAGCCACTCATTTAAAGAAATACCTCGAAATACCTCGTGGGAGGTGAGTTCAAAGCAAGCCCAGGAGGATCCCAGTCAGTGCCGACCAGACTCCCCTTCTCTCCTGATACCTCCAGAGGACACAGCAGCCAGATCACCATATCTGCTATTGCACTTTGTTGGCTGGTGTTTCTCCCTTGGTACCTTGGGCCCCCATAGCGTCTTCCATGTCCTTAGGGGCTGGCAGCAGACTCTTAGCAGGTCCCATCTTCCTCAGAGCCCAAGGTAGGGATGGAAGAGCTAGAAGGGGCGGGACTCAGGTGCAGCTGCAAGTTTCTAGCTCCCAAAATAATCAGATGCAAAAGAGAAGGAAGAAACCTCCAGGCCAGTGAGTGACTCAGTGCCAGTGGGCTGGCTTAGTCACCTGGATGGCTGCTCCCGGCTTCTGACACATCAGGCAGGGAGCAGTGCCCTCCCCCACCTGCTGTCCACAGCAGGCTGTCAAAGAGAGCTTGGCCGGAAGCCCCAGCTGGCCCAGGGCTGCTTGGCAGGCAGCACCAGCGGCTCCAGCCTCCTTCTTGATCACGGCGTGCCCCTCCTCCACAGCGCACCCCGCACCCTGGCTCACTTTGGGATTTCTCCATTAAATCCTCAGGCAGCGACCTGCTCCAACGTTGCTTGGCAATTTTGATATCGTCGAGGGTTGCCATGGGGAGGAGGGTGATGTCATTGACACAAAAAAACCCACTGAATTTACAAATCAGCTGGGGCTGGAGCTATTTATAAAAACACGTTTTTTCCCTGCCTTCCTTTTCTGAGGGGGAGGGAGAGGAAGGGCTGCTGGCCGGGCTCAGTGGGAACCTCCCCCAGTCCCCCAGAAGCCAGATCTCCCAGGCTTCCCATCCCTGCAGACCTTGAGATTTCAGACCACGCTGACAGTGGCCACAGCTGGGCTGAGCTCCCCTCTCTGGGTCTCAGCTGGTTTTACTGTGAGCTGCACAGGGGCTGCTGGGCAGTGTGAATGCTGGCTGGCTCTCTGGGTTAGCAGGGGCTCAAGCTGACTTCTTCGTTTCATGGCTCTTGGTCAGTAACAGGGGCATGTACAGGTAGATAGCTTGTGCTCCTCTGTGCACATGCCTACCTGTCAACCCCAAGCATGCCAGGTGGAGCCTGACCTTTCACAATGCCCTCCCTCTCTCTGAGCCTCCCGGCCACTTTCACTGGTTCCTTTTCTTTTCCCAGTGTCCAACTGTGGGACACCCAAGCCCCAGTCTTGGCACCTTTCTCCTCTCTCCCCACAGATACCCACACTTCTGTTGAAACACTATCCTTTCTGTGGCTTTGACCATCAACCTGGAAATGCATATCCTGGAGCCCATCTCCTGCTGCCCCACTGTAGGGGTCACCCTGACTGGCCAGCTCCTGCTCCTAGTGGCCACTGCTGCAGACAGATGGAACCCTGCTCTTTAACTCTGCCCACCCCCAACCCCTTACATCCAATGTAGCACTAGGCTGCTCATGTTATTTTTGAAAACTCTCATAAATTTTCTTCCGTAGTGAAATGACGTGGTGTTTGGTTAAAAGCCCAGGCTCTGAGTTTTCACATTCCTGACTTCATGTCCCATCTCTACCGTTCATTAGCGGAGTGACCTTTGGCAAGTTATTTGACCAACTGAGCTCAATTTCCTAATCTACAAAATGGGAACGATTTCACCTTCCTTCCAGGATTGCAGGAAATTAAGTGAACAAAGCTCCTGGCACAGAGACCACTCATCCTGAGAGCTCAATAAACATGAATTTTCCTCTCAGCTTTCAGCTTTCATGACTGTGTTTTGCCTGTTGCTCATTCTTATCCACCCACCAACTGGCGGCAGGTTAATCTTCCAAAACGATAACCCCATCACCTCCTGTGCAAAGATCTCAAGCTGCACACACAGACGTTTTGATTGAACTGCACAGTATTGACCCATATGGCATTAATCATAAAAGCTTTAATTAGGTCCTCCAGCTACCAGTCATGGAACTGACCCTAGCTCCATCTTGAGCAGGAAAGAAATTTTTTTTTGACAGCCATCAAGTAACTAACTCCTAGCTCTGATGAGAAGTTTGGAGCATCAAGTTCGGGTCAGAAGCCAGGGTAGCCCTGAGGTCTCCAGGCATCAGGATTGACTCTGTAGTCTCCACATTTCCCGGTACCTGAAGGGAAGGTACTTCCACCACACACTTCACCTAGCTCACCTAGTCAAAGAGCAGGGAGCATCTGGTTGGCAGGCTCAGGTCGCGGGCCCACCTCTAGCTTTGGTGGAGGGGAGGGTGGCCTGGGCACAGTGCTTCTGTTACCAGATGTGATGTGGTGAAGAAGATAAGGGTGGTAGAGGCCCCAAACCAGCCATGGTCACCACCGCATATCTGCCACCTGTACTAATCATTTAAAATTCCCATGTGGAATAATTAGTAATTGTTGATTCTTCGTTCTTCTTGTCTTCATGGACTTCTGAAAACTGATGGCGTGCACAAAAAGACTCCTTCCTCTGGTCTATCATGTTGCATGACTTCTTGATTTGGTGAAAATATCAGCAAACTTAGATGCATTTTTCTTTTTTCTCAGATTGTAGAAAAGAGGAGATCTGCCAGCCATTGGAGGAAACCCTGCAAAGTGTGGCTGCCTTTTGCAGGGGGACAGACACATAGATGCCTGTGTTCCTGGGCCAGCGATGTGCCTATGCCCTTCTTTATCCCAGTGGAGCCACCTCTCTGCTGACCCCCGTAGGCTGTGAGCTCCCCAGGGCAGGAATCTCAGCATGGTGCTTGACACATAGTAGGTGCTCATGCAAACTTTGTTGAATGAAAGAATGAATGAATGAACATCTGAAGAAGTTCTGTGCTCTGGCCACCCTTGGAGCTGAGAGGGATTCTAGAATCATCAGCCCCGCCCCTCTTTCTATAGGTGAGAAAATAGTGCCGAGGGATTAGGTGACTCAGTGAAACCACAGAAGAAATTAGAGGCAGAGTTGGGACTGGAATGTGGCTTTCCCTCCTCACAGGCCTCGTTGTTCCCTTTGCTGCCCACACAGGCCTGTTCTAGCTTAAGCCCTGAGTGTGATGTATCTGTAATTCCGTTAAAGGCAGCAGCAGTGCTATCACGGAGGGCATTTCTCCCTTTAAATCTTGGCTCCTAGGGTGGCCACAGTGTGAATCAGCCAAGATGGTATCCTTATAATTCCTTCATAAAGTCTTCACTTGAAGCTTTTTTTTTTTTTTTTTTTTTTGAAAAAGGATATATACTTATAGCCTCAAAAGCAACTTGCCCCATCTGCACCATTTTGGTGAGTTAGGTTCAGCTGGAATGATTGCTTACATCAATAATGTCCCACTGCATGGTTTTAAATGAATCATTTGGGGATGTGTTCAGAAAGACCACGTAACAGCGAAGTTTAAAAATTTTCCTAAACTAATGCTTCCTAGGCCTTCCCAAAGAATAAAAATTTCAGAAACAAAGTCTAGGATTCTGTGGGAAAAATTCCCTTTTACTGCCAATTTTTTTTAGATCTTTAGATTCATCCCCACACTCCCCGCCCCCTTGTGCTGCATGTATAGATGGTGCTTTACTCAGGTCTTTCTGATGGCTGAGTGGGCCTGTCCTCACCTGCCTACACTCATCAACACCTCTCACCGCAGGCCCAGGAAGAGAGGAACAGATTCTGCATGACTTCACCCTCCCACCATCCCAAGCCAGGGCAGGCTCCAGAAAGGAAGGGCTCAGATTAATGAGTAGGTGTTACTGGAGGTCTGTGTCCTGCACTCTAGGGCTGGTGTTACCTCAGAGGTCTCCCTCACCCCTGGGCTTCCAGGAGACCCAGATCAGAGGTAAGGGCCCTGCCTTCAAGAGATTTTCCCAAATGGCTTTCTGCATGGCAGGTGATGTATCTGGGGAACAGATGCCTGCAGGGCACCCGCCCCCACTCTGAGGTGCTGGTAAGTAAAAAGGAGGATGACCAGGTCAAGTCCTGGGAGTCCTCCGTGAGAAGGAAGCTTAAGGGCCTTGTCAGATAGGGATGCTGTGTGTCCCTTCTGTGCCCTCTCCTCTGGCTCTGTTCCTCCTTCCCTCCCACGGGTGGGGGGGTGGTGCCCAGGGTAATGAGGTGCCCTCGTGGCAGGGTAGGGTGTGTGGAGGATATCTAGCAGGGGCTTCCCTCCACAATACTCCACGAAATAGGAGAAGTGTCTGCTAGGCTGCAGATTAGGGAATTTCTCCAGGAACTCTTTTCTTCAACGAAAGCAAATTGTAAAAGCCTAGGAGTTACTATTGCTGTTGACCAACAGCCTTGCTGCCTGGCCACTGCCACTCTGGCTTTGATCAGAAGGTCCAATGGCTGGCTTTCTGCCTAAAAGGGAAGAGGGAACGGCAAGGCTCTCCAATAGCCTAGTCTGTGCTACTGAACCTGCCTGGAAACCAAGGGGCAGTGAAGTGGAGAGGAGGCGAAGGGACTATAGTGTTGTATGAGGGAAAACAGGGATTATACCCTGAGAAGCTGGTTTAGTGCCCCCCACCTCCACCCCATGCCTCTGGGGCAACTGGGGGAAGCAAGAAGAGAGAGCAACAGGGGTATGGCCAGTGGGGAATCAGACCCAGAGAAGAGGGCAGTGTCGGCA
Source organism: Eidolon dupreanum (assembly GCA_028627145.1). Classification (NCBI taxonomy): domain Eukaryota; kingdom Metazoa; phylum Chordata; class Mammalia; order Chiroptera; family Pteropodidae; genus Eidolon; species Eidolon dupreanum. Next base: position 55,501,877 of record CM053509.1, read on the forward strand.
GCTAGCCTCAGAGGGCAGAAGATGGGAATCGTTTTATACGGTCTTCCTTTCTCGCCCAGTCCATCACAGTGCTACAGGGGACATGAGGAAGGAGAGCACAGACCAGAAACTCATCAGGAATGACCCTGGCTAGGGACTCTGCTGTTGACCTCCAGGAGTTCCCCCTCAGGAGAAACAATATTTTTCGAGTAAGTGAATAGGGACTGGAATGCTTTTTCCAGGACCAGGTGCGTGGAATTGTGAAAATACTTGGTTTTGTGCAGCAGCTGAACATTTTTATGAAGTATCTGGCATGTGCCAACATAGTATGGCTAGACTCTTTGCACTTGTTAGCTCATTGAATCCTCAAAACACAGAGAGGTAGGTTTTATTATTTGAATTTGTACAGACGAGGAGTCTGAGGCTCAGTGTTGCCCTGGCTCTCACTGTAAACGCTCCCTCACTGCCCCATCTTCCCAGACTGAGGCAGGAATTCCTGGGGAAGCTCTGGCTTGACTGTTTCTTGGTGACACTGCACAGATGGCTGAAGGGGAGCCACTCAGTTGGGGTCTGGCCATAAGCTGATTTGACAGGCTACGAGTGCTGCTGAAAGGGATGTGCCTGCCTCTGGCTGGCTTTCATCTCTGTGAGACAGGAAGGACAGGGCCTTTAGACTTCAAGAGGGAGTCAGCGCTTACTTCCCAGAAGTTCAGTGGCTGGCAGCAGGCCCAGCAGTAGCATTTCTTACAGATAAGCCTTTCCTGGGAGCAGCCTTTATGGGAGGGATTGGCTCATCTGTCAGAGCAGGGAAAAGGAAGGGCTAGTATAAATTATCTGAGCCTTCACTCCAGACAGTGAAAAAGAAGTCTTTTGTCTGAGTGAAGTGGGCACCCTTCTCTGCTCTGGCAACATGGCTTTAGATGTGACATAGGCTGGTCCCAGGGGGCACCTCAGGGGATTGACCTTGAGGTGTTCACAGCTCAGAAACTGGCCAGAGCAGAATTATAAACTGTGGAGTTCCAAGTACTGAACCCACGAGTGTGTCCTCTTTCCAGCAGAGAATGTGGATAGGCCTTTGCCATTCCAGCCTTAGTCCACCAGGAGCAGAATCAATTCTTGAAATATTTCATATTCTGCAATGAGCAACGAGTGATAAATCTGGCAGCACAGGTGATACAAAGCAGCAGAAACAGGTGGAGGGTTCCTCATGTCTCTACAGTGAGTGTAAGTGAAAGCTAATTTTCTTGTGCCCTTATTCATTAACTCATGAAATAAATCCTCATAACAATCCAATTCAATAAATTGAATCCATTCAGTATCTATTGAGTACTTGCTAGGTACAAAGCTCAAGTCCTCATCCTCATGAAATTTACAATCTAGGTAGAAACTATTATCCCCTTTCAGTAATGAGGAAACTATGGCCTCCTGAAGTTAACTCACTTGCTCAGGTCACTCAGAGGGCAGGGGTTTGAGAGTTCAGGGGCAATCCATTTCAGAGTTCACGATGCTATTTTGCTACCAAATCCTTTTCCTTCCCAACACCACCCACATGGCAGACACTACTGGCTGCCTCTCTAAATCCATCTCATACTTGCTGGAAGAAACCCAGTGTATTTGGATGTACACTTTTCTCCTACCTGTGTGCTCAGGGAGGGTGCTCTCCCCAGCACCAGCCATAGGTGTGAATCATGATTAGCTTGGACCAATTTTGACAAGTCCCTTCCTTTTGCCCACCCCAGGGCATGTGACCATCTAGCCAAGAGGTAGGAGGGTTTTTGGGAAAAGTTCTTGCACTACCCTAAGTTGAGCTTGGAACTGTGGTAGCCAACTGGGTTCCTAAGAGGACCAGCCTGAGGACAAAAGCCAATATGTTGATGGCAGAATAGAAAGGTGGAAGCCACCTGCTGAGTTCCTGGCTTATTGTTATGTGAGATAGAAGATATCCTTACTTCTTATACTATTTGGAATCGTTTATTTTTTTTTGCAAGTGAAAACTACCTAATATAAAGCAGCTCCAATCCCTACAATACCATGAGGGCTTCCAGGACAGTCCAACCCAAGCTGGCCCTCGCTTCCTCAGAGTCCTAACACACCTGCTCTACTCCTTTGGCTCTTGATCATCATGGCTTACCTAGAGTTGTCCTTTGACTTACCTCTTTCTATATTGTCCTGGTTTTTAACCTGTAATATCCTTTTTCTCTAAATTATAAACAAGCTGAAGAAAGTAAGCATGCTTTACTTTTCTTTATATCCTTCCTGATGCCTGTGGAGCTGCAGCAGTTTAATATTTATTGGCTAATTTTCTCTGAGGCATTTCAAGAGATCATTTGCTGCCCTGGAGCGGACAAATGGACATGGTTCAACAATGTAAAACAGCAGTCAACAGGTTGCAGCTGGAAGCCTGAGTGAGTAACAAGGTTGGGCATCTCAATCGTGGTTTAGATTTCACAATGGATTACACCAGCTTTGCCTGCCTCCCATGTGCGCGGCTCTGGGCTGCTGCTGGGGAGACGGACAGGAATCTGCTGCTTGCTATGAGCCAAAGAACTTTCGTGTTCAGCAACCATGTCATTTTAAATTCTCACAGCAGCCCTTTGGGGGTAGGAGCCATCAGCGCTAGTTTTTATATGGCAGACTGACCTATCCTGATCAAGTAGCTGGTAAGGAGAATACCTGGGGGACGAGCCCAGGTTTTCCAGTTTCCGAATCAAGTTTATAGGGTTTCCTTTGCTCCCCCTTTTTTCCTATTAAGCAATAGTCACCTTTTATTCATTGGCTCAGCATAGCGATATAGCAGAGCATAAAATAGAAAGTTACAAAAGCCTAAGCTCTAGTACAAAGTCTCAGGAAGACACTAAATGTCTTGGCTTTAAATGGGGTGAGTAGGCCCTGCTCCCTAAGACAGAAAGTCTTTCTCCAGGTGTGGAAGAAGAGAAAGGAGAGAGAGGAGGAGTGAGATGTATCTGTAGGTGGCTAGAGCAGGGATTTGCATCCTGCTTCCCACCAATGTGAGCAGCCAGACCCCACCCAATAATCAGAGCAAAGGGGACCAGAGGCAGCCTTTTAAAGAGTCCTATGCTCTGGATGTGGCACAGAAGCAGCAGAGAGCTATAGGCCAGAGAAGGCCCTTCAGACTGAAATGCCCTTGTACACTGAAGACTGGGGACCAGATGGACCTTTCTGAATAGCTTGGTACTCGGCTGATCTTGAGATTGTCTTCATTAAGTACAAATACTTGGTTTCCGGAAAGTCACTCTCAATAGAAACAACTAATTTCCCCATATCTTTGGATTACAGAACATGTTTCTTTTACCTACCTTTATTATTTTACAGATTTAGCTGTACTCTCTATTGTAAATTAAGCCAAGACAGAGAGGCTCCAATCAACTAATTGAGATCCCAATTTACTTGAGAGATTTCCAGAGAAATTTAGACCATTTAAACATTAGAACTAAATCAGTATGAACATCTACAAGAATTTGTACTAAGAGGCTCAGAGAGGATAAGAAACTTGTTCAGTGCCACACAGCCAGGATTCATGCCCAGGCATTCTGTAGAGGCAGCATTTCTAACCACCATGTTAGCATTTGCTCTGGCACCATCGGCAGGGGCCACCTCAATACTGAGGCTCCAGCAGGTCCTGGGCCTATGAAATTGATGCCCTAGAATGTGAGCGCTACATGCAAGTTATAACTAGGGTGTAAAGACACAGATCTTGCCCCAAGAGCTCGACTGAGTTAGAGAGGTAAGTAAGGCATGTACACATACTTGTCCTAGGCAACTAATATAATGCAGCAGGGGAATGGTATAGGTAGGAGCTATGGGGCTGCCCCCCGTGGTCTATATCATGAACCTTGACCACTGATCCACATGGTGTGATACTGGATGTGCCTAACTGGGTGAGTTCTGAGCAAATGATTTTCTTATCTGTTCAGTGACAGGGTACAGTTATCTGGAAAGTCTCTCCTAGCAATGCTAGCTAACTTTCGCCTGCTCTGCCTAGCTCATGTTTCTGCCCACCTGATCCCCTGGATTCACTGGGACTCCTTGACTTGCTCACTGCACCACACACATACTCACCCATAGCTATTTCATTTCCTTAAATGAACCAATCTTATTGAAGCTTCATGCGTCTTTTTCATTTTTATCACTTTATTCTAGTGTTATCAATTTTTTTCAAGTTAAAAAAAGGCAAAACAAAACAAGTAAATGTATACTCATCATTTTGTTCACAGATTTTAATGGGTATTTGTTTTTATGAAATGCCATCCTCACTTTGCTAAAACAATTAAATAAAATGCATCACATGACCAGGCCGGTAAGATTAAGCTACTTTGAAATTGCAGCATACACTGATTCACATAACTGTTTCGAATGCATGTGAGGCTGAATTAAACACACGTGGGAAATAAACATACATTTTGATGGAATAAATACAACTGTGAAAATAATATTTAATTTTGAAAAGAGTAAACAGGACAATGAAGTATATCATGATGTAAGGTCAGCAGCAAATTACAACAGAAGGATAAAGAAACATACATAATGTGACACAATAGAAACAAAAGTGAGATTATGATCCAGGCACATCGAGAGCCTGGGATAATTTTTCCCCTCACCAAAGGCTCTAATATAACTAGTTATTTTAAAACTCATGGCTGTTCTTTTCCAACATTTTAATTCACTACTTATTTTTGAGAACTATGTGCTAATTTCTAGGAGTATATAAAGTTAGTAAACACATAGTCCTTTGCTCAGTGGGGTTAGATAACTAGTAGTTTGCTTGAGCAACCACTATTTCCCATGGAGAGGATAATATGAACTCACGGGACAATAATGCACAGTAGCCAAAAGTTTGCTATAAGAATCTCTAAGAGAGCAAGATTATTGGAAGTAGTATGCTCTGATGAAAAAAAGTATATGTTTATGTAAGTTTAGTCTATGTTCATCATTGTTTGTTCTTTTTTTAACCATACACTGTCAGTTTGCAGAAACTCAAGTTTTTATACAAAAACCATAAAAAATTGTTTTGAAAAAAGTTGAGTTTTATATAATTCAATTCCTTGTTCAGATATAGGAAGTTGTAATAGTAGGAAGATAGTAATGTTAGAAAGCATATCTTGAATAGAAACATTACAAAACACAAACACATATGAATTTTTAGCATACTAAAAATAGTTTAGATATATCATCTTTGATAATTTAAAATTATTTTCAGTCTCTCATTTTAATTTCAAATTAATCTTGCTTTTATATTTGGATAGAGTCCCACATCTCTCACATAAAAAACCAACTAACACTTATTAGGATTTTTGTTTTTTTAAATGTAGAGAAAAGGAAAGATGATAAAATCATGGCCCATAATTTCTTAGTCTAGATTATCCTATAGACATAAAAAAAAAATGTAATATAAGTACATGATTAGAAAATTCAAAATGTTCAGAAATGTGCAAATTGAAAAGTAAAAGCCTTCATTCTTTCCTATCTCTTACCCCTATACACTCTCCCCAAAGGCAATCACTTTTTCCTCTTAAATTTTTTTTTTTTAACATGTCTGGAACTCATCTTTCAAAGCCTAACTCAGGTTCTGCCATCTCTATGAGCTCATGCCAAACTGGGAAACTGGCCTTCAGGATAGGGATGCCACAGTACGCCCCACCCCGCCCCCCACCACCCCCGTCTACAGAAATGGTCTGATGTCACCTCTGCATTAGTTCCAGGACTCCTATTTTTCCAGGGTCTGTCATATTGATTATCCTTTTGGGACTAATGAGACTTATAACCAGGGAGGACAATTATTACAAACAGTACTTTGTCATTGAGCACCTGTGCCAAAGTTTAAGATAAATTTTAGAAAATTATCAGCTGAAAGGAACATTTAAATTTAATAAAAATTGCCAAATCACTGTCTAATAATGTATCAAATTTGCCTTCAACTAATGAGTGCCTGATTCCCTTTCAACTCTCACAAACAAAATTTTTAACCATTTACTAAGTAAATGATGAAAACTTCAGGTTTATTTTGCACTGTATTTAGCTAGGAAAGAGAGTGAACATCTGATGTACGTTGCCCATTAAAATGCCTTAGTGGATTGTTTAGGATCCTTTGTCTATTTCTACTGGTTTTCAATTTTTTTAGAGTTTTTTGTACTTTAGGTAAAATAGTGCTTTGTCACATTTTATTCATTCAGGTACTGCTTTAGGCTCTGGGGTTAAAACAGGAAAAAGCAAATACCTGACCTTAAGGAGCTTAAATTCTAGTAGTAGGATACAGGAAAAAGAATTTTTATACACACACACACACACACACAAGGTTGTGATAGGTGTTACAGAAAAAAATAAGCAGAGTAAAGAAGGATAGTAATAGCAATGTCTAGAGGATCCTATTTTGTACAGGATGGCCAAGAAAGGTCTTTCTGATAAAATGGAGATCTGGGAAGACGCCTGAAGAGAAGAATCCATGTGAAGACCCAGGAAAGAATATTCCAGGCAGGAGAAATGGCAAAGCAAAAAATCTGTAGAGAGAAACTAATTTTCATGTTTTGAGGAGCATCAAGGAGGGGACAGACTAGAATGGAGTGAACAAGGAAATGAGTTAGGAAAGTGGACGGAAGCAGTGGAGCCATCTGCTAAGGTCTTTAGATTTTGTGCTGTGAGATGCGAAGCCATTGGAGGGTTCATATATGATTGGAGGTGGGTAGGGAAAGCATAGAGGCCAGTTACGAGACCCTGAGATAATGCAAGTGAAAAATTATCAAATAATGTTTGCAAGTAATTTTTCCTAGTTTGAGTTTATGTGGTTTTTGGTTTCTGAGGGGAGAGATAGGTGGCCATGTTAGATTTTGTTTATCTACTACAGTAATAAATAGCAAACTTGTTTATGTCTTGGTTTTCTGTCACACAGACAAAAAGTATTTATATTTTCGTTTTTTACATTAACATTTTTCATCTATCTCAAATTGTTTTGTGGCTAAGCAGTAAAACAGGCAAAGACCACTGCACATGGCTATGCAATTTATTTACTGCACAAGGGCACTGGGCCAAGGAAGAGGGGCCTGAAATTCAGTCAAACTATGATGCACTGAAAGGTACTGAATCCATGAGAGGAAGGAGCCTTTTTTCTAATTTGTACAAAGGTGCTATATGAACTAGTGGTGCCACTCGTGATTGATTTCAAACTCTAATCCATTGTTTCAATACCAGTTATTCAATAATCCATCTTTTTCCATACTGGTTTGAAATGCCACTTTTATTCTATTAGATATTCATGGCTTCTTGTGTCTTTGGTAAAATTAAGGACCTCATTAAAGTTGAAGTTTCCCATATAAAAAAAATTTTTTATATGTTATCTTCTTCACTAGGAAAGCCTTAATTTTAGGAGCCAGACTGGAGGCGAAGTTTGGCATATTACAAAGAGTTGGTGCAGGTGGATGAAGAATTCCTCATCTTCTCATCCAACAGAAAAGAAGCATTTATTTGTTGTCTTTGCTTAAAGACGTCAGCCTAAACACATCAAGTCATTTCAAAGAGTCCTGTGCTAACCCTCTGAAAAACTTTCTTATCTACCTTGAGATAAGAGCTCAACTAACAGTCTAAAGCCCTATTGTTATAGGAAACATTTCCTGATTTATGTTGGGCATCAGTTTGACCACTCTGACTTGGGTAGGTTTCTTATACAACTGTCACAGGAAGATGAAGGCTCTTATAGTGGTAGATTAGTGGATGTACACTTTGTGAATGGTGAGTCACTATATATTCCATGGTCTCTTTTCAAACAAAAGTAAAATTCTTGTCTTTTCAGCTGTGTAACTCCACCCCCCCCACACACCCAGGTCCATCATTATGCCATTCCTGCTTTAGTGAGACAAGAAATAAAAATCATTTGAGGCTTCTGTCAAAAAACAGAGGCTTTTTTCCTGCCAACACAAACAAGCATAAATATAAGGGAAATAGAAATGTTCCCGCTTTGTGGTTTTATGCTTAAGCAAAGAGAAAACTAAGACACCATAGGTCTTAACTGATCAGGTACAGTTTTCTTCCCCCTATAAAGAAGGACTGGGTTTGGAGGGGTATGAAATGGAGAGAGAGGTGGCAAAACAGTTGCAAGTTCTATTATAAAGTAGCTTCCTCAGATTCTCCTCCCTCAGAGTGGACTTTCAGAAACAAAGCTTTAACCGTAGAGCAGTTGTTTGTCAGCATTCAAGGCTGCTGAAGAATTCACTAGATGGTAGCTAAGCCTATGCTAAGAAACAATCTAAATTTATTGTCTGGCCTCAGAGTGATGACTTTATATGTCAAAGCGATGGACTGAGAAATGAGGACAGCAGAGGTATATAGATGGGCTCCATTACATGAAAGATATAGATACATAATTTTACATCATCAGTTGTATAAGAAGCGAACATGAAAATGTTTGAAGAGTTGTATTTTGGTAAAGAATAAGAATTTCTAAGTTGATTATCTTTCAGATCCAAGTCATGTTTCAGTGCTTCAACTATATATGCTTAATTATTTTTAGTTGATATATACTTAGAATTTTCTGCTTTCCAGCAATTTTAGAGCAGTAACAGTGACAACTAGAGTTTAAAGAAAATCAGGAACAAGCATGGAGGCATATTTGATCATTTTAATGCTTAGATATGAAATAGATAATTTCAGTGCCCTTTTATACCTATTTTCTTCCCTATCCCCAAGGCCAGGTATAGTTCATGCTTCCTTGGGGGGGGTCCAATACTCTATCTAGACCTATTCTCTCCCAAATTATTCCATATTTCAAGGTTATCTTTTTATTCGGAACTTTGCCCTCTTCAAGTCTTTCAAACAACAAAACCCCCTTCTATTCCTTCATAGCCCTTGTGCCCACCATCATTCTGCATGTAACAGAATGGTGATCATTCCATTTCTGAGAGGTTGCTAAACCCTATTCAAAACCTTTTCATTTTTTAACAACTACAGTCCTAATCAACAGACTCAGTAACAGCAGCACCATGAGATTATGTAAACAGACCAAGGGGCTTAGTGGATAAAAAACAAAAACATTAAAATATAATGAAAACAAACAATCTTCGCACTTGAAATTTAAGAAAATTTGGCCTTGTATACATTATTTTATATATTTTTCAAACTAGACTACTTAGTGGAAGGTCAGGAACACCTAAAAGAATGGTTGGCTATTCTGTCTTGTTATGATCCTACCATAACAGTTCCAAATCTAGGATATATAAATTTCCATGGTAAAATAGCTCCTGTCTGCAAAATCAAGCCATTTATTATCTTAGTTAGCAAAAAGTAGATGTTAGAAGCACAGATTTAACAAACACTATTTTATTATTTACAAAATACATAGTGATCATAAGGGTACATGTCACAAATTACAAAAGGGAAAAAATTACAGGGAAAAGTAGACAAATGTGTTAAACGACAAGGTACTCATACACGTATAGTCCATTTAGAATAAAACAGTTCTTTGTTAAAGTTAGACAAGGCCAAGAGTAGGTACATTGCTGTGTAAAAAATGCCAGTTACCTAGAAATATACCGTGCTATCAAAAAGTAGAAAAGTGTTGATAATGTATCTAAATGTGTCCTAAATTAGATTATAGCATATACAGGTCCAATGTTCCACAACAGAACAATTGGTTTTAGGCAGGATTCTGGGAAAGACTTGACTGCCTATCTTGCTGGAAGAGCAAAGCCCCAGGACCGATTAACTTCCCTACTTTCCATAAAGCTTTGTTCAGGTGACTTTGAAATGTGCTATCAAATACCCAATTCATTTCTGCTGCAAGTTCCCTCAGAACAGACACTGTAGACTCATCACTGGCATTCAGAATCCGCACAAAGAATTTATTCCACAATTCACCATCTTTTAGCCTAAAATATATAAAACCATTTCCATCAAGATTAGGCATATAAAAGTTAAAATTCTTTCTGTGTCTAATTCAGTGGTACGTTTATGCACCAAGATGTTTTAAGGTAATGCCTAGAACTCTAGGGTTAGAGATCATTCAAATAGTCCTTTGAAAGCCCAGGGTGGTACTTTAAAAAAAAAACAAAAAACAACAACAACAACAAAAAAACCCCGACTATCATAGTGGGAAAAACCATAATACAATGCACATAAAAGGAAAAGTCTCTCATCTAAATCTATAAATTTCCTCTGTGTACAAAGATACAGCACTTCTCTTCTACAAATAGAAGAAAAAGGAATTTTGTCTCCTTTCCTCTAACTTTCCTAAAGTTTAGGTCATTAGAAAGACTACAGACAGCTCCCTGCACCCACAATGGTTATCTTCAAAATCCTGAGAATCTTATGCTTAATTGAGGTAACTACTGTTTAAGCCTATGACCTTTGTACTTAAAAAAAAAAAAAAAAAAATCAGAGAAGCTTCCATTATTGTATAAGGTAGAGCTATTAGGAAACCCCACCTGTTTCTATTTGTGTTAGGCCCACCTAGGACCATAACCAAGTGGAGATACATAAATCTATCCTATGTGTCTTACATTATATTGCAAGCTTACTTTTAAAGTATGCGTTAGAGGTAACACTGGCCAAATTCTAAATTCAATAAAGAAAAAAATACAACTCAATTGTTGGGACCAGGGAATGGAGAAGGGGTGGTAAATCTTCAATGCTGATTTTTTTTTTTTTAAACCAAAGAAGATACCAATAGTGATAGATTGATTAGCTTATTCTGGGAAGTTTTTTGGTCTGATTAACTGAAGCGGAACATGGGATATTTAATAAGTTTTATGAGCAGGCTTGAGAGAATACTAAGGTTCTGAGACCAAGCAGCTCTTACTAAGAGAGCATTTACTTCTTTACAAAGGAGATTCAGTTCTCTGCTTTGGCACCACCCATTCATTAAATAAATAATAGCCTACAATTAGTATATAATTTAGAAATTTAACTCTCTTCAAGAGATGCTTATTAACTTTTGATAACAATAGCTATTAAAAAGGGGTATAAGACTAACACCAATTGGTTAGAAAATCATTCTCATGAAATGTTTCTACTAGCATTCCAAATTGAGAGGCTTTGATACTATAATTTCAGTCTGTATGATACATCTAGGTCCAGAACAATATCCTGATGTCTGAATAGTTTTGTATTCTTAATTACCAACTCCTTTGTCCTGCACTAGGTGCTCCAGATACTCTAACAAAAAATGGTTGGAATTAATGGGATTATGGCATTTGGACTAAGAAAATTAAGGCTATCAAAGCAGGGAGAGCACCCAAGAGAAAGAAAATTATTTGGACAGGCAAAGACCCTGAAACCACCAATACTTACTCAGAAATATTTTGGCTAAGTTTCCAGAGGGACCCATCCCAGAAGACCTGTAGATGTTCCTTGAACAATAGTAAATGTGCTAAATCTGCTATACCAAACAGATCTACCTGAAATCACAAAAAGCACCATCAGCTAAAATAATTCTCTGCTACTATCATGGCAATTTATGTAGGAAGTTGAAAGATACTATAGTGATTAACTAAATTTATTTTATGACATATATTTTAATAGACTGTTCCTTACCCTTATAGTAAAGGGAGAAACTCCCCAAAGAAGTGACCAATAGAGCCAACTCTAGGAATTATATTTAATTATCTTTAAGAATAAAAGGTAATAAAAATATCTGTACTGTCAAATTCAAATTTATAGACCTATTGAATTTGCATGGACCCCAACTGTGATCTAAATGTGGTCCACATGACTAGTTCAGGTTCATGCTACACATTCAATCAGCAAATGCCATATGTCCAGAGCTGAGTGAGAAGGAATTTTTGCATATAATGCCACCTTATAAAACACTTTACATTTGTCCTAATGTTTTTTATATACATTATTCAATTTTATCCTCACAACAATTCTGATGTACACATAGCAGACTGTTATCCTTATTCACAGAGAAGATCATAGACAATCATTATTATAAAGACCACATAGATAAGTGGTAGAAATGGCCCTGACACTTAGGATGCTGAGTTAGTCATGTGTCTGCATGTGTATGGTCTTCAGTGTTGTGACAGAAAAATGGTACATTTTGCTTGACTTGATATTTGAAAACTAGGTCATCTATTCCAGGAGAGACAATATCAGTAAACACTAGCTTTCAAATATTATTTAGAGTAAGAAAGAGATTAAGAAACCCTCTCCATATTTACTCAGGTTTATTTTACCCTTACCTGGTAGGGAGAAGAACAGTTAGCCAGGATCTTTTGTCCTTCCAGGATCTGTACAGTCCGAAAGCCACTAAGGGCAAAAATGTCTAGCTGAGCCCTGAGGTCGACACTGTAGGAAAAGTCCACTATGTTCAAAGCTTGATTGTTCTTATTACAGTCATAGGGATCGTGGATTCTAAGCCCAGATTTAAGAGAAAGAGATAATAAAAACAAGCCATGAAAGAAGCTGCATAGCTGGTCTTTAAAAAAAAAAAGGGGGGGGGGATGGGGGGGGGAGAGATACTGCAGGTGTGTCTTAGCTATGCCAACATCTCCCTCCAGTGGTTAGTTTTGAAAATGCACTTATAAGAGCAGCGGTTGTATGTACCCAAGTGGGGAATGTCAAGATTATAGTTTAGTGACACAAAGTATCTAAACCATAGTGCATGACCACCACAGAACATTTATCAAGTTTCCATATTATATACAGTTAAGTACTGAAAGTAGAGTACAGGCATCTGCCTTGTACTGTACACATTAATACATATAATAGCAATGATTTATACACTGATGAGAATTATGATGGAGGAAATTAAGCTTTCATAGGTGTCAGCCTTTCTTGTTTACTATTATAAATTAGGCTTTCCAAGTGTTATTCATATTTTTCCCTTCCAGAGTTTACCTGAAAATAATATAAGGCTCGTTTTTGGTAAAGTGCTACCTATATTGTAAACTATCCTGGTTCTATTAAACTAATATCATATTCTATTTTACCTTATTCTAACCCTTACTTCCTAAAACAAAACAACTTTATAATACTAATTCTCTATTTATTTTATTTTCCTTGTCTTTATCTATTCCATATAATAAAGCTACTATCCAAAGAGAAATTAATGGATTATTTTTGTGTTCCTTTTGTCTCTGCTTTTCTCAGTTTCCTCAAATCCCTGATTAACATTGGTAGCAGGTCCTATATTTCTAAATGCAGCTTTGACTAATCCCATCACATACTTCCACAGAACAGAGTCATCTATTTTACTTTAAAATTTACATTTGCTCCCATTTTTCCTTGGCACAAGATGCAACCCCCATTTTTCCTTGGCACAAGATGCAACCCCCATTTTTTTTGGCCAACACAAAACTAAAATTCCCAGGTATTTTTAAAACTTGGGATAGGTAGAGGAAAATGTTTCTTGGGTTAATAAAAAGAAGCTGGAAGTTCTTATAGCTCTCTAATTGGCCACTCACTGTTACCATGGGCAAGACGTTTTACTTTTTAAGATCAAAGACTCTTTGAATTCCTTTTGAATCTATATGAAATTTCTGATTGAATTTGATAAGTTGTGACAAAGCAAAAGGCGATGTCCCTTTAACATCATGGGCTTTCCTGGAGTCCTCTGTTGACTGAGAGGAGGGATATCTGAATACATAGTGCACAAATGCCCAATCATTAAAAGGTTTTCTTTTTTGCTTATTATTTCCATAGCCCAGAGAACTTTAGCACTATGCTCCAAACTTTCAGTGCTGTGAAACGGGGTGGAAATAAAAACTATACCTGGGGTTCTCACATTTGGAAACATATTCAGGGATTTTTGGTGGTCACAATGGATGGGGGAATATAATTTGTATTTAATTCGGTGGGGTAAGGGGAATTATGAGGGAATAGAAACAAAACATTCTGAAATGCTTGGAACAGACCTGCACAAACAATTATCTCATCCATTGACATACAATGCAATATACGTATGAAATTACTGAACTGTACATGTGAAACCTACTTGGTTTTATTAACCAATGTCACCCCAATAATTTTAATTAAAAAATAAAGAATTATCTCATCCAAAATACCTATGGTTCCCTGGATGAAAAATGCTGCTATATTATGCCTGGAGAAGTATTGAGGATTCTGCTGTCTCAGGAAAAGAAGGGAGGATGCTCTAGTTCTGTTGGTTATAATTGCAGATATACATTGAGGGTTCTTTTAATTTCCATGCCAGCTATAATTTACGTCTAACTCAGTTTCCTCTTACAGATTAAGTAGTCAGGAGAAATGTAAAGAATGATTGCAGCGTTTAGTGTACACCAATGACCTCAGAGAAAAAGTTAATTGCTTACCCAAGGTTGAGGCAGACAACCCATTTTTAAACCAGATTGCTTTACTCAAATACCACGAGACAAATAATCACTAAAAGGGTGTGCTGGTTCCCCAATTCTTTCCATAAAACAAGAATCATGGGCTGACTTTTTATTGTTCATGCCTTGTTTATGGTTCAATGTGTTTTATATTTTCTCAGTTCTTAGTATTTGGGCTTCATTTCTTATTTCCTGTTCTGTGCTCAACCCTTGAACCTGATGACTAAACTGGGTTTAATTTGAACACTAAGCCCCTTTTCTTGGCATAGTTTGCATGTGTACTCTGGTTTTATCTGTTCCTTTTGGCAATTACCTCAATTTAGCCTGACTTAAGGTTTGGTCTTTAAAATGGAGCAGTACCTCGGTTTCACTAGCACAATTGCTAGGTCTACACTGGCACCACTACTCAAAGACAGACTAGACAATCTACTTTGCATTCTCACGAATATTCATATTTTATATCTCTTCTTGTAAATTATTCCCAATGATTATTGACTTTTAGGTAGAAACTATTATCTTATACTATGTTCATCAATATGGCATTTATCGAAAGCAGAAGAAAATGGCAACTATCCATGTTTTAACCCATTTCCCATTTGCCCCGAGAAAACTTGAGGGTGGCACTTGCAACTGCAGTGTTTACCCCAAGATAACTCACAGATTACAGTTCAAATCTTACCTCCAAAGTTTGCCATGAAATATTTTGCTTTTATTCTTATTTTTGCATCACTCTAGTATATCAATAGTCTTTGGAAACAAATGACATCATTCTATTTACAGCATTCTATTTTTAGTATTATTTCCATTTACAAAATATAGTAATTCTCGATTGGTGAAAATGTCAAATCCTAGAAAACACAGTATTCCTACACAAGATGTTAACGCTGGCAGTGAGCTACATTTTTTTTTTTTTTAAATCAGAAAAGGATTAAGAGAAAGCTGACAGAACTATAAGAGAATGAAAAGGACTAACCTGTTTCTAAGAATCAGACTCCTTGGACTCAAGTCACCATGGACTATTTCCGCTTTGTGTAGTTTCTCCACTATTGTCAAAAGGTTATAAACAATCAACACTGTTATTTCATGGGTAATAAATTCACTGTGTTGAAAAAGATCCTGAAAAAAGGAAGGCAAAAAACTCACCATTTCTTAAGTTAGGATAACTGTACTTAAATCAATACCTTGCTAACTGCTGGTCTGTACTCTTCCTTGTTGTTCTCTACTAGAATGTTGGCTCCTTTATAGGTTGGGTCTTTGTCCCAATTTTAACAACACTGCTCTCCTTTAAGATTGTGAGAATTTAGTGAAATAATGAACGAAGAGCATCATGGGTGAACTTGGCCCCTAATAGATAATCTATAAATGGTAATTTTAAATTACCCTTATTCCAACCATTTTAGAGAATTCATATTACCATCAAAATATGCAGCAAAACCTTAGGAACATTCCAAAAAATAAAACGATATATTATGTATGGGTTCTAAAAATAATCCAGTGGGACGATGATAATACAGATAAGAGTGGCAAACATAAACCTCTCAACCCCTGGTTCCCCTTCCCTATGCATGGAGCTTGGAAGTCACCCTTCTGTCCTAACAAGAAAAAAGCTGAAGAATGAAAAATCAATAACTCTTCTAAGATCTGTAAGCATAGTGGGGCTTCCACACTTTTTTGAGTTTTACCTTTAGGAGCTAGACCAGGTTCTCATAGTAAATATCAGAGAAAAATTCCCCTCATCCTTCTGGCAGGGAAAGGGAAAAGGAACCATTTTGAAATAGCCCAGAGCACTCTGTTCTTAATAAGACTTGCCCTCAAGGGAACTACCCAATTTGAGCCCACTCTAGCTATCCTGTCCTACATAAAAAGGGGTTGGAAAAAAAAACTGAGAAACACTTGTGAAGTTCACAGTCCAGAGCCATAGGCTCACTATAAAAGAATATAAATCATAGGACTATACAATGCTTCCCTCCCCTCACACCTTATCACATTACTAAAGGCCTATTTATAGCAGTTCCTTTTATCTAGTACATCATGTATGGCTATCAAGAAAAAAATTACAAGTCATAAAAAAGGAAAAAAACATAATTTGAGAGACAGAGTAAGCATCAAAACCAGACATGGCAGGAATGTTGGAATTATCAGATCAGGAATTTAAAACAAGAGTGGCCATGAATTGATGATCATAGTGAGATGATCGAGTCATTGAGCTATTCTGTCTACTTTTATATATGTTTGAAAATTGACATAATAAAAAGTTAAAAGAGGTTCTTGGTCAAAATAACTTGGGAAAGAAAATGATCAATGCTTTTAATTTATAACAAATCAGTCTATTTCTAGAAGATTAACAGGAATTTTGTACTAAATTATTTTGCTAAATGGAGCACAAATCTCTTTATTTGAGGACTTGAAATTATATTTTTATATTATTGCAAACCTGAAGGGTGAAGCAGTTTATATACTGGTGCCAAACAATACAACCATCTTGGTATTGATAATAGCTGCACAGATGATCACACTCCTCATTTAAACGTTCCTTTAACTTGAGGTTGATATAAAAGTCCCATGGGACAGTTTGAGAAGATACCTGTAAGAAAGTATATTTTAAAAATCAGAGCAATTAGAATCTATGATTATGGTTGGCAGATTGAAAACACTCCCTCCAATTCTTCTGATTTACCAACAGAAATAATAATAAAAGGATGTTTTAAAAGGCATAAATCTATAATAAAGGACACAGGGGCAACAAATTCTCAAAGCTGGATAAAGAGAACAATGAGATAACAATTCATTTAGCAGACCCAAGGAAAACTGATTCTAGCAATGGAGAAAGCTAAGAGTAACCAAATTTACACTGTAAGACCATCTCCCTATAGTATAAAACTGGTGGCACCAAATACCTGTAGAAGTAAGGGTGAATGAAGGTAGAGCTAAAACAGGTGCGGTTGAACTCTATTAAAGAGGAAGTTAGATTCCAGCTTCTCCCACCTCCTTTTGTAACCCAGCCTAGCAACTGCCTCTCTCCCACTCCATAAGACCAGAAGTTTATTCCTAGAAAGTATAAAACAGAAGGGCTCTGAACTAGAGGACGCCAGACACTGTTGAGGGTGAGAATACCATATGGAAAAGAAGAAAAAGTTTATATAACAAATGTTAAGATGTACGTTCCACTCTCCAGACTAATTTCCCCAACAAGCTTTCAGGAAGCTAGTAGCCAGGATTATATGCCCTAGGCAGGAAATCCCAGAAGTTTTCTCTGAGGGATCTGATAAGCTCAAAAGTAAAGACCTAAAAACTGAGATTTTCTAATAAAATGGCTAAGCAAGATTATCCTACAGTGAGCCCCACATCTGTCAAGGTTCCTCCATATACAGAGTTTTCAATTAGCCTTTAGAGTCCCATAATTGAATATGATTAAGGAGTCAAGGACTTGAAGAAAGCCTCTAATATGAAAGACAGATCAAAACACACAACAGGAAACAGATAATGCAGGGAGAAATAAATTTAAAGCATCATTAATATATTTAGAGATAAGGAATATTCCATCTTTAAAATGAAGAAGAGAATGCTACAAAGAAGAAAATTCTGAGAATAGAAGAGCACTTGCAAATTAAATGAATGACAAAAGAAATGAAAAACCCAGTAAAAAGACTAAAAATAAAGTTGACAAAACACTCTAGAAAGTAATGCAGAAGGACAGAGATAGAAAACAGGAGAAAAAAGAAGATTTTTAAAGATCTGTGCAGGAGACCCCATATCCTAATAAAAAGAATTGTGAAATGAGAGAAGAGAGAAGATTGAGGGGAACAAAAATGTATTCTTTGAAAAATTTTTCCCAGAAATGAAGAAGTTTCCAGATTGAAATGGCCATCAAATGCCTAGCGTATGGATGACTTTAATAAAAGCATATAATTGTGAAATTTTGGAATACTGGTAACAAAAATAAAATCCTACAAGGACTTAGAGAAAGGGAAAAATATTCTCATACAAAAAATGGCAAAAGACTTTAAAAGTAAAGTTAGAAGTCAAAAGATAATAGAGCTCATCTTCAAAATTCTAAGGAAAAATGTTTTAAACCTAGAATTCTAATATTAAGCCAAACTACCCATAAGGTAAAGATATAGAATAAGGCATTTTCTGACATGCAAGTTTTCAAAAAACTTACATTCCATGCATCTTTTCTCAGGAAGCTACTAAAACATGAGGGCTTAAATCAAGAAAGAAGAAAAAATGGGATCTAATATAACTGGACATCTAATGTAAGAAAGAGGTCATGTGCATCCCTAGGATGATGGTGAATGAAAATTACAAAATAATTGTGTGTGTGTGAAGGCTAGAACGTAACCTGTTCAGATTGGAGAGGCCAGAAATTTTCAGATTTCTTCAGAAAGATAAAATTGATAGAATACTTAATATGCTTGGACATACTGAGGAATTTACACAATAGTTTCTTATTTTTGATATCTGATCCTGGCATATAATGGTGAGTGATTTCTTGACACATCACTGACTTTCCTATAAGGAGCTTTGATGGTACCATGGGTCTACAGTTACCGCTTCAATCCACATTATTTAAAAGGTAATTAAAGTGACAAAAAAAATCAGTCTCACCTTTATTATAGTTAATTCAGTAGAGTTTCTTGGTGTCACCCAGAATAATTTGTAATCTTCACATACTAGGTATTCTTGTTTAATGCAATAATCCTCATTACCTGTTGAGAAGGTTTGATTCCATTTAAAAACCACTGGAATATGTATAACCCCTTAGATTTTACTTCCTGGTTTAAGGTCTAAAGGTATTTTATATTTGCCAGTTAGTAGCAGCTAGAATAGTTTTCAAATTCATTTGCTAAAAATTGAAAGAGAAGACAGAATTCCTGTTGTTACTAGGATATGAACTTATCAATATGTCAACTTCTATGATGCTGTTTCTTTTAATTTACAAATATTTATTGTACACAAGCATCAAGCTCAAGTACAAATAATCATTTATTTATACACTGTCATATACAAAAGGATATGTATTCAATGGTACTTACCTAATTCAATTTCCTTCTCTGTTTCCAACTTAGGCATTGGTCTGTCTTCTACAAAAATCTCTACAGAGGCACTCAGCTCTGGTAGGGATTTTAGTAGTTGTCTACGATACTCTGAACACCAGGGTGACTGAACAGGATTTTCTGGGGGGAAAAAGTTGTAAAAATATCACCTAAAACCTTAAAATGAGTATAATGGGGAGGGAAATAAAACAAGATCGGATGATCAATATGGCTAAGCTAACAACACTCTTTTATCTCATTTCTTTATACTACGTTAAGTTAATACTGATTTATTCTAGAAATTTCACAATGTATAAGAACTTTTCTAGTGAAAACAGTTCAGTTTGTGGAGATAAATAAGTGTTCACTGAAGATAAATGTGTTCATTAATATATACCACTAAATAAGTGGTATATATGAACTTACCTGCAGTTTCATTAGTAAGCTCCAGTTTCTCAGGAATTTGAAGACATTTGAGGGAGCAGGTGCTTATAACTGAGGCAGAAGATCCAGAGAACCCAGAGGAGTGTGTGGCCTCGCGGCTATCTTCAATAATTGGGCTGAAAGGACGACAAACGAGTCAATCCTCATAGGGAAAATTTATATCAATTTGTCTACTACAATTTTATTTGATATTTAATAGTCTCATTTTTAAAGTCCTTTATTTTCATGAAACAGAAATAGATTCATAATCAGAATCTAGGTAACCTTGGTTAATAAGAAATACCTAGCATTAAATTTCTGAACATATGCTTTATTTACTTGACCTATAGTAAATGCCTATTCTACATCTATTCTAAATTATTGAAAAAAATTGATTAAGACACAAACTTTTTTTCTGTTTACTCCTTCTTTGAACTTTTTACTCTGCAACAAGAAAAAGTCAAGTAAAAGTGACACTAACATCACTACTGTGAATACATGCTAGCAAATGTGAAAAAAATTTTTTAGAGAAGAAATTTGAAAATGCAGTTTTAAAAGCACAAATTGGAAAACTGAGATTGGTTCAGATGACTTCTAAATATGGATAGATCACAAGGCTTAGTCCTGGCTTTCTATGCCATTCTCTTATACCAATTCTTTACATTTCCACCTATCATAAGATACTTAAAAAAAAAAAAAATCCCTAGTTGCCTATTTGAAATTAGTATCAAATTATTTTATCATTATTTTAAACTTAATATTAAAGAAAAAAATAAATGCCTCCTCTATCCCAAGCAGGTACACTGCCAAATTTCCTCAAAGATATCATAATCCTCCTGGGCCTTTTTTACTCTCATAACCTTCAAGATTTATTTCTTCTAACCCTCATATTCAAATTACGAAGTCCCACTAACACTTTATCTGAGGGAGCCCTACTGTCATGTAAAGCAGAGGGCCCCAACCTTTTTAGCACCAGGGACTGGTACTCCTATGAGAATCTAATGCCTGATGATCTGAGGTGGAGCTGAGGCGGTGATGCGAGCACTGGGGAGAGGCTGCAAACACAGATGAAGCTTTGCTTCCTCACCTGTCATTCACATCCTGTTGTGCAGCCTAGTTCCTAATAGGCCACAGACTGGTAGTGGCCCGTGGCCTGGGGGTTGGGGACCCCTGATGTAAAGTAAAGGACTTAGCACAGTACCTGGTACATAGTAAGAGCTTGATGATTAATTGCTATATATGATAATCACACACAGAATAAGAATACTTAACAATCTGGTTTGTGCAGCCTATATCACCAATTACCTCAGTTTCTTGATGCTGAGAGTTGGATTGTAGATAGTGCCACAAGTAGTCTGTTGGTCCTCAGAGGTCTTCACATCTAGATCCTCTTCCTGCAAAAGTCTCTCAGGATCAGAAGGGAGATCCTTTAAGGATATTATCTCATGAAAAGGAGTGGATACAAAATGAGCTGCTCTAGCAAAGTCACAAGTGTCTTCTGGGTTAGGACAAATAGTTATATTCCTGAAACCTGTGATAATAGCATCTTCACTCAAGGGCTCAATTCCTGTGAATTCATCCTAAAATAGAAACCATGTAAAATTGAGCTGAAATATTTCAATAAGCATATCAATGCCTTTATCTTTTTTAGTCAAAGAGGCATACATCAGATAAGCAATTTTCAACACAGGGTACAGAGTAGCATACCCAAATCTTTAAGGAAAGACAATTTTAAAAAGTACATTATAACAGGTGAGGGAAAAGGTTTTGTATGGTTTTGTATCATGAAAATGGCTATATTTCATTAAAAAATACACTGTGAGGATTCTCCACACAAAGGAAAAATACTATATAATAGTTTTTTCCTCCAATTAATTTTACCAAAGAACTAAAGGACTAATACTATTTTTCTTTTGGTTTTGGCCTAGAAAATGTTCTGGTAATCTGCTATCCTCCTAGCTTTTAAGTGGTCTTGTATGCCAAATACTTAATTTTTACTTTATTTTATTTTATTTCTTAAAAGTAACTCATAATCATGGTGGAAATATGGAAAACTAAGTATAAAGTATTAAAAAATGAAAAACACTACAAAGTAATATGTGTGTGTGTGGGTGTGTGTGTGTGGTTTTAAAAAGTCAACTAGTTTAAAAGGATATATAGTGAAAATATCTCCCTCCTGCACTTGATCCCCCATCTCCATTTCAATTACTACTCCCAGAAACAACTGCTATTACCATATATTTCTAGTAAGATGCAGGCACAAGCATATTCTGTGCATTTAAAAAAGGTTTTAAAACAAGTGAAATTATAGCATATGTGCTAGTAAAGCTGACCCTTGAACAATGCAGGGGTTAGGGGTGCCAACCTCTGTGCAGTCAAAAATCCTTGTATAACTTGTGACTAAAAAACCTAGTCATTCATTGGTATCCCTGGGAGACTGGTTCCAGGATCCCACCATGGACATGAAAATCTGGGGATGCTCAAGTCCCTTATATAAGATGGCACAGAACAATGCAGAGAGTTGGTTCTCCACATCCTCGTATTCCCAAACATGTATCAAAAATACTGTTTGCGATCTGTGGTGATCCACAGTAGGTTGAATCCATCCATGCACGTGAAACCCAGGAATATGGAGGCAAACTATATATTTATTGAAAAAAAATCTCTGTATAAGTGGACCTGTGCAGTTCAAACCTGTGTTGTTCAAGGACCAACTCTATGTTTATTCTTTCTTGTATTTTTATCATATCTTCTGTGCTATTAAAAATCCTTTAAAAACATGATCATCATACCATGGGGTCTATCAGAAATTAATGAACTCTTTTAGGTTATTCTGTTTTTTTACTATTATAAACCTATGTTAAATATCCTTATACATTTAAATCTTAAAGAATATCTTAATTTTTTTAAGGAATAATTCCTAAGAGTAGAATTATCATGTTAAAATGTTATGAACGCTAGGTTCTTTATACATATTGCCTAGCTGCCCTCAGAGAGAATGTACCATTTTATATATTTACCTGCAGTATACAAAAGCACCAATTTCACTTAACTTTGTGTACACTAGACATTAATTTTCTAGATTATCAATTTGACATATACTTTAAATTTCTGAGTCAACATTAGTAAGTAGAGGTGAGAGGTACATCTAGAAAAAAGTAATAAATGTGGCTAAAATATTTTAAGATTAAAAAAAATATCTATAGTCTAAGAATACATTTTATACAAATACTACTAACGATTCTATTAGACATTTTAAATATGGTTATTTTTAGGGGAAAAAATTCTGATAAGTGCCTATTAACAAAATTCAAGTAAAAGGCTAAAGATTGACTTCTTTAATAATTTGGCCCATCCCTGAACAGCTGAACCTGGAACCACTACCTCCGTTTCTAGTCTATCTATTTATCATGTTCTCTGGTGCTACTCTCAAGAACACAGTATGTAATTAAATACTCTTCTACACTGTTATCTTCAGGCTAAACATATCTAATTCTCTTCAACCTCAAGACAAATTTCCAGATGCTGGTTTGAAGAGAGGGATGATTTTATTCCTTAAAACTTCAATGAAATGTCAGTGATAATGATTATTTACTTTGACTTGAATGTCTATGTGGGGTCCTTTTACCCTAAGTATTATGTCACTAGTCCATGGTTAAAATAGAACATTATTAAAGAAAAATGGTTGGCCCACATAACTCTTCCATTGCAATGATAAGCATTTTATATAAAAGAACAAAGATCCTTTGCTATGTTGGTTAAAAAAAAAGTTCTAAAGGCTTTTAAGATAGTGATTTTTTTTCCTACTTTAAAAAAAAATTGAGATATAATTCACATACCAAAAAATTTACCCTTTTAAAGTGTACATTTCCGAGGTTGTGGAACCATCACCACTAACTCCAGAACATTTTCAGCCCCCACAAAAGAAACTCCAAACCCATTAGCAATCACTAACAATCCTTCTCTCTAATCGCCTGGAAATCCCTAATCTATTTTCTGTCTGTGGATTTGCCTATTCTGGACATTTCATATAAATGGAATCATACGATATGTGGTCTTTTGTGTTTGGATTCATTCGCCTGGTAAATTGTTTTCAAGGTTCACCCAAGTTGTAAGATGTATCAGTACCTCATTCCTTTTTACGGCTAAATAATACTCCATCGTATGGATGGATATACAACATTTTGTTTATCCATGCATCAGTTAATGGACATTGGGTTGTTTCCACTTTTTGGCTATTATGAATAATGCCACAAATATTCACATACAAGTTTTTTGTGTGAACATGTGTTTTTAATTCTTTTCTATATAAACTTAGGTAATTCTTGGTCATAGGGTAATTCTGTGTTTACTATTTTGAGGAACTGCCAAATTGTTTTCCAACTTGATCGCACATTTATACATTCTCACCAGCAACCTATGAAGGTTCTAACTTCTCCACATCCTCACCAACACTTGTTATTTTGTCTTTTTGATTATAGCCATTCTAAGTGCCTGTGAAGTAATAGCTTACTGTGGTTTTGATTTGCATTCTCTGATAACTAATGATTCTGAGTATCTTTTCATGTGCTTATTTAAACCCAGTAATTTTCATTTAAACCCTAACGTGAGAACTGAATGAAATATTCTAATAGTCCATTTATGTTAACTTAGAAATACTGCTCCTTACACAAACATCTGGAGACACATCCTCATTTGAGGTGATGTTTTCTGAAGTTTTGAGAACTGCAAGGGGTCTTCGTTGGACTAAAACCCGTGAGGGATCTGAAGAGGGACTGGAAAAAGACATACTCCATTTAGCAATTTTTTTTCTGTTGACAAAGATAACAGTAAGCCCTCACTAATAATAATAGAAAACTTTTAAGTGTCAAAACAAATCTCAAACCTGATATTCCTTTTTTCTGAAAGAAGAAACTCATCAAAAATGGAGAAAGGTATACCGGGATCTATAGAAAAAAGAGACTAGATTTATATTCTTAAAAGTAAATGCTCTATTATTTACAACTAGGTCAATTAATATTTCACATTGTTTGAAAGCAGAAAGGCAATCTGGTTCATTTTAATGAACAATTTTAAACATATAAAAGTAGATATTATTTAATAATAATCTAAGCATAGATGATCTTTATTTCCTGCCACTACCACTACTCCCCAAACCCAACCCAATTCCAGATTATTTTGAAGCAAATATAAAACATCATTTCATCTATAAATATTTCAGTATACATTTATAAAAAAAGGTCATTTTTCAAAAGCATAACTTCAAAATATGATTATACCTGTAGAATTAATTTCTGAATTATCAAATATCCAGTCAGAAGTTTCACATTTTACCAAAATTTTTAAGAAAGTCTGATTTGGGAATGCAGAGTAAGATTCATGTACTGTGACTATTTGAAATGTCTTTTAAATCACTTTTATTCTACAGAATTTTTTTAAGTAATTAATCTTTTGAAGAAAGTAAATGTTTGCCCCATAATGCTTAATTTTTTTGCAATTACATCCTCCTATGTTGTTTAACCTGTTCTTTCATGCTTTTATTTCCTGTAAGTTGGAGGTTAGAATTAAGGTTTACTCAGATTCTATTTAATTTTTTTAACTACTTACAGGTGTATATTCATATTTTTAGCACTTTAACATGTTTCTGAATGGAAAAGAGAACAAATTTGAAAATAAAATAGGCTTAGTTTTACGCTTTTTTTCCTTTGTTCCAAAAACCACTTTCCAGTGTTGGCTGCTGTATATTACAGATATACTTAACTTAGTGTATACTAACTGAAGTGGAAGATTATAAATTTAAATTTACATTTAAACCAAGTATTTCAAAGCAATGAGGAATCTTACAAAAATATTCCTTCAAATGTCTATCTCATTTCCAAACATATGCTTCTAACTGAATTCCATGATTCAAAGATACAGTGTTCCCTTTTCTCTCTTCTTTCAACTCCCTTTACTATGATTAAGAAAAATGCTTACTGCTTGTTACATAAAGCATGGGTTATTAGTAAGTGCTCCATGATATTACCCAGTACTCACCTTTAGAATGAGGTTGTTCTTGACAAACGTTTTCTGCAAGTGAAGTTTCCCTGTAAAGGAACTTGTTTTAAAACATGTGCTTAGTACCCACAGAAAGAATAATTTAATTCTTAAAAGTCCAAGAGGTCTTTTCATTAAATATTATAATCTTCACTCTAAGATAAGAAAATATTCTAATACTATCAGCCCAAATTCTTAAATATGCTGGAGCCTTTGGTCATTAAAATTGTTGTAGAAGTCTACTTGATAATAGATGTTGTTATATTCACAGTATAAAGCAGATTATCAATGTTAACTGTAGTCATCTCGTGATAGTTTTATCTTTTAAAAATTATTTAAATTTAATTGCTTCTATAAGATCCATGTATATTTTTTAATCGAAAAAAGTACCCTGTCCTCCCTCATTAGCATCAAAGTTTATGCTGTGACAGAGACTTGCAAAAATCATATCTTGATGCTATAAAAATCAATGAGTCTTCAAGTCCCGAGAGTCAAAAGTTGGTTCTAAATGCCCTCCCATAAGCATCATCCTTTCCACCAATGTGATCCTACCTGGCACAAGAGTTTATTGGACAAAGAGAATTGGATAGAGTCATTCCTGGGATTTCCTGAGACACTGAAGCAATTTGCAGTTCAGCTGTCTCCTTTGTAGACATCTTCTCTTCTTGCTATTTGCATGAAATAAACAAAATCGATTTGTTCTTTCTTTCTAGAAAATACTATTTTCAATCTTTAGTTTCAAAATTAGCCTTACCTTACTTTTCCCCTACATATCCACTAACCATATAAAATGTCTGTTCCACAAAAGTTCTTTCCAATAATTTATTAGCGTAAACTGGTACTCTGTATTCAGCCAAATGGTGTCAAGCATATAGCATGAATTTCTTTAGTTTACCTCATTTTAATGGAGCATGACTAGAATAAAGAGCTAAAATTAGAGGTAACAAAACTAGTGAGTTAGAGTATAACTAAGAAATCAATAAATTGTATCACTTATAGCACATGCTACAAATTGCATTGAAGTCACCTATTAAATTACTTTTCTGCTGAATTTTGCTGCTGTTAATAGCTGAGAAACTACAGAAAACTCTAAATGGGGACTGGGAGGACTTTTATCTTCTATGATTTTATACTGTGTAAATTTGTTTCAATAAGCTTTAGTTTTATGTATTAAAAAAAGAGAAATAACCTGATCACCCGTTCTTTCATGCTGAGTGGTTTGAATTTCTTTCAGCTTCTTCTCCATCTCTTCAATTTGTTTTTGCATTTCTGCTCTCTTCTCTGCACTGGTCAGTAGCTCAGCTAGAAACAGTAAAGTTGGCTGAACATTTACTCCTCATAGCAATTTATTTTGTCAAAAACTGTCTTTAGGGCTCATGTCCTCAACATATGTATGTTAGTATTACAGATGAGGTCTCTATTCTTTTATTTATTCAGTCAATAAAAAAGAGAATACTACAGGCCAAGCACAACTCTTGAGCATCTAAGTTTCAGTGGTGTATAATACAAAGTCCTTGGCCATGTGATGCTAACATTCAATTTCAAGAAGACAAACACACGAATTAATAGAAAACAGGTTAAATGAAATAAGTCAAACAGAAACTGGAAGTTTGTAGCTTTTGACTCCTTTCACTCATTTTGCCTACCCTCTATCCACTACTTCTGGGAACCATGAAGCTATTCTCTGTATCTATGAGTTTGAGATTCCACATTTAAGTGAGATCATACAGTATTTGTCTTTTTCTGTTTGACTTATTTCACTTAGCATAATGCCCTCAAGGTCCACCCATGTTGTCACAAATAGCAAGATTTCGTTATTTTCTGTGGCTGAATAATATTCCATTGCATGTACATACATATATTCATCTATCAGTGGACACTTAGGTTGAAGGAAACAGTAGTTTTTTTTAAATTCAAATGCCTAGTTTCTTTCCCAGCTCATATTTGGCTACCCTCCTAGCCTACTTCTTTGTTGGGGTGGTTCCCATTTTTTAAAAGCCTTACTCAATGAACTCCTTGCTTTCTAATCATTCCCTCTCTCCTACCTAGATACATAGGTTCCAGTTTTCAACACATTATTTGAGCCCAAAGCACCTTCATCAATCTTAGAAGGGACTAGTTGATATAACAAATTCCAAATTTACTAATAACAGTCTTTATAGAATTTTGCTTCCAACTTGTAACCTGTAATTCAGAAATGATTTGCCCTTAAATAAATGATAAGTGAAGGCTAAGTTTCCCAGCTAGCCCTGCAAATGCCATATCCTATTAAGTGAGCTGAGCCATAATAGTAGGTTATTCTGGATATCTGTTTTAAAAAAGAAAAATTTATTTCTTCTTTCTTGGTGTAGATCCTAGTTAAAATAGCTAAATGGATAAAATTTATTTTTGGACCCTCCCCCACCTCCTTTTCTGTACTCTCCTTCATCTTCTAATGCTTTAAGTTCCAAAGAATATACTTCAGTACTTCAGCCCATTCTGCACTACCTCTTGCCCCAAGTACTCCAGGCTCTAACATCAGAACTGCTTTCCATTTCCCCAAAATTTTGAATTTCTCAATTTATAGTAAAACTTCTCTTAACTTAGAAAGAAGAAAATATCTTTAAGAACATAAATAACTACCATCTAAGTAACTGCAGTGTGACTGAGTATGTTAAACTGAATAAGCCCTGGGAGAAATTTCAAGCAAAGTATCAAAAGTGAAATAGTTCAGGCAATATGAGGAAAGCACTTAATGGGGAGGCACAGTAGGTATATGTATGCATGTCAAGGATCATAGCTGTCTGCTGATGGCATTGGTGAATATAAATTGTTCCTATAGTTCAGAGTTTCTGCTCCTTTACTTTTGAACACAGACTTAGTTGCTTAGTTTTTTTCCCCCGGGGGTCTCATGGAAAGCAGCAATGGGAGTTCAGCTTAAGTAAAGAGAGAGTAGAAACCATAGAAACATCACATAAAAATACAAACAATGGGACAATTTTCTTCAGACTTAATATATCAGCTCAACCTTCCTATAACTAAGTTATTTTTATAAATTTGAACTAAATCAATATACCTACCTTCCCTTTGCTCTTTTAATTTCTTCCGGAAAACTTCAGCCCGGATTTCTTCAAAGGAGAACTCCCCAACTCCTGCATAAATTTTCTCCTTACAATACATCATCTTCTCTTTCTTCTCCTCAGAATCTTGCTGATGGCTTTGAACCCTTTGCAGGAGATCCCCTTCTTCCTTTCCAGGCTTTCTTGTGCTTAGAATGTGGTTTATACTGGGTTCAATTTTACATGGTGTCCTAAAAGAAGCAAAATAATAATTATTTACCATACAAGTTAAATGAGTTATTTCTTACATGTTTTGACAAAACAGAGACGATATCAGTAACAAGACTACATGTAATCAATTTCAAAACAACAACAACAACAACAACAACAACAACAACAAATAAGGTTGAGGAAAGAGCCTAAATATAATTTACATGGGTCATCAACAATTATGTCCTGAGTACTTGTGTTATGATGAGGAAGGAAATTAGCCCTAAGTTAGAGTCATTAAATAGCTTATATTCCTTATAAGTGAAAAAACATAATACTATGTCTTAATCAAATCCAATGTATGAAAAGAAATTAAGCCCATTTTCCACTATTTAAAACCCAAAAGAATCAGAGTTAGGAACACAGCATTTAAGGAACTAATGATGTGAAGTTTAAGGTTCTCAGTTGAGGGTGAAGAATGAGAGTGGTAATACAGTTTTGAAAGGAATAAAGCATAAAGTTACTCAATCAGGATAGAACACATGTTTTCAACTCTGGCTATGGATTAGAATCACTTATGTACCTTTTATTTTCTTATGTACCTTTTTACAACTAAAGATACCTACCTGGTCCTTACCCCAGATCCACGGAATCAGAGCCTTTAATGGTAGAGTCTAAGGATCAACATGCTTAACCCAATAAAGGACATCTATGAAAAACCCACGCAAACATCATACTTAATGATGAAAACTGAATGTTTCTCCTGCTAAGACCAGAAACAAGACAAGGATGTCCATTCTTGCCAATTCTAGTCAACATTGTACTGGAAGTTCTAGCGAGGGCAATTAGGCAAAAAAATAAATAAGTAAAAAAATAAATAAATAAAAAGCATCCAGATGGGAAAGGAAGAAGTGATCTCTATTAGCAGATGACATGATCTTGTTATATAGAAAATCCTAAGAATCCACTTAAAAACTATTAGAATAAATGAGTCCATCAAAAAAGATATAAGATCAATATATAAAAATCAATTGTATTTTATATACCTGCAATGAACAATCTGAAAATAAAATTATGGAAACAATTCTATTTGTAGCAGCATCAAAAAGAATAAAATACTTCAGAATAAGTTTTTTATAACTAATGTGGACAGACACCTTACTGAAGATAAATAGATGGCAAACAAGCATATGAAAACATGTGTTCAACATCATGTCATCAAGGAATTGCAAATTAAAATGAGACACCATCACACATCTATTAGAAAGACTAAAATCTAAAATATCAACACCACCAAATGCTGACAAGGAATGTGAAACAACAGGAACTTTCACTACTGGTACAGCCACTTTGGAAGAGAGTTTGGCACTTTTTTACAAAGCTAAATTTAGCTTACAATATAATCCAGCTAAATGAGTTGAAAACTTATGTCCACACAAAAACCTGTACACAAATATTTATAGTAACCTCATACAAATGTGCCGAAACTTGGAAGCAATCAAGATGTCCTCCAATAGATGAGTGGGTAAACATCTATGCAACAGAATATCATTCGGCACTAAAAAGAAATGAGCTATTAAAAAGAGACGTGGAAAATAACATGATCAGACTTGCATTGCAGGTGACCAGGGAAGACTGCACGACTGGGCCTCAAAGGACACCTACTACATAAGACCACTCTACTAAGACCAAGGGACATAGCAACTCTACCTAATACATAGAAACAAACATAGGGAGGCAGCTAAAATGAGGTGGCAAAGAAACATGTCTCAAATGAAAGAACAGAACAAAGCTCCAGAAGAACAACTAAACAAAATGGAGACAAGCAATCTACCAGATGCAGAGTTCAAAGTGCTAGTTATAAGGATGCTCAATGATCTTAGTGAGACTTCGACAAAGAGACAGGATACATAAAAATGAAGACAGAAAAACATAAAAAAGAAATGAAGAATGCAATAATTTAAATAAAGAATGCATTAGAGGAAATCAACAGATTAGATGAAGCATAGGATCAAAACAGCGATTTGGAAGGTAAGGTAGCAGAAAATACCCAATCAGAACAGCAAAAAAGAAAAAAGAATCTAAAAAAATGAGGACAGTTTAAGGGGCCTATGAGATAACATCGAGCATACTAACATCTGCATAATAGGAGTACCGGAAGGAGAAGAGAGAGCAAGAAACTAAAAATTTGTTTGAAGAAATAATTATGGGAAACTTCCCTAATTGGCAAAGGAAATAGATATACAAAAGCCCAGAGTGTCTCATATAATATGAACCCAAAGAGGCCCACACCAAGACACATCATAATTAAAATGCCAAAAGTTGGTTACAGACAAAGAAAGAATCTTAAAAGCAGTAAGAGAAAAGCAGTTAGTTATCTACAAGGGAGCTTCTATAAAACTGTCAGCTGATTTTTCAACAGAACTTTAAAGGCCAGAGGGACTGGTACAAAATATTTAAAATGATAAAAAGCAAGGACCTACAATCAAGATTACTCTACCTAGCAAAACTATCGTTTAGAATCAAAAGACATAAAGAGCTTACCAGATAAGAAGATAAAGAAAGGAGTTCATTAACACCAAACCAGTATTATAAGAACTGCTGAAAGGACTTCTTTAAAAAAATTAAAAATATGAATAATAAAATGGTAATAACTACATATCTAGCAACAATTAGTTTAAATGTAAATAGATTAAATGCCTCAATCAAAAGACATGGGTGGCTGAATGGACGAGAAACAAAACCCTTACCTATGCTGTCTGTAAGACTCACTTCAGATCAAAAGACACACACAGACTGAAAATAAAGGTATGGAAAAAGATATTTCATGAAAATGGAAACAAACAAAAAAGCTGGGGTAATAATACTTACATGAGACAAAACAGACTTTAAAACAAAGGCTATACCAAGAGACAAAGAAGGACCCAGCAATCCCACCTCTGGTTATTTATCCAAAGAAGCCCAAAACACCACTTTGAAGGGACATGTGCTTCTATATGTTCATTGCAGCATTATTTACAATAGCCAAGATATGAAGGCAACTTGGGTGTCCATCAATGGATTAATGGATAAAGAAGAGGTGGTACATATATACAATGGAATATTACTCAGCCATAAAGAAAGGATTAAATCTTGTCATCTGCAACAATGTGGATGGACCTAAAGGTTACTGTGCTGAGTGGAGTAAGTCAGACAGAGAAAGACAAATATCTTATGATTTCACTTATATGTGGAATCTAGAGAACAGAATAAACAAACAAAACAGAAACAATCTCATAGATACAGAGAGCATTTTGATGGTTGCTGGACTGGGGAGTGGGTGGGAAAATGAGTGAAATGGAGAGGGATTAAGAAGTTCAAACTGGTAACTACAAAATGTTCATGGGGATGTAGAATACAGCATGGGGAATATAGTCGGTAGTATTGTAATAACTATGTACGGTACTAGACGGTACTAGATTTATCTGGGAAGATCACTTTGTAAGTTACAGAAATGTCTAATCACTGTGTTGTACACCTGAAACCAATATAATATTGTATGCTAACTATAATTGAAAAAATTAAAAAATACTATTGGCAAATGGGGAAAAAATAGCCTCTTTCGTGTTGAGCTCTTATCAGACAGAATTTTTAATTAATCTTACCTATTTTTACATTCCTATACTACCTAGAATATAGTGGAGGGTTACAGATTAGGAAACTCTTGCACTGGGACACAGAGTACAATCTAGTATTAGAACTCTAAAATGTTATGTATTAGACTAAATCTCAGACTGCCTGATTATCTAATCATCACCTATGACACTTTTTCCCTTTTTTTTCCTCCCTCCACTTCCACCTCTGATCTATGGATATTGTCATTTCCCCGTAAGAACTGGATCTCTGAAGGCGGGGCGTCTCCTCCCACATGCTAGTGGCGTGCACCCAGGGCCTGTCACCGCCAGCACACTTGGGGTACCTGGTGCGCCTGGGCCTGGTGCATCTGGGGTATGGTCCGTGGCTCCACCTGGGGCGCGAACCCAGGACCTTCTGCGTGTAAAGGAGACGTGCTAACCACTACATTATGGAGCTACCCCTCGTATTTTCTTATAAATAGAAATGCTAAGGACTAGGAAAAGAATTAAAGACATCTAGAAGGAAAGAGTAGGATCAGAGGAAAAACTATCATAATTTCTAATTACTGTCAACAAAGATAGAACATCTTACTTAAATCCCAGTGATTATCTTTGACAACAGCAATATAAATATAAACATATCACATTAAACCTATCACATTTATTCCTTAATAAAAATATTACCTAATGGTCTGTTAGCTCTAACATACTCAAAGGAATATAGACATAAAGGAAACACCAAACTGGTTACTTCCATCTCCACAAAGAAGAAAATGCCTTTGGGAACTAGGATAGGTGCCCCTGTCCACTCTTATTCCCACCTCAAAATATCTGGAGATCAAACTCACATAACTGGCTGTTGTGCAGTCTCTTCCACATATGGAGTAAAACTGGGAAGCATAGAGGGTACAGCTGTCACAGAAGCTGTATTGCCACGAGGCTGGCAATGAAGAAGAAAACTAAAATTACTATAGTTTTACATTCTGACACAACATATGCAGACCATGCCTAATTATTCAAGAGAAATTAAAAGAGATACTAAAAATATTCCTCTAATCTAAATCTGTAGTTTTTGTAATGTCGGCAAAAATGCTAGATGTAAGAGTCCTTACCCTGTGTTCCAAAGGCCTGCCTGTGTTCCAAGGGCCTGCTTGCAGCTCATTTTCTTTGGCCCTGGACACAGGGGGTGCAATCCATGGCTGGACTGTAGGCATAGACAGCTCTGCTACAGAAGCCTCATCAGCATTTTCATCAAAAACTGTAATTCTAGAATTACTTTGCATCGGTTGAGGAAATGGATTTTGGAGTCCTCGGTTCTGGTTTGAAGCTAGGAGAAAAAAATATTAAAATTTCATGTAAAAATTTTAATTAGCAACTTAGATGCCAGATAAATTATAACTAAATCATCCCCAAATCAAGATTACTTCTACTACCATTGAGTCAGAGTTTAAAAATAACAATTTAAAAAAAACCTTAATAGGTCAAATTACTAACTTTCTAGTCCATTCTGAGTTTGTTATTAATACTCTCCCAAACTTTTCTTCATCTCCAATCTTTCATTCATAGATATATATATAGAAAAATTCTACATCTTCCTTTAGTCATCACTCTAACATTGTCTAGTTTTACCGGAGACCAACTCTAACTTAATCTTTGTTGTTGAGTTTAAAATTTTCTGTCAATGGAAATCAGCTAAGAAATACTGAATCTAGAGAAGATAAATTAAAATTAGCCTATTTATTAGGGGTGTTCTCTGTTGTAGGGCTGTTTATTACAATCAAGCTTCATCGTGTTCTGAATAAAATATTCTTTAGGACCATATATTCTCTATACTTTAATTCTAGAATCTCCAAGAACATTCTAAATATTGATAAGTTGATACCAAGAAAAAGATAAGAGAATTAAAATAAATATTCTGGTCTGTGTCCAACTTCTATAAATTTAGTTAATAAATTAGTTATTGCTCTCTGTACCTTCTGCTTAATGTTGCTGTGAACCTAAAATTTCCAAAAAATTAGGTGAATTAAAAAAAAACCTTATTGTTGACCATCTTCCAGTTTACAAAGAAAGCTTAATTTCTAGCCCCAAAAGACTGAAGACCATATTTATACACTGTCTGAGGCTTTGCTACATGTTTACATTGACAATACTGGATATTATTACATCATCTTTCAACCAACGACTCTTAAACTCAGAAACTCTTGATGCTTCCTATATATTAGGTTTCTCTTAGGACAAAACTGTTGACATGTTTTGGTTTTAGTGCATCCTGTGATCTCAGCTCTTCTTAGACTTCCTTCTTCTTGCTAGCGAGTACTCAAAAAACTAGGACAGTGTCTACGTATATATTTATACATTATCTCTTTACATAATTTGCCTACCACCCGAGACTAAGTCTCCCATAATAACATTTAACAAATTTACCCTTGAGAGCACCCCCTATACGGCTGATTGGAGCTCTTGCTGTCTTTTTCCCTTTGCTTTTCAGTTCAGCCAGTGTGCTTCGCTGTGGTACAGAGGCTCCAAAAACTTCCTCTTCTTCTTTCTCAAGTGCCAACAGAGTTTGCCGAGTCACTCGAGCTTGGAATTGTCTCAAGTAAAAGAAGAGGCAATTAACTTTTGGTGAGATAAGTACTACTTGCCAGATTTAAAACTTCTTCTTCTTTTTCCTTAAAATCATTCATTCATTCATTCATTCATTCATTCATTCATTTATTTTTATGGTGACATTGGTTAACGAAATCCAGTACGTTTCAAGTGTACAATTTGACAGTAAGGCGCGCGCACACACACACACACACACACACACACACACAGTATTGTGTGTTCACCTCCCACAGTTAGATTTCTGTCACCACATATTCGACCCCTTTTACCCTATCTACCTCCCTCCTTCCCCTTCCCCAGATTCAAAATTCCTAATTTGTTAAAATAAACAAGGGAGGAGGGTAGGATGGGGTAAGAAATATGTAGAAACAGCCCAACGAAAGTGTTTTTTCTCTCAGGAATAAAGAAAGCCACCTTGATATCAGAGTCAGTTTTGGCTGGAATGATTTAGCTCCAAGTTCAATTAATTAAAAGTATTCTTGAAGATTACCATTAGGTTGATCTGGGGATCAGATCAGGGTGACTAAGACTAAGATTATAGAATTTATTAAGATCAGAGTTTCCCATCAACTTTTTATTATAAAACTTTTAAATTTATAAAACAGTTGAAAGAGTAAATAAGCATCCATATACCCTTCAGGTACATTCAGCAATTGTTACCATCTTGCCACATTATTTTGTCACTGTATATGCCTTTCTCTTTCTACAAACACACTGCTCTACCCCCCACACACGATTTTTCTGTAATCATGTGAAATAAACTTGCATCCCATGTAACATTTTACAACTTCTGCGAAGTTGGCAGAAGTTTGAAGACTAAACTTCCTGTGCTGATACCATAGTTTTAAGTAATAGCAAAAGAGTGAAAAAACTGAACAAAGTACAAATGCTGGCCTAGATGGAGAAAGCCCACAATAGCCTCTCTCTCAAGGATTAGAGTTAAAATCTCTAGACATAATACAGAAAAGCAACTGAGGCCTCTGAAAAATAAACAAAACAAGTGCACTGTGGAGAGGAGTTAAACTTGAAGAAACAACCCACATAGGGTTGTTTCCTGTTTTTTTCCCTTCTGCTCTTTTCTCTCGTGGTTTTGAATTGTTCCAACAGTGGGGTTTAAAGCAAAAACTCCTACAGAACCTTCATCTTCTGGCCAAAGGACTGGGAAAAGGGGACTTTGAGGGCCAGTGAATATGGGAGAAAAACGGGAGAGGATGAGCTGAAGAAAGGGATTGTTTAACTCTGTACATGAATTGGCACAAAACCCGGACTCACTCCTGAGCTATATGCATGCACAAGGCAGAACTAAAAGCAGCACAGAATAGGTTGAGAAAACTGAACTATAATATAAACCACTGCAAAAGTCCCAGACTAACCCCTAAATAACACTTATGGTATAGACCCAAAGGTCTGGAAAAATTAACTGACATTGAAACCATTACCCACATAAGATGAGAAAGAACTTGTGACAGCTGAAGGGTAGCTGCCTACTAAGATAAAAACATCAATATTCTCCAAAGAATATCAACCAACAGGACATAGAGTCTAATAATAAGTAACAGAATAGAAAAACCAATAAAATAAAATAAAATACTAAAAAATAATTAGATCATCCAAAAGAAGGCCGGAAAGGGAAAGCAGATGAAAAGACAGAGAATAAACTGAAAACAAATAATAAAATAGTAGACCTAAATCCAACATAATTAATAATTATGTTAAATAGTCTAAACATAGCATATTAAAAAAAATGGATATTGTAGAGTCGAAAAAAAAAAAAACAGCAGAATACACATATTTTTCAAGTGTATATGGTATTTTCACTACTATAGACCATATTCTGGGCCATAAAATGAACCTTAATAAATTTAAAAGACTTGAAACCATACAAATTATGTTCTCTTACCATAAGGAATTAAATTAGGAATCAGTAACAGGAAGATATCTGAAAAATCTCCAAAAATTTCCTAATTAAATGAAACACTTCTAAATAATCCATGGGTCCAAAGGACGACACAGGAAAATTAGAAAATAATTCAAACTAAATGAAAATGAAGATACAGTATTATATCAAAACTCATAAGATACAGCTAATGCAGTGCTTAGAAGGAAAAAAGAACAAAAATTAATAAAATTAAGAACAGAAAATCAATGAGAAAAATCAATGAAACCAAAAGCTGGTTCTTTAAAAAGATCAATAAAAATCAATAAACTTCCAGCCAGACTGAGAGAAAAAAAAGAGAAGAAGCAAATTACCAATATCAGGAACAAAGGAGGAGAGATTACTATACAAGGTACAGACACTAAAAGGATAATGAAGGACTACTATGAAGAATTCTATGCCCATAAACTCATCAATTCAAATGAAATGATCCAATTTCTTGAAAACATAAACTACCAAAGTTCACTAAGAGAAATCAAAGATCTAAACAAAAGGAGAAATATACCATGCTCATGCACAATACTAATCAAAATCCCAGAAATGTACAATTCTAAATTCTAAAATTTATACAGAAAGTTGAAGGACTAGAAGAGCTAAAAAGGACAAAGTTATAGAACTCATATTATCTGATTTCCAGACTTACTATAAAGCTACAGTTATCTAGGTAGTGTGGTATACACTAATGAACTGACACATTGATCAACGGAACAAAACAGAAACCTACACAAACATGATCAAACTGAAACTGATTTTTGACAAAGGTGCAAAGGCAATTTAATGGAGAAAGTCTTTTCAATAAGTGTCACAGGAACAAATGGAGGTTCATCTGCAAAAGAAAGAAAAATTTGACCCATACCTTCTACAAAAATTAACTCAAAATGGATCACAGATCTAAATGTAAAAAGTAAAACTATAAAACTTCAAGATGAAAAGACAAGAGGAAATCTTTGTGACCTTTGGCTGGACAAAATTCTCAGCTATACCAAAAATGTTATCCATAAGAAACAATTGATAAGTTAGACTTCTTCGAAATTAAAAACCTTTATTCTATAAAAGATACTGTTAAGAAAATGAATAGACCTGACTTAAGCTGGGAGAAAAGATTTACAAATCACTTATCTGACGTAAGACTTCTATTCAGAATAAAGAACTCTTATACCTCAAATACACATTATGCTAAATGAAAGAAGCCAGACTCAAAAGGCTACATATTGTATGATTCTATTTATATGACATTATGGAAAAGGCAAAACTGTAGGGCTGGAGAATAGATCAATGGTTGCCAAGGGATTGGGAGTGAGAGTAGGTGTTGACCATAAAGGGATAGCTTGAGAGAGTTCTATGGTGTGATGAAACTATTCTATAACATGATCATGGTGATGGTTATATGTCTCTTTTCATTTGTGAAAATTTATAAAACCATATACCATAGAATGAATTTTACTGCATGTTAAATAAAAAGTTTTAAATATGCCTTTAAAAAAACTGAGAACTAAGTAAACTTGTCAATCCAAGAGCACTTTATGATGCATTTACAGCCACTAGTTTTAAAGAGTTAAGACAAGGTCCAGAGAATCAGCATACCGGTGCTGGGACTGCAGTTTTTCCAGTGGTTCAGCCTTCTGTTGAATTCCATCCTGAAATATCATGTCTGCTTTCTTAAAGTTTTCTCTAGCTTCATATTCTTCAGCCCATGAAATATAGAACTGAGCAAGTGAAATGCCAATCCCTTGGTTGTGTAAATAACTGTACATATCCAAAGGCTCGTTGCATAAATGTCCCTGTAACAAATTAAAAACATTTAGAGTTAACCAATTTCTATTCACTTACTGTCTATTATGTGCCAAACAATCACTGGAGATACCATCTGTAGTTTCTGCACCGAAAAAAAAATCTATTATAATACAATGTTGTAAGGACTATACTAGGAGGACCTAAACAGTAGACAAGAGATTAATTTGTAAGCAAATGGGATGGGGAGGGAAGACTTCAAGAAAGTATATGTGAGTATGGCCTTGAAAGAGGAATAGACTTATATCAGGTAAACAATGAGAAAGGAAAGGTGCTCTAGGCGCAAATAGTTTGTAGGGGTTCAGGCAAGATAGGAGTTTGAAAAAAAAAGGTGTGACAGGTCTTGAATGTCAAGTTAATCAATTTTTGATTTATCTGATAGTTAATGTATGTGTGTTGGGGTGGGATAGCTATAAGCAAAGGAATGACATGGTCAAATCTGTACTTTAGAAGGAACCTTATAAAACCAGACACAATGTAGATAATTCTAATAACAAGAAGGTGGGACGGGGGAAATCACTAAAAATCCCACACCATTAACAGTTTGATACCTATTTTCTTTAGTCTTTTATACAGAATAAAAGGATTTTTATCATTTTTATAAAATTTTCATATAAAAATTGCTTTTATTCCACTTAATGCATCATTTATTTTTCCATGCTGATGCTTACTCTATTATTTTTAAATAGGTGAATAATGTTTTACCTATATCTTCTATCATTTAACTATTCCTATTTTGGGGATGAATAACTTTTAATTTTGCCCAATTATAAATAATTCTATAATAAATTTCTTCAAGCATACATCCTTTCATATTTTACATTACTTCCTTAAGATAAATTCCTAGGACTTTGTTAAAAAGTTAAAAATTACTTGAGTTGTACATATTTAAAACACTACTAGTGATTCCCAACTAATTTCACAGAAAATATTTTTAAAACTTTCTAATTTCATATAAATATAGCATTTCAGTATTCTAATTAGTTCTTTTACTACCAGGGAGGCTAATATTTTCTCCTGTTTATTTATGAGATATATTTTCTCTCACACCTACCTCTTCCTGCTTGTCTACCCTAAGATAAGTCCTACTTTTACACGTGCCTCTACAGTTCAATACTTCTCCTGTTTTTCTGTTACTTACAATTAATGCTTAATATTCATCTTTCCCAATAAAGTAAGCTCCAAAAACCCAGAAAATATTGCTACTATATCTCAGTCTTTAGCCAGGGTCTGGTAGAAAAAGGCTGAATAAACGAAATGTTCCATTTATATCTCTGACAAAAACAGTATTTTATAGTTTAATTTTGCAGTAATTCATTAAATTGTTTTTTCTGCTTACCCCAATTAGTGATGATTTTCCATATGTGATGGTGTTTCAAACAAAGTTATAATTCTGAATGTGCTATAAGATCCAGTCCTTGGTATCTGTTACTATATAAATAAGGTTTAACATTTCATTTTGTTAACAGCTTTCTGAACAGCTCTGATGCAACTTAAGACAGCCAATAAAAAGTTGGCTGTCCCATGGTTATTCCAGAGTGCTGAATGAAATCACTTAAGAAATAACATAAATAAAAGGATATCGCAGTTAGAGTAATAGATCCAAAAGTTAAAATTGTTTTGGTAACCCCTAAAAAAGCCAAATTAAGACAATTTTACACTTTTAATTAAAAATACAGGATATTTTCTAAGAACAAAATTTTCCTTAGCTAGACTGTAATTATCCCTTATGAAAATCACTCTGACTGGAGACATCTTTCTGCAAAGCAAAAAAAAAAGTAGTGAGAAAATCATCTCTCACTCTTCCTGACCATTTCATAAAGAAAAAAAATAGCAAAATAGTTTAATATGCACCTTGTTATCCCCAAAGTTCAGATTATTGCTGATCGTTCTAGGGCTGATCTTTTGAATTTTAGGGTTGTCTAGATTAGTGCTTCTCAGATTACTTGTGGTGAAGGGGCCAGCTTTGGGAGTTTGTATGTGTGTGTTTGAGAATTTCTATTTCATTGTAGACTGACAGTTTTTAAAAATATAATAAAAACAGAAGTTACCAGATAAATGATAATGTGCTTGGATGTTTTGGCAATGTCAAATCGTTAACAAAATTTCTAAATGATTACTACTCTCAATTTTCGTGCTTAACTTGAATAGTCTGCAGACCATTCTTTCAGTAGTACTGGTTTAGACTATGATTTTTACTTTAGGATAATGTCACTGCTCTTCAGTACCAGCACCAGGTTAGCATAAGTGAACAGAGAAATTATTCTAATTGTTACTCTAAATATATACAATCATAGAATCCTGGGATTAAGTCACTTTAGAGGTTTACCTAGTCTACATTTTTAATAAATTTCATATAAGAATATTATACAAGAATATTATATAGAATAGAATGGAAAACAAAATCTATTAGTATATGACCCAGAGACTATGGTATTCACACTAACAAATCTGTTTAGCATTCTTTGGGTACTGTCCTTTGTTACAGATTCCTATAATATCCCTAAGGTAATTTCTCCAACTTGTCAATAAGGATAATAAAGATATATCAAATGTACTGTGGAAACAAAGATATATTATGCCTTCAAAATTCACCTAATTTCCTATATTATTAACTATTTGAAGTTTAAAATAAGCCCTCAAGAGATATATTTTAGTCAAAAATTTTTATTAATTTCAAATGCCAATATTTTATAGTTGTTGTAAATATTCTACTATTTAGAATTACCCAATCTATTATTTAAATGCCAATTTTTTATATTTTTTAATTTTTAAAAATGTATCTATTTTTTAAAGTATCTAATTATGTTATCTAACATTCTAAATATTTATCACTTACTTTTTTCTTATATCTTTTAGGATAAAAGCAATGAAATTAATGTCTAAGAAACCCTGATCATTATTTGTTTTGAAGATGTTTCCATAAAAAATCTTCAAGTATTCTAGAAATAAAAGAACTACATGTCAAGTAAGATAGTACAAAGTAGTCAGGCAGACATTTTTGGATGCAGCAACATACCAGGTAAAAGAAGCCCAAAGACAAAGAATTAAATGTCATTTTTTATGATGATGATTCTCAAAAAGGGAGAAATACCAGAATCACCTACAAAAGCTTTTTCTCAATTTTACTAAACGTCATGTGTTGGCTCCAACATATCATCCTCCAATAAAATTGCATGACCCAGTGAGGGAAAGAAGGAAGGAGGGAAGGAGGGAGGGACTAAAAAAAGAAAGAAAAGAAAAAGAAAGAACCCACTCCCATGGAGAGGTACAAACCAGCTTTGTGATCACTCTTAAAGGGGTAAAAAACACTATATTAAAATCCATCTTTAAAGTAGAAACAATTTACCAAATATTGAGTATTTATTAAATGTTTAGTATCTACTACA
Source organism: Eidolon dupreanum (assembly GCA_028627145.1). NCBI lineage: Eukaryota > Metazoa > Chordata > Mammalia > Chiroptera > Pteropodidae > Eidolon > Eidolon dupreanum. Next base: position 55,544,230 of record CM053509.1, read on the forward strand.
TGGCTCAGATTTTGCCATTTTTTTGTGTATCAGGATCTCTAGAGAAAAATCTCTTGGTTTAATATTTTAAACCCAAATAGCATCTGAGACTTACCAATTTAAGCCAGAGACTGAGAAATCGAGGATCATTATAATATCTTTTTTCTCCTTGTAGTGCTTCTACAGCTCTTTCTAATAATGTTGACATATTACTCTCCTTGCCCCCCTGAGGATAGTTCTGCTCTGTCCAGTTAATATATCTGAGCAGGAAGAAAAGGAAAAGAATATTTTAAAAATTTAATGTGTACTTTTGTTCTTGCTTCAAGACCCATTCTGGATTTTTTTAAAGCAGAAATATCTAATATATTGAAAATGTTTATTTAGAGATCCTCAGTGACATGATCTAAGCTTGTATCCCTCAAACTTTTCCAAGTATCTCTAATAAGTGCCTGTTGGAAACAATGGGGATGGGAGAGAAGGGTGTAGCTCACAGCTGCATGCCACAAACCTGAAATGTCTTCAGTCTTGAATACCTCAGGAAGGGATGCTATAATTATTCTATCTATCTCTCTGTGTCCTCAAGCTACCACTTTATATTCTGGCACACTGCTCAGTACATCCCAATTTGAGAAGCATGGCCATAGGGACTCATGTTAAGTTTCCATTGCCCTTGTAAAATAAAAAAGACCCACCTATCCCAAACATCCAGAGGGTCATTTCCAGTGTAAAATCGAATTTCAGATTCAAATGCCCTGAAATTTAAACAGAAAATGTTAACATAAGCAATAATGACAATAACCAAGTGAAAAAGTATAACCTCTATTTTTATTCATTTATTCAGAATTTAACATCAATCTAGATAACTTCACTGGAATTTGAGGGTTAAATAGAAAGAAAAATAGAATTAGGATTCTGCCGGATAACATAACAGAAAGACAAACATGTAGAAATTAGAGAAACAAATTCTAAGACAATATATAGGAAAGCAGTATGATACAGCAATTTAAAGCTCTGGAACAAGACTCCCTAGGTTCAAATGCAGCTCCACTGATTACTAGCTGAATGACACTGGATAAGCTATTTAAACTCTGTTTTCAGTTTCCTCATCTATAAAATGGGGATAATAATTGTACCCATCATATCAGGTTGATTAGTCTAAAATGTAAATTGTTTAGACAGAGTAAGCACTCAATAAATGATAGCTATTATTTTGTAAATGATAGTATTGAACTAAACATGTATACAAAAAAATATGTACAAATAAGAATCTTTTAAAAAATTCCATAGGCAACATTAGTCAGAGAATACCATATAGAATTTTGGAAGTGTCTTAAAGAAAGTATAAATTATGACTTTGTAAAGACTTGAGAAAGGCAAAGTGCTAGATTAAGTTGAGACTTACCAGTTGGAAGTATAATAAACAATTTAGATAAATCAACAAAAATTGTATAAGGGGTTATGTTTGATATAAAGAAAAACAAAATAGTCCCCGACACAAAGGAATTTATACTCTAATAAAAGTTTCTTAAAAAGTTAAACATACATTTATTTTTAAACATACATTTATGACCCAGTAATTCCATTCCAATAAAAGTGAAAATCTATGTCTACAAAAAGTCCTGCACAAGAATGTCCACAGCAACTTTATACATAAAGAACACAAAAGTGGAAAGAATCTAAATGTCCATCAATTGATGAATGGATAAAAAAATGGAATACTACTCAGCAATAAAAAGGAATAATTTATTGATATATGCAACGTGAAAAAGCTTTAAAAAACACACTGAAAGAACTGTATGATTCCATTTATATGGAATATTCTAGAATAAGCGAAAGTAACCTATGGTGATAGAACGTGATCACTGGTTGCTTTGATTGAGAAGGGGCATGAAAGAACTTCCTGAGGTAATAAAAATGTTGTCTTGAAATGCATGTCAAAACTAATTAAACAGTATATATAAAAATCTCAGCATTTCACTGGATGTAAGTTACCCTAAAAAAAACAAACAAACAAACAAACAAAAAAAAACCACCAGTCCTTAGAAACCAACTAAATAAAATTAGGGTGAGAGCAGTAAGATAATTTAGGTGAGTTTTGGTACCAGTAACCAAAATGGAGTAGAAAAAGGAAGGTCATTTATGTAAGAAGGGATTTAGTATTTAATACGTTAGTGAAACATTTATCTAATTATATGCTATAAGAGATAAAAAAACATTTAGAAGGCAAGGAAGAGATGTACACAGTTGTTAAACAATCCTGGAAAACTTGAATATGGACAGAGAACGGAGGAAAAAGAACAGAGACTTAGGTAAAATGCAGTAGGAAGCCAATAAGAAAAATGGAAGAGTAGTTAGAGAAGTAGAAAAACTAGTATAACTAGTGTAATGTTCCAGAAGCCAGGAAGAAAAGGTAAGATTAGAACACCACCAACTCTGAAAAAGAACCATAAAACCCAATGCTTTTAAAGATCCAATGAGATGAACCGGGATATTCATTACATTATAACCCACAATTATGATAATTTGTGTATGATGGCAGAAATTTTTTTGTCAGAGATTGAGGGTAGAAACTGTACTTTACATTTTTGAAAAAAGCATATTTATCAAAACATGTATTAGTCAAAGGAGAACAAATTCCCTATGTCCATTTGAATAATATGCTAGTATTTTTCAGCTTTGTTTATCCAGAGCTTGTTAAATGATTATTGAGAAATTTTTTAGTATAAAGTTTCTCTAAGGTTTACATTTTCTTTGGAGATCATTATTTCTTTTTGGCATATTATCAAAAATACTTTCCTAGAAACTTAATAATTGAGTATAAATGAAAGGTAGCAGATTCATTCTCCCTCAGTACTCAGAATGCAAAGAAATTTCTCTAATTGATTACTATCAAAGAGTTAATTCTGTTTAGGGATTCAGAGTGACGTAATACTTCAGGGAAATATTGTAATTTGATACTTGCTTTACTCTGCTTTGTATTGCCCCCCTGTATAAGATGTATTTCTATTGATACAAGAGTTTGGCTGCTCCATGATGAAATGAAATCCTATACTTCTTGCTCTTAATCATACTTGAGGAGATCTTTAGATAGCTGTCATGTGATGAAAAAGCAGGTGGGGAACAGATTCTCATACTACTAATTTTTGAAGAGTACTCTCTCTGCCATTGTGCATCGATCCATACACATTATCTACCACAATTGAGGGTGAATGATGACAGGTTGAACCACAACTGTTTTACACACCGTTTCTGCTGCTGTAGAGTAGTGTTACGGGCAGATTCTTGCTGTGCCAATATTCCCTGAAGTGTGGATATGCTCCGCCCCTGTCTTAAAGGTTGTACATTTTCTTTACTCAGCTCCCATTCATCTCCCTCCAGGGACATGGCTTCACTATGAAAGGGGAAACAAAAGTAAGTCTCATACAAACACGGAGTTATTATATCACTAGATTATTGTAAATGTTTTCAGGTAAGCGATTACTCATGATCTCTGCGTTAAAGATCGTGGGCAGGCACACTAGTAGTATTATTACACTCCTAAGCTTCTGAGCCTTTCCAAATTTACGGCTCTAGTAGTTGCCTAATGAAAGAGAATGTAGCAATGGTATTGTGGACAGCACTGTAAGAATAAAATTTAAGGCAGGAAGAAAAGAAGGGACAAAAGTATTATAAATTTTGCAAAGGAGACAAAAAGCAGTTCTATGCTTACCATTGAATGCATCATTTAGTTTAATTTAGAATTAGAAAAGTGTTCATCAGACTAACATCTATGTTTCAACTGATGACTTAAAACTGAATTTTACATATATAGGCAGCCCAAAGCAGAAGCAGAGAAATATACAGTTTACTGGTCACAATAGCCCCCTTCCCCAAATTCTATCAAGTCTGTGGGGGGTATCCCCACAACTTTTTTTGGAGGCAATCACCATATTGAATATGTACTCTGAACTTCAGAGTTCCACACTGGACAGATAGAAGCCTATTTCTGGATGAGAGACATTATCTCTGGGTTTAAAATAAAGAGACAGATTAGGAACTAATTTTCAAAATAGAGTAAAAGTTAGGTGTGATCTCAGTCTAGATGACAGCAAAAACTCTCTTGAAGAAAATAAAGTATAAGTGGTTAATAATTTAGGTTGTAACTACTCACATCTTTTTAATATTGTGTGAATCCTGTAATGGCCCTATCATTTATTTTTGTATCTCCATGGTCTAATACAAGATCTGACACTAGTAAGCACTGAATAAATATCTGTTGAGTTCATCTTTCTTCTTGCTCTTAAATTAATTAAATTATCTCAGTTAAATGTTCTAAACTGAGTTGCTTCTTCCTCCACCTGCCTCCTCCCAGGCCTGCTCCTCCTACAGCCTTCCCTCATCTCAAATAAATGGCAATTACACTTTTTCAGTTGCTCAGGTCTAGTCTTAGTGCTAACCGTGATACCCTTCTCACTACTCTCATTAACTGAGTAAATTTTGTTGGTTCTACCATCAACTTCTCACCATCTCCACTGTTTCCAGCTTAGCTCAAACTCCAACTTCTCTCGCCTTAGTTATTTTGATAACATCTTAACCGGTTTCTTTACTCCTATCCTTTTCTGCCTTTAGTCTTTTCAACAATTCAGTCAAAGTGATCCCATTTAAATTCATGTCAGATGTCTTTCCTCTACTCAAAACCTCCCAATGACTTTCAATTACAATCAAAGTAAAAGCCAAGTCCTTACAATACCTGCATCCTCACCTTTTTTCCTCCATTTCTTTTTACTCTCCCGGTTCATTCTGCTCCAGCTACTTTGCCAGGTGCAGCTCCTCCCCTAATCCTCACCCTCCATCCAGCATTTGTACTTCCTCCACATATAGGCATGATGAGCTCTTGAGTTTCCTTCAAGTCTTGACCCAAATGGCATTCTCAGTGAGGTTCCCTGTTCAAAACTATCTAAAATTGCACCAATCCTCTCCCCAACACCTTTTCTTTTTTTTTTTTTTAGTACTGACCACCATCTAACTTTTAGTTTATTTATCTTGTTTATTGTCTGTTGTCCCTAACCTCATCCCCCCTGGAATCTAAGCTTCAGGAGGGTGGAGATCCTTTTATTTGCTGTACCTAGTGCTTAGTAGATTGTTAATAAATACTTGTATGAATTCAAGAGCTTGTGACATGCTATTTACCTAAGTATTGTGTACCCCATAATGAAAACGCATACAGAATTCCAACCCAGAAGAGTTGATACATATTTATATAAAGAAAAGCAGTAAGCATATTTATATAAAGAGAAGAGCTTTTTATATTTCTAACTATGCTAGTGGCATGACAGCAACTACCATTTCTTGAGCACCTATTTGGAGGCAAAGTGTTACTTTACAAACACTTTGAGTTTTCCCAGAACCCGCAAGGTAGGATTAATTTCAGCATTTTCCATATTAAGACGTGTCCAAGGTCAAACAGTTAGGAAATGGCTGGACTGAGATACAGTCCCCACTACAAATTCCAAGCTCTTTGTACCACTGGGGTTCCAGAGCCTTTGTGTTGAAGCTAGATGCAGCGGGATCCTTACCCGCTAGCAATTCCACTGAGGTCAGTGCTTACCTTGAGTCTTCCCCGGCACCCGTTGCATCCGACTCCAACAGGAAGGAGGCTGCGGCCTGGCCTGCTCTTCTAATGACCGTGCCACTCCTCTCCTTGACTGTTCTGAACGCGGCCCTGTCGGGTTAGTCACCCTCGGGTCTCGCAGGCCCAGCTCCCAGCCCTTCTCCCATACCTACCTCGGTCCACCCCCTTCCTTCTTCATCGCCGCCATCCTGCATTCCCGGCCCAGGTCCTCCACGTGCCGGGGGCCTTTCCTCAGCGCCGGAGACCGTCTGAGTTTCTTTCTGCAACCTGCCCTTAGAGGTATCGAAGCGACCAGATGGTGTTCCAGGACAAAAGCACGAAGCTGCCTCTCACAAACCAGCCACCTCAACACCAGCCGCCAAGTTTCAAATTTAACGGTCCCGCGCGGACGACGTATCCACGCCCCTCCGTTCCTGCGTACTCGCGCGCCTTGCTCAAGGCATTCTGGGGCTTGTAGTTTATCCCGGTTTTAGCCCTTGCTAAATGGGGGTCGTAGTTTCCAGAATGTAAGGTACCCAAGCCTCGGGTCCCGCAGGCTTAGCCGTTATAAATTCTTTGCAGGTGCTCCCTGTGTCCTACCTCTAAGGCCAGTCCCTGAGCCAAGCGAGGCACACTTTAAGCGTCAGAATGCCCTTGATGTTTTGATTATAAGGAGATTGAGTGCTTGTGCTTGGCCTGATTTTTTTCTGGGGTGGTTGGCCAGGCTATGATCACCCCTCCTGCTTTCTGCCCCAACCAAGACTCACGTGTGTCCAGAGTTCTTAGGCTGCTCTGACCCAGCTGTTTCCTGTCCAACTCTTGAATTCAAAAAAGTTGGATTCTAGTTCTGTAAACATCATACCAAAGTTACAACTTTAGGTAAACCACAGAATCTCTCTGACCTTTAATTTTCTTCATCTATAATGTGGTGATGATATTGCTTTGATTTCTCTGCTACACAGTCCACAGGCAGAAAACACAGCTATGCCATGGCTTCCAAGATTTTGCCTCTTCCGCCCCTTCAGGAAACCGCCTCTACTGACACTGGACTCTTAGGCTCAGTTCCAATTTCTTGAGAAAGAAACTAGTACGTCAGTTGTGACCAAGGACTCATGTGATATCATAGGACTGAGCCTTCTATTTCACACCTCTGCTCTTCTTCATGTTGGTAAATTGTCATTCTCCATTGAGTAACAGTTTCAGGACTTTATCCTTCCAGGTTCAAATTCAGACTCAGAAATCATTCTAATTAGCTCCTTCTCCACACAGTCACTGGGGCTCTAATTGTTCAGGCCCAAATTACATGTTTCACCTTGGGACGGAGATAAGGGAAGGGTTGGTTCCCCATAGGAAATTTTGATTACTCTTTACTTGCAAGTCGTCTACATTCAGGAAGCCTCCCCGGATTGTGGGTGATGTGGTATATGGGATTCTCTCTCTGGCTCATTTTGTCTCTTATCTCTTACACTAGTACCAACCTAGCCCCTCATTTCCTTTCCCTAGAGGGTCCTGTTCACATCCACAACTCCTCAATTTCAATCATTTCCTATAAACTGTCTCAGAAGTGTAGTATTCACTCCTTTGATCTCAGCCTTGTAGCCTACTCAGATGCCCAGTAAACTGCAGTACAACATAGAACACATTCAGGCTAAACCCTTTGCTTGTTTCACCAGAAAAAGAGGGAGACAGATAAAACAAAAACAGGAACAAAATGTGTGACAGAGGTGCTCTGTGGTCTTATTTGAAATGTGAGTTCTTATTCGGCTGGACTATGGCTGAGTGGCAAACCCAGGGCCAGCACAGGCTTCAACAGCAGAAGCAATTGTGAGGGAAGTGAGGATTAAGCTCTTACACGTTTATGGTCCAGAGATGATGAGGCAAAGTCTCAGCCTGAGTACTTTAACATGCTAGGCATTGGTGGGACACAGAAGATGTGAATGATGAACTAGATACAGTTCTTGTCCTTTAGGAACTTAAGGCTAATGGAGATAAATAAAAAGGCAATTTCAGTACATTGCTGCCACAGCCAGATGTAAATAAAAACAGTGGGCCATGGAGGCACATAGGAAGATCTTCCAACCTCAGCCTAGGGAGAAGAGAAGGTCAGGGAAAATTTCCTAGAGAAGATGAAGGGCAAGGAGAATTTGACACAAACTATTGAGCACAACACAAGTTATGGTAACTGCTGAAGTTTTTAAGGTGCGCCCGCCTCCTCTTTATTCCCCACTCTCTCCATTGAGTTCTTGCACCCAGGCCTCACCTCTTTAGACCTTGCATGCTGGCCCATCAAAACTTACCTATCCTGTGTCCTATTCTTCTCACCTAACCATCCCATTGAAAACATATGAATTAAATCACACTAAGATGTTAATAAGAGTTAATGCTTTAATGTAATATTTTCCACATCATTTTCTAAGATGACAATAGATGGTACAGGGGAATAAGTGTCTGATGTTTAAACACGTTTCTGAAATGTTGAGTTAAATGGGCATCTTTACTGAAAGGCTCTCTAAAGCCCCTAACATGCCAAAGTGTACCATGAATCTTTAAGAGAGGAGGGATATTGGTTTTCTATTGCTACTATTACAAACTGCCATAAACTTAGTAGCTTAAAATAACACCAGTTTGTTATCTTACAATTTGGTAGGTTGGAAGTTTGACTCAGTCTCACCAAGCTAAACAAGGTGTTGGCAGGACTCTGTTTCTGGAGGTTCTTTGGGAGAATTCATTTCTTTTTTTCCAATTTTTAGAGGCATTCACTGGTATTATTTGGCTTGTGGTCCCCTTCCTTCATCTTCAAAGCAAGCAACAAAGCATCTCTCTGGTTTCTGTCACCACATCTTTTTCTCTGACCACAGTCAGGAAAATCTCCCTTCTTCTAAAGGCTCATGTGATTAGTTGGGACCCATCCAGATGATCTAGGATAACCTTTCTATCATCTCAAGGTCCTGAACTTTTATCAGATCTGCCAAGTCCCTTATGTTACATAAAGTGACATATGCGCAGGTTCCATGGATTAGGACATAGATGTCTTTGGGGGCCATTATTTTGCTGAAATATGTTGGTATTATGTTGGTGTCTCAACTTATTTGATCATAAAGAAATCTTCTCACGCATCTTTCATAACAGATTTTAGGCTCTTAATAGTTTAACAGTAGGCTTCAGGAGAAGAAAATACATAAAGGAATAAATCTTGGACGTGGTTCCATAGTGTAGCGGTTAGCATGTCTGCTTTACATGCAGAAGGTCCTGGGTTCATGCCCCAGTGGAGCCACAGTCCATGGTCTATTGCCATGACACCCTGAACAAGCCTGATGTCTGATCTGGGAAGCTAAGTAGGGTTGGGCCTGGTTAGTACTTGGATGGGAGACCACCTAGGAAGACCAGGTGCTGTAGGCATAAATAAAAAATAAAAATAAAAAAGAAATAAATCTTAATGGTGGAATTTCAGGCACAATGGCAATGTGTAGCAATTGGGGACTAGCAAGCCCCTCATTTTCATCCATTTACTTTACATGCAAAGCCATACCTATCTGCACCAGTGGCTATAAGAGGGATTTAATTGTCAGAAAATCTACGATCTCTTACTTGGTCTCATGGAGATGCATATGTTCTTGATTGTCAAAGGCTGATTTCCCCCTACTTTGCCTTCATGGATTATACAAAATCCAGCTTTAGCAGGCTAAACACTGCAAAGATGAAAACCTCTGGGTCTCCAGGGAACCCTTGGACAGACTACTTGTTTACTGTGCAACCACAGGAGGAGGGAGAGACTGTCTGGGTGTGGGAGGAAGGTCAAGAGAGACCGAATGGGGGTGTTGTGTTTTCAGGGCCTGAAAGAGACCACATCTGGGAAAGCAGCATCACCATGCTGGCCTTTACCCCAGCAACAGATCAGCCAATCAGAATAGCATCTGCATCTTGTACTTACCAGTGATGAGGTATCTTGAGGTAGAGGAACCAATGAGAAAGAGGCATAGTAATCCAAACCATCTTGTGTTGCCAGGAGGAAGGGAGGTGAAGGGTGAAAAGATACATTAGCCTGGGGCTGGGGGCTACTGGCTGCTGCCCAGTTGCATCTCACAGTAGCTGTTGCTGACAGGGTATTAGGGTACTCTCCAAGGAGCTGGGCTTCTCTCTTTCATTTCATGGAAACTCCTTTCTACACTATGCTTCTGCTTTTCTGCAGAGCTAACTTACTTTTCATGGGTCTTCTCAAACCATTGAAAATTGCCTGACCCAGAATTTCTATACTGATATATGCAAAAAACATACATACTGAAAGAGGAGATATCAGTTACCAACTTTTTTACCTCTGGCAGAAAAGAACCAAAAGGTTGGAATGGTCCATAAGCTGAGAATGGAAGCAGTCATATGGCAAGGCTATTAAGAAACAAGGTAAGAAGTGGATCTAAATAAGCTATGTAGCTAATAGGTAGTGCAAAATTAGGCTGTTTTGTTCTGGCATTAACTTGACCAGAGTTTTGTGCTCCAGGAAGGTCTTGGAGAATCTAAAGAGTTCCCAGGTATTCACTACTGTGCTCAATTTATGCATGAGGCAATCCAAACTCGAATAAATAAAGTGGCTATGAGAGTTCCCATTGAGGAAGAGCAGAGTAGGATCTTAACGTTGCCAGCTTCTTATTTCAAGCACAGTACTCTGGGTACCACAAACCTCAACTCTAAATTGAAGGATTCAACCACTTCTAATGTTTAATAAACTTTAGCTTCTGGATGCCACATTCTGGGAGAGGAATGAAGCCAGGGTCTCCCAGCATCACATGTAGTGGGAGCCTCCACTCCAATGTGTTATATATTTCCCAAAAACTGATGGGGTGGAGCCCCTGACAGACAATTTTGTTTGCCTTGAAGGAAGAGGAATGGTGGATGCAGGAGAGTTTTCCCATGAGGAATGAGGAGGCCACCTGATAGCCACCTTGGACATGGCCCTGAGGACTCATGGCCTTGTGGAGAGAGGGTCTGTGGCAGAGGCTGCAGGAGGCTGTTCTGTGTAAGGCTGGCTTCCAGCAGCACTATCTTCATGCCCAGGTGTTGAAGGCACAGCACAGCTCCAGCATCTCAAAGACTGGCCACTCTGAGAGCACCGGGAGACCATGCCTGGGCCTAGACATCAGCACCCTCTTAGCTGGCTTCAGCAGATGTGCGATACCCTCCATTGGCCTCAGAGACAGAGCAAGAAAAGACAAACAGGGCAGATGACAGGTGGGAACTGCAGGGAGTGGACCAGTTGGTGTGCACAAGAGCAAGAGCTATGAAAAACACCCAGATGACCTGAGAAAGGCTTCAAAAGGGGGGCTGACTCAGAGCTGCATATATAATTGTACAAATTGTGCAGAAGACTGCCTGGCCAGAGACACAAATGGGGACAATTTTTACTGTTTTGTTCACTCAGAGTAGGCACCTTTAAAAGTTTATTTTCCAAAGGGGCCTACTTTTTCTAATTCACACAAAGCACCACATACACTGACTATGGCCCTGGGCCTGGAGGTCCTATGGTAGAGCCCGTGGAATTTTCATTACTCTGTTTCTATGGCTCCACAGCAGTGAAGCCTGAGCTAATGAGTTACATACTGGTCTTTCCATCCTCGTTCAAGGAGGTGCTGATCCCATGATAATTGAACAGCAATTGGGATGGCTCTTGGCAGAGCCAGCCAATGTGGGAAAGCTGACAGAAAGATGGCGTGTCTGGGGATGGGTATGTCTGGGCTCCCAGCACTTCTCTGCCAAGGCCGGCTTCCTTGCTCCCTCTCTCAGACGTTGTCTCCTGGGATGTGGTGCAGACCGACATTCTGAGGGGCCCTGCGGTGGGAGACATTCCTGCGGATCTGAGCTCTACGTTGCTTTTCTGAGGAAAGGCCAGAGGTCAGAGGCCCCCAGGCTGGGAGAGGGTGAGACAATTGGAAACAACTTAGTTTGGCTGAATGTGGGAGCCAAGCATAGAGATGTTTGGATCACACTGTGAGAAGCTGACCATGGCTCCATGTGGGATGATTCAGAGAATTATGTGAGGTGACAAGCTATTTGGCCTCTGTTCTCACTTCTACACTCTACCCAAAAAACCGTCCTTTTTTGTCCTTGTCTAGAAGTATAGGTCTTCTTCAGGATTGGCCAACATTCTTGCTTTCTTCAATCAGTTCTGAAACTGAAGGCCAGGAAGAAACCTGAATTTAGGACCCTTCTAGAACAGTGATCCCCAACCTTTTTGGCACCAGGGTCCGGTGCTCCTATGAGAGAATCTAATGCATGATGACCTGAGGTGGAGCTGAGGCAGTGATGCTAGCACTGGGGAGCAGCTGCAAATATAGATAAAGCTTCACTCACTTGCCTGCCGCTCACCTCCTGCAGTGAGGCCCAGTACCTAACTGGCTATAGACTGCTACTGGTCCTTCTTCTCAGAGGTCTTAGGATATGTTGTCTCTGGGAAGTTTCTGTGCTTCTCTTCCAACACAGGCTCCTGAAATGAAGCAGGGAGAAGAGAATTCAGAGGTAGGCACGTATTGTCTCCTAAACAGCCAAAGTCCAATCCTGCTTCTGATTTTTCATCCAGGTCCCTTGTAAGGAGTTAGGGAAGGCGATAGACATCCCCAGAGAAGAGGAAGGGATGTTTGCCCACTGTGGTCTCTGTGTTTTCGCTAGGAGAGCTGTAGTATCGAGAGGCTGGCTTCTGCCAACTATGTGCCTGGACCAGACAGACCATGGACACAGATTACATTATGACACTGTCATGGGGAAAACCCTGCTACACAAATAGGTACAAGAGAGACTCATCTCTTCCATTCATGGGCTAGAGTTTCCTCAACTGCAAAGAAATTGGACTTGCTGGCTCCTCCCAGCAGTCAAAGGCTCTGTGTTTCACCGTTACACTCTGTTTCTCACTGGAGTGTTGAGCCCTGATGCGAGGTGTGGCAGTTTTTGCTCATCGTCGAATTCCCAGGTCCTGGCCCAAGGCAGGTGCTCATTAAACAGTGGTTTACTGACTGACAGAGTGAACAATGGAGAATAGTTAGCACATGACCTTGTTAGACCAAGCACTCTAGGATGTCCTTCATTCACTCAACAAACATTTTTTGAATATCTTGTATCAGGCACTGTGCCAGATGCCAGGGGTATAAGTATGGAGAAAAAAAGGGTAAAAGAACCCAAGTGCTGTGCTCAAGAAAAACAATCTGTAACATATCAGCTTATGAACTATAACCTAGCATGTGCCTAGAGTTTGGGGAGCTCAAAAGAGGATGCAGCCCTTCCCCCACCTGAGCTTGGGGGCTGAGAGAAGGGAGGTCAGAAAGTGCTTCCACCAAGGGTCTTGAAAATATGATTAGGAGTTACTAGATGGAGATGAAGGGCATTCAAGGCAGAAGGAACAGAAAGTCTAATGCAGGGAGGCAAGAGAGCACACTAGGTGTTTTGGTAACTGTGAGTAAGAGCTTAGGGGAGGTGTAGGGACCTGGCTGGAGGTGCCCCTGACTCACTGCATCTGGCAAACAGCAAGGTTGGAGGGCAAAGCCAGTCCTCTTATGCTTCCAGTCTAGGGTGGGCATCCAGCTATAGCCTGGAAGCTGGATCTCGTCTTACTAAGCTCTCAAATTTTCCAGCTATATTGCCACCTATTCTTCCTGCTTTGAGAAGGGCCTGAAGATACACACACACACACACACACACACACACACACACACACACACACACACACACACACCAGTCCCAGGTGAGAAGGGGGTGGGGTAGGGCAGAGACTGGGCACCTCACCCATCTGGATGTATTCTCTTCCTCACCTCAGACTGATGCCAAGCTGTTTTCATCTATTTGCTTTATCTTGACTGAGCTATTGAGGCTGCCCTAACCAAGGGGAACTGCCCCAGCTGGTCTGACTGGCTGGGCTGCAGGTTGCAGCTCCTGTCTTTCCCAGAGGGTTCCTCTGTCTCCCCTGCTTTCCTTATTGCTGCCCCCAGCTCTGACATGTTTTTGTTATCTGGGGTGGCTTCTCCTTGGCCAGTATTCATCACTTGGCACCGCCCCACTCCACCTTGAGGATGTGATGGAGAGCACTGCGAATTTTTAACTCCTGAATCTTTCCTTGCCTCCTGGATCCACCTGCAGACTGAGGCAAGGAACACTGCTCTCCAGGGTTTTGTACACCAGGTGGTTCTACTCCCCAGCACATGTCTGTAAAGTGAGGGTATTTCTGGTTGTCTTGGGGACCAGGTAGCACTGTAAACATTTAATGGGGATGGGGCAGGAATGATCTGCAAAGTGGGGACAACCCCACACAACAACAGATTGTCCCATCCAAGAAGACGGTAACCTCCGCCATTGAGAAACTGCATCTGTGCCCATCTTATTCATAGAAATGCAATTTGTGTAATCTCTACATCAGAGCTTCTCAAACATTACTGTGCACATGAATCGCATGGTGATCTTGTTAAAATGCAAATCCTAATTCAGTAGGGCTGGGGTGCAGTCTGAGATTCTGTTTCTACCCAGCTCCCAGGTATTGTTCAGGCTGCTGGTTCAGGACCATATTTTGCAAAAGAAGGCTCTATAGCACAACTGTGCATGTTTCTTTTAGGGAGGGGCATTGTATTTTGGGGAATTTTGTCTGCAGAATCTGTCGGACTAGATGTTGCCAGAGATTTGCTTAGATGGGTGGGTTTTGTCCAGGAGTGATTTTTTTGACTGTCACAACTAGGGGGCGCAGAGGCAGGGGTACTATTGGCATCTAGTGGGTAGAGGTCAGGTATATTGCTAAACATTCTGCAACAAACAGGACAGCCCCTCACAACAAAGAGTCATCCTGTCCAAAATGTCAGTAGTGCCAAAGATGAGAAACTCTGGGTTAGATACAATTTTAAAACAATGTGAAATATATTTGTGGCTAATCTGACTTCACTGTAAATTGGTGACTCTAGCCACAATGCTGTGAACGTGTATCATTGACTGACGCTTTCACCCCTCTGAGCATGAGCACTTTAGCAAGTTAGAAATCAGAAACACTGGGTCGTGGTCCAGGTGAAAAAAACTCTGATAGTACTAGACTTTATAAGCCTTGGTGATGAAATTTTTAAAAAATCTATGCGGGATTGGGGGGCGTGGGCGGTTAGTGGGATGGCAGGGAGAGAGATAGGATGAAGGAGGAGCACAAGGTAGATATGGATATGATCCATATTTTAGATCCAGTGCTCAGCATTCATGTGTTTCTTTTATTCTTTTAAAATAATTAAACGTAAACACAAAGGCAGGCTATGCCTTATCAGTGAAGAAAGAGGGTTATAGACCAAGGATTGTGATTAAGCCAATATACCTAAGGTGAAAAAAAATTAAGTAATACAATTATAAAGTAATACAATTATACTCGTGGCAAAAATATCATGACAGGGAGAGGTTATGCAAAAAGACAAAAGTAGGCACCCTGATAAGAATGTCACTTGTCTCCAGTCTGACTCCCAGTGCATGCATGGTGGAAGGGGTATTTGGAAGGCATAGGAGACAGGCTCTTCTCTCCTATGTTCAGTTTCAGCCATGCAAGGGCCCTGAGGACTATCACATGGGGTGTCACAGTGGAAGGCCAATGGCTACCAGTCACGTCCTGACAACCAAAAGGGGCCTACCATCTGGTCCTCTGGCCAGTCCTCCTGGAACAAGGTATCTGCCCTTGCCCCACCCCTGCCCCATTGCCCCTCTGCAATCCACAGCCTGGCTCATCATGCTCAGCTATTCTGCTAGACAGACATGGACAATTGATGGCATTTTCTCTGGCAACTTTCTGTGTCCCCATAATTCCCAACTGTCCTTATGTCCCCTATGTTCCAGTTACCCAGGATCCTTGCCCTCTCTCTATTTCCTATGATGTCTCAACTAGTCTCAGAGTACCTGGACAGTATACTTTGCTTCACACTTTCTTCCCTACCCATATCTAAACTTACCTCTCCTATGTCCCTCTACCTCAAGACACTTCTCTCTGAGACCAGCTAATTAAAACATCAGATAATTTTCCTTAGTGATGCTGATGGAATTTTTATTATGATAATCTCCCCACTTTGTGTATGTGTATTTTAACAGAGGGTATTTCGATAGCTAATGTCCCAATCCAAAGAAATAACTCCAGAAGTGAGAGTTCTTTCATCTGAAGTGGAAGTTAAAAATCACCACGTGTCAGAATGAGAAGAGGTCTTGCAGATCTTCTGGTGCAACTCTTTCCATTGACAGACACAGATCGAGATTGAGAGACGTTATTTGCCCAAGGTCATACAGCATACAGTAAAATGGAGAGCAAAACCCAACTCCCATTCCTTTATTCAGTCAGTCACTCAGTCAGTGAATCCTTTTAGAGAATACGCTATTACATGCTAGGCACTACTGGGCAGTAGGGTCACAAATAAGATGAGTTCTTGTCCCAAGTCACTCATAGTCTCATGGGCGAAGAGAGTCCAGTGGGAAGGGAAAATACAATGGGGTCAATGATTTGGGAGAAGTTATCATATGCAGGTTGGACACAAGGAAGAGGGAGAGAGAACTTCTGTAGAACACTTTGCAGAGCAGTTTTCTGACTATGTCTAGGGTTTCTCTCCATCACTCTCACCAAAGGAGGAAACTGGATACCAGATAGTTTTAGGGATAGTGGATCTGTAACTACCTTCCACTTCATGTTTACCTTTAATGGCTGCAGACATGACTCTACCAATTTGTTTTAGTTTTGTGTTTACAATCTTATTGGGGGGCCCAGGCTGCATTCCCAGTCTTAGAGAACGCTGCAGCTGTCAGTATTCATGAGCTACCCAACACCAGTTCTCGCTGCTAATATGATGATTTGTTGAGATGGCATTGTGCCCCGCCCCAAGCCACGGATCATGATTTTCCCAACCCAGTCATGACAATTCTGTTTCCCAGTTTCTCAGCCTTCCCCTGTATCTACGAGTGGTCATATAATCTAGTTATGACCCAAACATAAATCTGGAGAGGATAGGAGTGGAAGAGACACAGTCGGCACAACACATTTGCCTTTCTTTCTACCTTGGAGGTAGATGTGATGTCTGAAGCTGGGAAGCATCTTATCACCATGAGGTGAAAGCAAGAAGATAAAAGCCAATATACTAAGAGAATGCATAGTGGAAAGGTAGAAAGAGCCTGGCTTTATAACAGCATCATGGAGCCGTCGTATCAACCTGGAACTGCTACTCCCAGATTTCTCATTATGTGAGACAAAATACCCTATTGTTTAAGCCATTGTTTGTCAGGCTTTCTGTTACTTGAAGCCAAATTAATTCCTAACAGAGACATTAACTCTATCAGTCAGAATCTTAGCAGAAGACCAATGACACACTGTACATGAGATTTAATGAAGGTAGAGACAGAGTTAAAGGAGACCAACAAAAGATGGTGAAGTACTGAGAGATTAGCAATAGTGGGAAGCCATTACCCCTGTTTCTGATGGGCCAGGGGTTGGTAGTTGTTCCTGGAATACACTGAGCACTATAGCAGTGGGAGAGCTTTGTGAGAGTTGTGGCTGAAGGTAGAGGAACTCAGCCAATGACAAGCATGGTGCCACAGAAGAATAGACACTCCAGCCTCTTTCTCTTTCTATCTTCCGACCTCCCGACAGGGCCTCGCAGTGGCCAAAACCACTTGAAGTCACAGGGCAAGAGAACTGGTTGATACAGTCCTTCTAGGACACTGTTGAGAAAAGGGTAGAAAGTGAACCAGTTGGGGCAAGTGGGGAATAGGCAGCACACCATCCAAAGCAGTTTCTAATTTACTTTGTTGCTGTGAGATAGTGCACTTGAGAACAGAGTTTGCTTTGTAATGTACCAGTGGTGGCCCTTGTTCTCTTGACCACCCACTCTGATAATGAGAGGTATGTTAAGTACCAGGTATCCCTTATTTGACTTGGCTGCCAGGAAGTTAAATGTGAAATGTTACATACAGTTGCAATAATTACCCTTAACGCATATTTTCTGGAAAAACTCTTATTTACCTTTCCTTGTATGCATGATTCTATCATTTCTTTGTCATTCACTATAAGTTGTCTCAGATTATTTTTGGAAGCAAGTGGAGTGTGAACAATAAGTCTTAACATAGTTCTATCAGTAGGGATTAGGTTTGACCGTGGGTAGCAGATCAGAATTTGGTGGTGAAGAAAAGGAGAGAGTTGAGTTGGGTCAGCAGCTATGGAAGGAGGAAAACGTCTCTCCTTCAGAGGCAAAGGCCCAGATGAGGCTGCATGGGAAGGCAAACCTGGCATGTAATTCCTTGGAGTGTGGCTAAATTGTTTTAGAGGCTTATAGCTGAACTGTGCTAGAATCAGTCCCTGGGTATAGGAAGGCAACCTGCAATGATATAAGTAATCAATGAATAGTGTGATTGTACTTTTGTCATTAAGTAGTTACTTTGCCTTGGCATTGTCATTAAGTAGTTACTTTGTCCTGGCTTCCTGGGTTCAGATTCTCCACTATGTAATCTCTGTCATCTCCCTGGCATTTCCCCTCCCTTTCCAGGAGGGTAAGGTCTAACATCATAGTGCAGATAACCAGGAAGTGTGTGTCCTGTCCCAAACCCTGCTCCTCTCTGGTGAGAGGCTTTGAGTGAGCTTTAGGACAGGTCTGGCTGGGACTTGGTGCAGTCAAGGGCCATCTCCCATCTTGGGTCAGCCCCAGAATGCTTTCTGGCCCCCTCACTACCCTTCCAGAGTTGCCTCAGGCCAGGCTTAGCCTCCTGAGCCTACCCACTAAGTCCTGAGCCCAGATCCCTACTTCTTCCTGTGCTGGATCATGAGGGTATATCCAGAATCACCAAAGTGGAGCAGCAGAAGAGAAGGAAGGGCTCATGGGGCCAGGCAGGGGCTCAGTCACCCCATCCCTCAGCCTTCATAGTCAGAGACTGGCAGCTACACCAGGGTAACCATAGAAACTATTGTGTAAAAACAGTAGTAGTGATGGATAGTGAAAGGGGGTACTTTTAATAATTATTTTTGGATAACAGTTATATATTATATGTTGGGACTATCCTAGACTAACCTGGACCCATGACCTTCCTAACTCTAAGGTACAGACTGGGCCCTATTCCCACTGGCCCTCCATCACACCAGGAGTTACAATCCAGGTTAACTTCCGCCATTCTCAGCAGCCAAGCAGGGGGCCCTCCTTCTGGTTCTGCTTCCTAGGACTGAATCACAGTTCTGCCTACTGGTCTCTGATGATGGTCCAAAAGCTGATAAACCAGCCCTCCTTACCCCGACCCTCCACCCCAGGCAAGGGATGTGCCTCTCTTCTCTGCATTCCTCGTGCCTTGCTGAGGGGCACAGGGAGTATTCTCTAGGGACTGTGGAGCCATCTATCCTCGTTGGGGATTTCGGCTCCAGGGAAAGGAAGGCACCACCA
The DNA here is from genome assembly GCA_028627145.1 of Eidolon dupreanum. Lineage (NCBI taxonomy): Eukaryota > Metazoa > Chordata > Mammalia > Chiroptera > Pteropodidae > Eidolon > Eidolon dupreanum. The sequence goes on from CM053509.1 coordinate 55,563,187, forward strand.
TGGGCTGTTCAGAGAGCAGTTGGCCTGGGTTTGAGTTTAGTGTTTCCTTCTTTTAAAGAGAAAGTGTTGGGCCTGAAGAAGGAACTTCCAGCTCTAAAATTTCATGATTCTGTGATGGTTCCTGCTCTGCACAGATACTGAGCGACAAGCCTGACAGTGTTCAGTCTTATCCCTGTACCAGGGTGGGTGTTAGATTTAAGGTTGTACCAAAATCTTCATGCCCTCAAAGCAGGCCTGATTTGAAAGAAGCATGCAGGGCGTCCTGCTTAGAAATGACAGGAATATGAAACTAACCCACAGTGAGTTATACTCTCACCAGCTGCTTGGTCCTCTCTACTTGCATCTCTCTTTACAAGAAGGGTCCACCTCTGGGTTCTCATGCACCTCCCTCTAATGCACTTCTCCCAGCTCATTTCTTGGAGGTTCCCCACAGCCAATCCTGGGTCTTCTTTGCCTATGAGAAAACGTTCACAGTAGCCAGGCCAAGATGGCGGTTTCTTTTTTTCCAGCAATTTCCATCAGAATGAGAGAAGAAAAGTGAGAACCCCAATAGCATATTTACCTGTATCATACAGATGTTGGTTTTATCCACACTGCTCTGAGTTTTTGTGTTACCCCTACACGCCCCTGCCCCAGCTCTCTCTCATGTCAAATGCCCTTATATATTAAATCTGTCAAGTGACTTGAGGTTTGAAATCCACCAAAATCTTGCACTTTTTTGTTGAAATCAATGAAATCCACTTTCTGCTGTGCTCTCTTCTGCGCCTCTATTAGGGCACTTCTCACTTTTGTCATGCTATGTTGTCTGGATTTTAAGCAAAGTGAGGGTGGGGACCTTGTTTGTCTTTTACATCTTTGTGGTTTGCCTTGCAATAAGATCTCCAGGTGATTCATTAAGCTTTGAGTAACACTGTGCTAGGCGTTCAGTACAGTACTCTTTAAATGTTGGCTTGAGCCAGGAAGTGGATATACTGTATGGATAGTTAGAGGCAATCCACTTTTGAAGTAACATGTTTTGTGGGTCTGTTTTCCTGTCCTTGTTAAACCATAAGCAGAGAAAAACCTCTTGGCAAGAGGTTTTGGCTGCATGTTACCCCAGAGAAGCTGTAGCACCTCCTGTAAGGGAGACCACAGCCTCTTTCTCCAAGGCTTTCTTTTAGTAACAGCTACATCTTAACAGAGGCCTTCTGGATACTCCAAAAGAGGGATTCCAATTATGGAACCCGCAGGTCACAGGGCAGGCTGTGGGAGCCCCGAGGCTTGGAGATCCTTCTCATACCAATTCGTACTGGCAGCTGCCATCTTGGCCCAAGTGTGGATGATCCTGTGAGGAAAGAAGGTAAATGTAGCCATATTGTGTGAGTGGCTCTGGCCTGAGGATCATGCAGGATCTAGACACCCTGCCCACGGTTGGGCTCTGCCCTCGGAGGACCGGGTGGCTAAAGGTTTCAGGGCAAAGAACTCCTTGAGAGTGAGAATTGGGACTAGAGGTTAGGGCAGTCCAAACTTCCCTTTAACCTGGGGTAGCTGCCAAACTTGCTGTCCCCTCCCCCTTCCTTCAGGCACTGTCTGGCTTCTGGGGTAGAGTTCTGAGTGACAGCTCATTAGGTTCAGAGAGCCAGTTGAAATCCAGACTTCAGAACAATCTATCTGACTTTGTCCAGGATCCAGGCTGGTCAGCAATGACCAGAGAACAAAGGGCTCCACAGATATGGAAGAAAACAACATGAAACTTTAATGATGTACTTTTAAAGGCAGGTGTGATGGATCAGGGCCAAATTTTCCCACACTCCAAGGTCTGCTCCTCCTCTGTCAGCCTTCTTGGAGATTTCCTTACAAGGCTCTATGCTACTGGCATGTTCCTGTATGTCTACTCCACTGTAGTTACTATGCAGATTCTCTTGAGAAGTAGGCACTAATCAAAGGGGTATGTGCCTGGCAACCCCTTCCCCGCCCCAGCCTCTTCTCAGACTAAGGAACTCCCTGCAGCCTGAAGATACTATGAGGCTCAGGCCTGCCTTCAATCAGTGCTTTCAGGAGGGAGTTGCTGTCCATGGCCTGCCCTGGATCTGGAGAGAGAAGGGAGGGAAGTTGGATCTTGATCTGGAGAGGGAAAAGGGGGAAGTTGAGAGGGCAGAGAGATCAAGGAAGAACACTAGGTCTCTGTGTCATTGGGTTTCTGGCCCTCACCTCAGGGAGGCCCTAGAACAGTTAGCTGTTTCTTGGCTGCTTCTTGGCTGCAGCACAGTCCTGCCCTGCTCTGTGGTCATGCCACCTGTTTCCCACAGGCCAGCTTGTAATATTGGGGTTGATTGCAATCATCACTGGGCACCCTAATTAGTTCATTATTCATGTTTGCTTCTAAGTATATGCAAATGTATGCAAATAAGCACACCATTTGTGGCTATCCCAAGAGGCCTGGTATTATTTTTGTTCAGATTTCCAGGCTGAGAATGAGGGGTTCATGTGGGCATTCCAGAGGGCTGGGGGCATTTAAAGAATGGGACCATTTCCTTATTAAAGAAAACAGTCCATTTTTCCTCTACTTCCTTTTCTTCTTTCTTTTAGAAATTCAGCCCAAGACTCTGTAAGAGAATGGAGAAATATAATCCCAACCTCAAAAATGAAAGCCCGGAAGAAAGCCCCAAGCCCTCATGGGAATGGGTACGGCCTGTGAGGCACTGTCTCTCCTGTGAGGAAACAGGGTCACAAGATTGTCATATTATTTTTTACAATAATAATTTTAGAATTACAATAAATGTGTTCTGCTTTTTGTTTTGAGTTTTTGACTTAGATACTGGGAATGTGGATTGTAAAACAAAGTAGATTAAGTCACAAGTTTGCTGCAGCTCTGGCAGGAGGGTTATTAGAGAAATATCTAATATGTAAATCTTATACTGTTCTTAATTAGCAATAGCTCTGAAAGACACATACACTGAGTAGCAGGGACACTGGTGGTTCTGGGGGGTCACAGAGGAGGCTTGGACAGCTGACCGATCATACCCCTGCTACACCTTCCCTTTTCTGGGAAAGGGAAGGGAAACTGACATTTCCAGGCCTCTGTGTGGTCGGCACCATGCTTAGGACTTGCACATTTTATCATCTTGTTTAATCCCTGTTGTTTATAAGCAGTCAAAGAAACTGGGACTCAAAGAAGTTAAGTAATTTATAAGGGGCACAGCAGGATTTCTATCTGTGTCTGAAGATTCCAAGCCCAGCCCTTCTTTAACTACTGACTACTTCCCTAAAATAGCCTGTAGCAGAGGAAGCGTCTGCTTTACTGGCTAGCACAACCAAGGAGCCTGATGACTAGTCTCCCTAATTGCGAGCAAGGCTAGGGACCAAAATCTACTGCTCCCAGAGGCCTCATTTTACACAACCACTTATACAGGACGGCTCATGGACCCTAGGTTATCCTGCTTCCATTTTACTACCATACTCTGCTAAGCTCCACACCAGCTTCTCTTTCTACCTTAGAAATCATCCTGGACTTTGAAGGCACCAAAGATATGCCAGGCGGGTCAGGGTGTGGCCAGTGTTTATGCAGTAGACAGGCTACATCTTGGGTCAGTTTGGACCAGTGCACAACTGATAAAGGATCATCCTTGTTTTATGAATAAGTAAAGTATTTGGATGACACGAGACTTTCTTGTGTTCAACGCAGACACCTTGTCCTTCAGAGGGAATTTAACACTGAGTGATTAAAAATGAACATTAGGCTCAAACTTTCAGTGTCTGTTCCTGGGATGACAGTCTACCCAAGGGGAAGAGGCAGGATACATTGTCCCATGACCCCTAACTCAACCTTAGATTAGGTAAGAGGCTCTGTTTTCACCTGTGTCTTTCTTCTTGTAGGGCAGATTTGGGAGAAGGGGACATAAGATGGGAAAGGGGGCATTTTAGGGCCTCTTCCATAACTTGCATTTTTAATTAACTTGCATGGTCAATTTACTAATTTTAAAATTTGAATCTTCTTCCTCTTGTTAATGCAAAGCTCTACCTAGAGGCATAGTCCTAAACCCCAGATGTACATTTAAATAACCTGGGGAAGTTTCAAAAATTCCAAGGCCTGGATCCCATCCCTAGAGATTCTAATTGGTCTTGGGAGGAGCATGGCATCAGGATTTTTTTAAGCTCCCAGGTAATTCTAATGAGTAGCCAATGTTTAGAACCACTACATCCAAATCACCTGGCGGGCTTATTAAAACACAGATTGCTGGGCCCCACCCTCTGGGTTTCCGAGTCAGTAGGTCTGGCAAGCAAAGCAAGAATTTGCATTTCTGACAAGTTCCAGATAATGCTGCTATAGCTGGACCAGTCACTACACTTTGAAAACCACAGTTCTAGAGGGACTCTAAGGTTAAAGTGACTGTCACTAATTACTACTACCATTTATCAAGTACTTATTATAATATGTCAGCACTTTGGTGTCAAGGATTTTACATATTATAGTCTAATTTATTCCTATCATAGTAATAGTTGGTATAATACAATCTTTTAGGTAAATTACATGCTGTTTTTATAATGTTGCATTTATTTTGTATGTGCTTAATTTCACTCCCCAACTGGAACATGTGCCTTCTGAAAATAAGGCCAATGATTTTTCCATTCTTCTTCTGGACTTTCTTTCCCTATCCTATGGTTGTCACACAGTGCTGAACGCATAGTAATAACTATGAATTGTTGAGCATCTACTATGTACCAAAGCATTCTACTAGGTGCTTTGCTTAGTTTATTACAATTTCTACTCCCTAACAACCACATGAGGAGAGTGCTATAATTATCTCCATCTGACAGGTGGTGTAACTAAGTTCAGAGAGGTTAATTTACTACTCCCAATTCACCAGTAGGTGCCAATACTGGGATTTTAATTCCCATTTGTCTGACTCTAAAGCCTTGCTCTTACCCTATTATTTTATCTTCTAACTGAGTCACAGTATATTCTCTGGCCACCTAACTGAATTCCCAAGGAGTCCTGGCCCCTTTTTCAATGACCCCTGGGCACAACTGGAGTGGAAAAGAGGTAGGAAGATCTTGATGACTTTGGGGATGCTAGCTCCCCACAGCTTTTATCTCCCCAAACCACAGTACGTGACACATGGTTGATGAACAATAAATATTTACAGGCATACTTGGAGATATTGCGGGTTTGATTCCAGACCACTGCAATGAAGTGAGTTGTAATCTTTTTGCTGGTGGAGGTCTTGCCTTCAACTTGTAAAAAACACAACATCTGTGAAGTGCAATAAAGCAAAGTATAATAAAACAAGGTATGCCTGTATTTAATAGAATAGCACTGATTGTACCTTATAGTAGTATTTGGTTATATACTTGTATTAAATGTCCTCTATTTCTTCTTCTGTGTAAATTGTACCTCCTCAAAAGACTATAAGACAACAAAAGATTAGCGAAAGATATCAGCAACACATAAAAAGGATTATATGTAAAATGGAATTGTCCCAAGATTGCAAGTTTGGTTTAACACATAAAGTCAATGAATATCATACATGATCAATTTAATAGGCACAGAAAAAGCATTTGATAAGGTCCAACATGTTTTCATGATAAAAACACTCAATAAACTAGGAATAGAAGGGGACTTTCTCATTCTGATAAAGGGCACTTACAAAAACCCCACAGTTAACATCATGCTTAATAGTGAAGGACAGAAAGTTTTCTCCCCAAGACCAGGAACAAGACAAGGATGTTCACTCTTGTTACTTCTGTGCAACATTGCACTGGAGGCTCTAGCCAGGACAGTTAGGCAAGAAAAAGAAATAAAAGGCGTGCAGATTGGAAAGGAAGAATTAAAACTGTCTCTATTTGCAGATGACCTGATCTTGTATGTAGAAAAGCCCCAGGAATCCTCAAAAAAAGAAAAAGGCTATTAGACTAATAAATTAATTAGCAAGATTTTAGAATAACAGATCAATATATAAAAATTAATTATATTTCAATACACTAGCAATGAACAATCTAAAGATAAAAGAAAACAATTATATTTACAGTAGCATTAAAAAGAATAAAATACTTAAGAATACATTTTTAAAAGATGTACAAGATGTGTACACTGAAAACTACAAGACATTGTTGAAAGAAGATCTAAATACACAAAAAAAGATACCCCATGTTTACGAATTGGAAGAATTAATCTTGTTAAGATGGCAATACTCCTTAATTGATTTACAGAATCAATGCAATCCCATTTGAAATCCCAGTTGGCTTTTTTGCAGAAATTGAAAGCAAATCCTAAAATTCACATGGAAATGCAAGGGACCAAGAATATCCAAATAATCTTGAAAAACAAAAACAAAGTCGGAGAACTCACACTTCCCAATTTCAAAAGTTACTATCCAGCTACAGTAATCAAGACAGTGTGGTACTGGCATAAAGGACAGACATAGATGAAATGAATAGGATTGAGAGTCTAGAAATAAACCCTCACATATACAGTCATTTGATTTTTAACAAGGTTACCAAGACCATTCAGTGAGGGAACTCTTCAACAAATGATGCTGGGACCACTGGATGTCCACACACAAAACAATGACCTTGAACTCCTTCTTTATATCATACATAAAAATAGCCAAAAATAGAGCATATGCCTAAATGCAAGAGCTAAATCTATAAAACTCTTAGAAGAAAACATATGAGTAAATCTTTGTGACCTTGGGTTAGATAATGGTTTCTTAGATAAGACACCAAAAGCATAAGTGACATAAGAAAGAATAGACAACATAAACTACATTGAAATAAAAAAACTTTTGTGTTGCAAATGACATCAAGACAACAAAGAAAAAGACAATAAGAGAAAATATTTGCAAATCATGTATATGATAAAGGACTTGTATCCAAAATACACAAAGAATTCTTAAAACTTAACAATAAAAAGACATATAATCCAATTTTAAAATGGATGAAGGATTTGAATAGACATGTCTCCAAAGAAGATATTCAAATGGCCAATAAGCCCATGAAAAGATTCTTAACAGCATTTGTCATTAGATAAAAGCAAATCAAGCCCACAATTTTTCAGAAGATTAAACACAGAGTTACCATTTGACCCAACAATTCTACTTCTAGGTATAAACTGAAAAGAATGGAAAACAGGTGTTCAAACAAAAACTTGTAAACGAATGTTCATAGGAGCACAATTCACAGTAATGAAGAGGTGGAAACAACACAAATGTCTATCAACTGATGAACAGATAAACAAAATGTGACATATCCATATAATGGAATAGTATTCAGCCATAAAAAAGAATGAAGTATTAATACATGCTACCACATGGATGAATCTTGAAAACATTAAGTGTAAGAAGTCAATTACAAAAGAACATAGTATATGATTCCATTTATATGAAATGTCCAAAATAGGCAAATGTATAGAGACAGAAAGGGCTGGGGAGGGGTTGGAGGAAATGAAGAGTAACTGCTAGTAGATATGGGATTGCTTTTTGGGGTGATAAAAGTGTTCTAAAATTGTGATGATGATTACAAAACTCTGGAAATATTTTTAAAACCATTAGGTTGTATACTTTAAATGGGTGAATTTTATGGTAGGTGAATTATTTGTCAATTATACTGCAATAAGGACTGTAAAGGCAGGCAATGATAAGGCAGGTAGGTGATATGTCTTATACCTCATGACTTCCTTCACACTCCTAATATGGTTTGGATCACATAGTACATGTTATGTGCTATAGTAAATCATTTTAAATACTTAATGTAAAGGAAATAGTTTGTTTTCAGAGAAGTAATACTGATTTCAGTTAAACCTATTGGGGATGTGTAGAAATAGGAAGAGACTTCCATTGCCAAAGAACCAAAAGGGATCAAATGAAACAAGGCCCCCAAAACATAAGACTAAATTATTTCTTCAAATCACATTTCAAAGACAGTGGTACAAACTTTGTTTTAAGTACCGAAGAAATGGAATACGGAAGCTATCTGCCTACAGGATATATTTGAGCAATAAATATTTAAGCAAAATTTCCTTCCTGCAGACAAGGAAACTAGTAAACTCTAGGAATGCTTTCCAAAGAACTGCATTCTAAACCCAAAAGCCCATCAAGATTCTTCTTTTCTCCTGCCATCTGAGCATTTACCTAGTCTGAAAGTAGAGCAAAGGTCATAGTCTATGACCTGTCTCAGAGCTGATGTAAGCTGGGGAAGTAGTTTCTCCCTGAGGTCAATAAGAATTTATGTCTGGGGCTTATACAGAGAGAGGTCAGTTTTGTAAATTTTATACCCTCATTGTGAAAGGGGTCAGGATTGAAAAAAATGATTCCACTCTGAGGGATCCACTGATTTTTGATATCTTTCCCTATTTGTGAAATCCAGGATTGATCCTCATATTTGGTCTCTTCATCATGAGTTCATATAGCCTCTTAGGATGCTTAGGAGGGCATGAAACCTGGAATAGGCTCCATAACCTGGTCTGATCTGGGGGAAGAGCTCAGAGTCCCTTGGGTCCCCCTGCATTTCTTAGAGGTTTATTACATCTAGAACAGGTTTGATGACCCTGAAGCCTTAGGAGAGAGCCAGAAATGGCCCTATCATTACCCAGTTTCACATTGCATTTTGACATTTTTTTAAACAAAGTAAACCAGTATTGGTAAGTTAAGCCTGGGCTAGTCCTAAAAGAACAACTTGATATTTATTCAAATTACTGATTCAGGTGCCCTAACCCCTGCCAAGGAGTAAGTCAGCTTAGTGGTGCAAAGAGCATCTGAGAGGTGGGAGAAATTCATACAGTGGTCACTGGTTTAGCGTAGCTCTCTCTTTGGGTGAAAAGACAGTGATAGCCTCACTTGCAGAGTCATTTAAAATGTCACTCAGACTCAAATGGAGATGATGACTCCGTAATGGATGACTTTCACTAAAGCTGAGCATTTTATGAGCCCATGAAGGGCTGACCATTGTTGCTGTGGGCCAAGGTGAGGCCAGAGAGAGGAGGCAAATGCAGGAAAAAACTAGGGTAGGAAGAGAGATTAAGAACGGAAAGAAAGAGTGCAGCATGGGGGAGAGGGAGAAGGAAGTTGGCAGAGAGAAATGAGGTCCCGGGTGAGCAGGAGAGAATCCTCAGTTCCAGAAGATTCCATGATGATGTAGGGAAGGCAGCAAAGCCCAGTATAGTGTTTGCCAATCTAATGGGCTCTGGACAGCAGACCAGAAACATCCTGGCTGTATTGGTAGACTCTTCAGAAGCTCCCTCTCCCTGGCCCATCTGACAGCTTGACAAGACCCGGACATGTGGGTATTCATCTTTGAAAGGCAGATGTGAGGTAATGGTAGCTGCTTGGGACTTGTTTCCTGCATCCAAGAGGCTTTTTTTCTCTGAGCCCACTGGGTCTCTGATTGGTTCTTGGCTGGGAAAGCCCCTTCAGTCTGACCTTCCCTCCCCCATCTAGCACTGTTCAGAAAAGGGATGAGGGACCCCTGTTGGTCCTATACAAATCCTATCCAAGTGCCAGACCACAGTCCCTTGTCCAGTCATGCACGGTAGCCTAAACCCACAGGGCCTGGTAGGGCCAGGAGATAAAGCAGTGTGCTCATCACAGGCAAGGATAGAAGTAGGAACTGAAAATGTGCCCCAGAGCTGATGCTGGGCTACTGGACCGCTTCCTGCGGGTGATGCAATCGCTTCTGCCGCAGGTGGTGGTGGCTGTGGGAGTGTTTGTAACCGAGAGAGGCTGGAATTTACCTCGCTAGGCTGCTTCAGGCTTGGCCTTCCTGTTCTGGGGGCACAGGGGACATTGTGTTATTGATGGGGGAAGGGGAGTGAATACTGTCTGTGGGGAGGGACTGGGTGTGCCTTAAGGCAGTAGATGCAAGGGGTGTGAGCACAAACTACATGCCAGACAGACATGGCCTCAAATCATAGTTCTGTTGCTGTTTGCCTGTCTTCAGAAATGTGACCTTAGTTTTCTTGTGTGTAATATGGCAATGTTGGTGATAGCTCCCTCTTGAGGTTGTTTAGGATTAGATGAGACACCTTTTGTCACAGGTTTGGTATTCAGCAGGTGCTCAGCAGGTGGGAGTTGTTTGCGTTATAGCTCAAGTTCCTCAGGCAGAATTGGGATAAGAGACTGGTGTTGTCCCAAAATTCTAACCCACAGCTGAGCCAGACGGTTTTCCCAAGTTATGCCACCTCTGAATCTGTAGAGATAAGGACATAAATGTGAGTGTTGGAAGGTCACCTGTTGATGGCAGACCTGGGAACTGAACCCAGATCTCCTGACATCTAGTCTAGAGTTCTTTCTACTCAACTTGATGATGGATAGGCTTTGGGAACAGGAAAGAAGTGGGGCATTGAACATTTCCAGGATGCCTCTGTGTAAGGAAAGACAAGACTCCCTCAGGCGAGGCCCAGCCTCCTTGGGAAGGCTGTTTACCCTTAGCTTATCCAGTTGTAGCTCTCCCTGCCATACCCTCCTCCTGTCCCTAAGTTTGTGTGTAGGTATGCACATGAAGGTTCATGTCTGAAAAGAAAGGGTGCAGATATGCTCAAGGATCCCCCCCAGCGACTGTATCTGCACCTTCAGCCCTTGGCTAGGAGACTAGCACATGGCAGGTGCTTAGTGTATGTTTGATGAACACACACCTGGATGATCGAGCCCCTCCCTCAGTGCCAGATGGGGACCCTCTTCCACTCCAGGATAGTAGGGCTGAGCGGTTGTTCGGGAAACAGCTGATCCAACCCATCTTCTGGCCCAGATCCTCTTGAACACCAGATTCAAAACCTGGGAGACTCTAGGCCCAGAAGTAACAAGTCCCTAGCTCTTTCGAGGGTGGCAGATTTCCTTGAAATCACTTCATCTACCTTTCTCTGGCTTCAACAGGAAATCTCTGAGTTTTCTGACTATCCCAAGGAAAGTTATGTACTGACGTATTGATGTACCTTTGCCCAGGAAAGAGGCTGCATCCTGGGGGAAGTAAATTTAAAGGAAGAATATTTTGATTGGATTTTTTCATCCCTCAGGAGGATAAAGCTAACTTTTATTTTTTATTTATTTTTTTTATGGATTTAGCCCTGGCCTGGGCAGGAGGTTGGGGAGAAGGGAGCTAAGGACACTGTTCTGAGGGCTGTGCTTGTAGTTTTTCTGTAAATTTGTCTCCACAGACTAAGTTCTATCATGTGCCAAGGTACCAAAGCATCGATGGCATCACCTTTGCCTTCTAAGGGGAGGCTTTGCTGGTGAGAAGAAACTCAGGTAAGGCCAGCCATGCCAAGTGGCAAATACAATGTAGACAGAACATTCTTAGAAAAACCTCCACTGAAGGTTTTTTTCTTCATTTCCAGTACCAAACTATTTATATTTTTCAAATGTGGAAATGTACATTCATCTGTTCACTTATTCAAGAACTGTTTATTGAGTGTTCCCCAAAACAAAACTGAATATGTGCTGAATGTCAGCTGCCTGTTGGACAGGGATCCTGGACTTCATCTTACCTTTTAGGTTCCACTGAGCTTTAGCATGGGAGCCTCAGACTTTGCATTTCCCCTTAGGTCTAGGCTTCTGAATTCCCAAACGTTTTCCCTTTAGTACCTGCTTTTTCTATTTGAGTCCCATTGAGCCAGTGATTGGCAAGTAGTGAGGTCATTGACTAGGAAATCAAGTCTCTCCACTTGTTTACCCAATTAGCAGAAGCCAATCTGTTCTGCTATTCATTTTCTCTCTCTCCCTCCCTCCCTCCGTACCTCCCTCCGTGTCTCTCTCTCTCTCTCTCTCTCTCTCTCTCTCTCTCTCTCTCTCTCTCTCTCTCTCTCTCTCTCTCTCTCTCTCTCTCTCTCACACACACACACACACACACACACACACACACTTGCAACTCAGAGAGAGACTATTCCTGAACAGGCAGATGGACCCCCATGCATGATGCACGGTGAGAGAAATTCACTGTTAGAGAGCAAGTCCTGCAAGGGAAAGACACCACTAAGCATTCCAGCTTCCTGGTCTTTCTTATATTCAGGATCTCCCCTGGAGGGAGTTAAGAGACAAGGCGGTTAAGCACTACGGGCCCCCCTCCAAAACCCCCACCTTACCCATAAATCAGTTTTCAATCTAACCCCTCCCTGGGGGTTGAGTTACAAACCTCAGTAACCCCAGGGCAGCCTGCCTGGTAATTCCTATTATTCAGCTGTCAGCTGGTTTTATAAAAACCTCCCTTCCCAGTGATCCAGTTACCAGAGTTTTAGAGCCCATTCCTTGTCTCAGAAAGAAATCCTATAGCCAGGTAAAACAATGGAGTGGGCTCCTGCCTGCTGTCTACAGGGAGCTGGGTTTTCTCTTCTGTTGAAAGCGCTCCCCTTAACTCTTTGTGTCCCTCCCAGATTGTGGGGGAAGGTTTGCCTCCCTTTCAGGCTTGCCTGCCAATGCCATTCAGAGCAACTTACCGTTTCTCTGGATACCCTCCTTCTAGAGCCAGCATCAGTCAGCAGAGGAGAAAACTATTTGGGGAAAGGGGTGGCAAGAGAGAGAAAGGAAATTCTCCAACGTAAAGGCTTCTGTGGCTGCAATGTGCATTTGATCTGAGCCCAGTCAAAAGCCCAGAGTTCTTCTATTACTAGGGTGCTGCCTGTTGGACAGGGGGCTCAGAGCCAGCTCTCCAGCTCTGCATGTCCTGACACTGCTGAGTCTGCCCTGTGCTGGAAGGGGAGAAAGGGCACAGAGGGAGGGGTCTGCTTTGACAATGATGAGAGGTGGGGAGTGATTCTCCTGACCTCCCTGACCCCTTTATCCCTGACAGTCTTTTCTGGGCCCTCTGGCTCAGAAGTCTGGGCCCCTGCTGTTTGACCTTAGAGGCTGAGAGCACAGGAGGCCAAACCACCAGGTGTCCTTTAGAACCAGCCTGAGGGAGCAGCCTGGGAAAGCCTGGGAGAGGTCTTAGAAGAAATGTCACTAGAACGTGTGACCCTCCCTCCATCTTGCAAACTGCTCAGACCCACTAAGATGATCTCCTCTATTCCCCGGCCCCATTACCTACAATGGTGATTTTTAACCTTTTATAGGGTCACAGACCCTTTGGGAAACTGTTGTAAGCTATGGAGGCACCCTTCCAAAAATGTTCCTGTGAACTTACAAACATTATTACCCAGTTTCAGGGCTTCATATGACCCTAAAGCTGAGAAGACCCTGGTGAGTCTGGTGAATACATGGATCCCAGGTAAAAACCCTGCTCTACCAGCTTCCTTGTCCTGTGGACTGAATTCCACCTTATAGGGCTGTGATGAAGCAGACAGAGCTATAGCAGTTCTGGTGGGTCAGGAGAATTGGGGTGACCCCTGCCCTACCCCAGGGATCTGGGGGTGGGCAGAGGACAGAATCAGAGCTGCTTTGTCCTTCAGTTCTACTCTTGGCCCAAAGTAATTCCTATGGTCATATTTAGCCAGCCTGAGACACTAGCCCAGGAAGAAAGCCAATAAAAAGGATGGAAGGAAGGAGGGGAAGGAGATCTGTGCATGGTGAATCCTGCACAGAGGCTGGGCTTGGTCTCTTCAGCTCCTCACTTGTGGCATGAGTGCTCAGTCATCCTGACTGGCTTTGACACTCCCTCTTGGCCAAGCCTCTCAATAAAATAATGTACCTCCTTTTGGCTCCAGCACCTTTTTTTGGATATCTGTCAACTCCTGGGGGGACTGGGCTGCTGGCCAACCTTGACTCACCCTTCTTTCCCTTTTCACTCTTCTCCACCCTTTGGGGACAGTGTTTTCTTATTCTAGCAACTACAGCCCTCAAAATGCCTGGTTCACTCTCTTTTAGGTGCCCTTTGAGGGAGCTAGGGAAAAGAATGGGAAGGTAGAAGGTGCCAGGTGACTTCAGGCTCCTCTGTGCTAAGGGTCACAACTCCACTTAAATCTGTCTGCGTTTACAATGCAAGGGGGGCAGCTTGGTAGTTAGAGGACTACCAGTCCTCACTGCCCCTGGGGTCAGGCCCCATCATCAGTCACCTAGTCTGTTGCAGGGACTGGCTCCCTCTCACTGACTTCTGGCCTCCTCATTTATCTTCCCTAAAATTCAGGTTTGGTCAAGTCACTTGTCTTCTATAAAATTGTTGGTTCCCCTTTGTCTCCAGAATAAAGTATATATTCCCTTGCCTAGCATTCTGGGGAAACCTCTGCGCTCTGACCTGAATGTGTCCATGCTCACCTTTCCTAAATCCCAGTGTGCACCTAATGATCCCTTCCTCTAGTCTGCTAGGACAGATGCTTCAGCTGAACACTTTATTCCACTGCCCCTAGGCTGGGGCTGTTTTATCTGATTGTCCTTATTGAAAAATGTCCCCATCCTTTAAGACCCAAATCAAAAGCCGTCTCCCTGAAGCTTTCCCTAGTCTTTGTCTTCTGCATTTTCTACATCTTCCAGAAGTCATTATCCCTGAAATTAACACATTTCATAGTGCTTTCCATTATTTTCAGTTCTACCTATCCAAGTAGATTGTAAGCTTCTTGAGGGTGGACACCAGGTTTTTGGGACCTAGCCCAATATCTGGCACAATGTAGGTGCTCAATATTGTTCGTGAATAGCCCAGAGAGTCCCTTATTGATAGTATGCAATCTGCTGGACACATTGCCCTCATGGCAGCACCAGCACCATCTCTGGATGCTACCATAGCAAGATGTGTGTCAACTGCCTAAGCAGTCCCTGCATTCTTGATCTCTCCTCTTCTTAGCCAGGTACTTATTTTGTAAGTGTCCACGCCCAGTCAAGAAGAGGACATGAAGGTTCCTTTGGATGAGTTCGATATGAATGTCACTCAGTAAGAGCATCAGACACACGTGTTCCCGTGCTTCCTACAGATTTGGGGCTGGAGTTTTCTTCTGACCCGTCAGCAAGCAGGAGAGTGCTTTGCCACCCTCCCGGGATCCACCTGCACCCACTGGACACTGCCAGCTGCGTCTAAAACTCCCGTCTCCTCTTCCCCTCCTTTTCTGGGCACTCAGTATTTATTCAGTCCATTCCCGAGAAAGGGAAGACAAAAGTCATTTTGGCGCCCCCTCGCTCGCTCCTAATAAAGAGGACTTGGGGACTGTCCTGCGCTTCCGGAGCCAGCGATAGGAACCGAATCAGCGAGGGCGACAGCGCAACAATTGCGTTTCTGGCGGGTGTCAGAATTTTGCTCGGCCCCTTGCAAGGGAAGTTTCCAAGGGAAGGTTCGTAGATTCGTGACCGTCCCTGGCAGGCGCCCAGCCCGGGACTTGGGGCTCCACTTACTATTGGCCAGCCGTCGGCGTGACGCGCAGGAGGCGGGGCCTCATCAGCTGTTTGCGGGATGCCCCGAGCGGACGTATTTTGGAAACAATACCGCGCGGTGCGCAGTGACCTCCTCCCGCGCTCGCCCGCCTGCTGCCGCTGCCGCCCCAGCTCGCTCCTCCCGCCTCCCGCCTCCCGCCGCAGCCCGGTGAGCGCGCGGGCAGCCGGGAGCCTGGCGGAGTTGGATCGCACCTCCTCGGGGAAGTGGGGAGAGGAGTCGCGCTGCGCGTGGGGGCCGCGGAAGGGTTGGGCTGAGGGGCGTGTGGGGTGACCATGAAGGACTGGGGCGCTGGGCTGCGGGATTGGGGTGCAGGACCCACATCTAGGTGCACTGCTCCACGAGGCAATTTGGGGGTAGTAGCATTTGAGCGTCCAAGGAGTTGGGTCCAGGTGGGCAGGGGAACCTGTGGTGCACTGTTGAGCCGACCTAGGCTCCCGAGAACAGCACGGCCTCTGGATCTTTGGGGTAGGACAGGGAGTTGTGGGGCGTTCTGCCTCCCTGCGGAGTCTGAAGGCTCCTCTCCTTAACAGCTGGGCTTTTCCCCTCCTTCCCAATTGAGTCTGGGCGCCAAGCCCCCGAGTGCTCGTCACGCTGGACCCTGGCGCGGAGCCCTGGCATCACGACTCGGAAGCTGAGACTCTCACCTGGAGTCACCCAGGTCAGCTGTGTGTTGTGTGTGCCTGCGTGCCTGCGTGTGTGTGTGTGTGACACCAGACTTTCGCCCCTGTCGAGGTTCAGAGTGTGTGGCTACTGCCTTCTTAGAGGAAGAGGAGTTGTCTAAGTTCAGCATCCCTATTAGAGCCTTTAGGGGCTCAGATGGCTCCAGCGAGCTTTAGTTCCCCTTGCTCGGAATAAAACCTTCCCTGGCAGTGTTCTCAGGGAGGGCCCTGCTCCTAACAGTTTGGACATCACCTCTTCAGCTCAGGGGTGGGGGAAAAGAGCGTCTCTACTGTATCCCAGTTTACACTTGAC
Source organism: Eidolon dupreanum (assembly GCA_028627145.1). Classification (NCBI taxonomy): domain Eukaryota; kingdom Metazoa; phylum Chordata; class Mammalia; order Chiroptera; family Pteropodidae; genus Eidolon; species Eidolon dupreanum. Next base: position 55,579,417 of record CM053509.1, read on the forward strand.
TTTGCACCCCTCCCGCGGCTCCCACCTGCAGTTACTGTAGCGAGTGGGAAGGGTCTCCCGGGCTGGTAGAGCCACACCCTCTGGCTGCACCTCCCCCACTGTTCAGTCCAGGCAAGGGTTGAACTTTGGGGCTTTGCTGGGAGGGGGAGGGGGAGGTGACGGGCTTCAAAGGAAGAACCAAGACAATGACTCCTGCATGTGATTGGCTTTGGAGGGCCCCTTCTTAGGTTGGGATTGCCAGCTTGCTGAGAGGAGGTTGAAGGGCAGAAGGAGAGCCCCTGCCAGGTGACTGGCAGGACAGCTTTTGGTCCTTTCAGCAGGAAACTTTGTTTCTTGGTGCTGATAAGCTGGAGTTCTCCCACCCCTCTTTGGGAAATACTGTTCAAAGAACACCAGGTGCCTGTTTTGCCATCCAAGTAGGCATCTTACTCTCCAGGGAAGAGGGCAGAGATAGGACAAGGACTAGATGGGATGGAGGGACTGTTGAAGAATGCACCTCAGGGACAGCTTGCATTTGGGAAAGCCGGGATTTCTGAATTTAACTGAGATTTCTTTAAGTCTTTACCAACCCATATACCATTTGGCTTGTTCTTCAAAGGCAAGAGACTTGAGAGACAAAATTCTCAGGAGATCTCTAATTAAATCTGGCAGTGACATTGTCTCTCTGTATCCTTAACCATTCAGGTGGTTGTTGCTTCTGGCTGCCCAGGGGCGCTAAGGGGTTCCTAGTGTGTGCTAAGGGGGCTAGGTTGGGAGCTCAAGACGCCGGGTGGCTCTAAGCTCAGACTTCCAAAAGACATCAGGTGGAGCAAGAGGAACTTCTTTGTCACCAAGAAACTCATCAACAACCTGAGTAGTATAGGCAGTGAGTGAGGTCACAGAGAAAGGGCTGAATTTCACTTCCTTCTTGTGAGGCATGTCGTACCAATCTCAGGTTCAGCACTGGTAGGAATGGTAGGCTGGCTATGGGGAAAGATTCGAAGTCTTGGAGACTAGTGGGTAGACTGAGCTGAGAGAGGCTGGCCACTTTGCTGAATGCGGACCTACCCTCTAGGCCAAGCTGTGGTGGGCAGACAGCTCTATTCTGCTGAGAGGGTAGCTGCAATGCCTAAGTTGGGTCTTTCTCTCTTCTCTCCCAGGACACACCAAGGAGCCTGTTTGTTGTGTTGAGCAAGCCAGGGGGTGGAGACTAGAATAGATGGGCAGCTGGGCGGGGCTTTGCACGTTTGGAGGGAACCTGGCTGCCCTAGGATTGCTGGCTGACTTTTGTTTTTACTGCTGAGCCGGGAGCTCAGCTCAGACTTGGTGGTTACTCCCCAGGGCAGTGAGTGAGTGAGTGAGTGAGAGAGAGAGAGAGAGAGAGAGAGAGAGAGAGTGTGTGTGTGTGTGTGTGTGTGTTGTGAGCACTTTGTGTACAGCCAGGCACAGCACTTTTCTGCCCTCCCACAGCTATTCAGAAGCTAGTCTTGTTGACATTTCCCCAGGTACCCTGAGTGCTTGTCACCACTGATCATACCTCTGCTATTGCTTAGAGTCAGTAGCAGTCAAGCTTCATGATTGTGACCAGCTAGATCAGAAAAGGTTGAGGAGAGGGTAGCCCTGGGTGGGCCCAGGAAAGAGGTGTAGAGAGTCCTTGGACAATGAGGCAGTCCACATTTGGGGGTGGGTGTTACCCTTTGCAGTGCTTTATCATCGGGGTTATCTGTTATCGGTACCTTGCCCCACTTCCCTAGATAAGGGAGACCAAGGAAGAAGGAAGGGGAGGGGAGGACGCCCACTCCAGGGTTGGCCTAGGTGGGCACAGCATCCTGGATGCCTTGTTACTCCCTAACAGGGGAGATGGAGCCACCTCAGTGTGTGGAGGAGCTGGAGGATGATGTGTTTCAGCCAGAGGATGGGGAGCTGGGGACCCAGCCTGGGAGCTTGCCCTCTGCTGACCTGTTTGCCCAGAGCCAGTTGGACTGCCCCCTCAGCCGTCTGCAGCTCTTTCCTCTCACCCACTGCTGTGGCCCTGGGCTTCGACCCACCAGCCAGGAAGACAAAGCCACCCAGACCCTCAGTCCAGCCTCTCCGAGCCAGGGTGTCATGTTGCCTTGTGGGGTGACTGAGGAACCCCAGCGACTCTTTTATGGTGAGTGCTCTTAGCCTCAGGACTCCTCCCATAGAGACTGGGGGAAAAGAGGGGACTTTCCCTCCCCAAACCTGCTCGTTGCTATTTCCTTCCCCAAATTGAGCAGCAAGGGCTATTGATTCCTCAACTCTCACCTGCTGCCCTTCTGCTTGTCATTGCACCTTATCTGTGCTCCTTGGCCCCCAAGAAGAGCAAATTGCCCTGCCATTATATCTGTTCTTTTTTCCATTTCTGGAGGGATTCTTGGTCCATGGCGTCTCCTTGGGTTGGAAAGAGGGTACCTAGGCCTTGGCTTTTACATCCTGTGGCCTGTTGAGTGGCCCAGACTTTTGTGTCCTGGTAGTGATGTACTTTCTGTAAAGTAGCTAGTGTTGCCCTAGAGAAGGTTGGGGGATCTGTGACTCACTGTTGACACTGAAGGGGAAAACCCAGTCCCTTCTGGGAGGGAAGGTTCCTGAAGGTGACCCCCAATTGTCACTTGGGACTTTCTGTGCTTGGAAGGGGAACTGGAGAAAGAGGTTGAGACTTCCTGGGCTTCATGCCAGCAGAGGGGCTGTTTCCAAGGCTCAGTCAGACAAGACCCCTTCATTTGTGGGCTTAAATGGTTTGTTTTATGAGCAACATGCTGTCCTCTGGCAAGAGGGCAGGGTTAGACACTCTGTTTTCTTCTTTTAGCATAATAGCTTATGGAGGGAGAGAAAGGGTTTGGAGGCTATCTTGCTGGATCTGAAAGACAGATTGAGGAGATGATGCAGTTATTCCCAGAGGGATCTGCCCTGTAGGGCAATTCTGGATAACAGTTTTGGCCCTAGTCAGAGAAGATGAATAAGGTAGGCAGGTGGGCTGGACAGTGAAAAGGAGGGAGGAGGTGCACGGGCGCCCCTAGCGGCAACTGTGTTGCCAGCACTTGGTCTCACCTGGGACCGACTCCGGAGAGGAACTTCTGTGAGTCTGAGGAGTTTGCTCTCCCTAGTTTTTGTACCACTGTCCAGAGCTTCAAGACCTGAGACCAGCCTTCCTCTGCTGCACTAAAAAGTGAAAACACTTTTTGGTTTTCTCTTTTTCTGTCTCTTGCTTTGCTCAACCCAGGAACTCTGGAGAGCTACCTCTATTCTTTTCCAGAGAAGAGTGTAAACCTGCTACTACATGAATAATAAATTATGAGTAAGCATAGCTTTATAAATAAGGACAAGTGCACCCACATGCATTGCCTTTGCCATGACACTGCTGGTGAACAGAACTGAAGGGAAAGCTGGGACCATTTCCATCAGTTTTTATATACTCAGGCAATAGGCAAGTCAGGTTGTCCAAATTTTGGCAGAGTGCTCTGATAAAGGCCTCAGCCCCAGGTCCCAGCCAGGAGTGTTGGGTATGGGAGGAAGGGACGGTCATGGAGAATGCTGAGATGTGGGCCCTCTGTCTTTTCAGGCAATGCTGGCTACCGGCTCCCTCTCCCTGCCAGTTTCCCTGCAGGCTTGCCCCTTGACGAGCAGCCTGCTGAAGGGCTGTGGCAACATCGAGCAGAGATACAGATTGCCAGAAAGCTTCAGTGTATTGCAGACCAGTTCCATCGGCTTCATATGCAGCAAGTAGGCATGGGGCCTTCGGGTAGGGGCTGGGGGCTGAGTCTGCTTGGGTTGGGGGGCTGGGGCCTGCCTTAGCAACTCTGTCTTGCCGGGCCTCAAGGATATGGCCCCATAGTTTTGGCCTTGGCTATTGTGATTCCTGAGGACTGGATGGGCCCTCATCTCTGAGCTCCAAGTTGGTTATCTGCCCACTTTCAGCTCAGGCTCCAGAAGAGTGGTTTTTGGGGAGATGCTATGATCCCTCCCTCCCTGGGAATGGGATGGCTTTTTGCAGGCTTGCTTGACAAACTGTGTCTTCTTGAAGCCCACGTTGGAAGAGTGTTCCTCACAGACCTAAAAGGGAGATTTTCAGGGTGCTACAGTGAAACTGGACAGTTGGGTGCAGTGGGAACCGAGTAACCACGGCAGAGGGATGGGCCTGAGTGGGGGAAAGTGGTGGAACCGGTTGTAACCTGACACTTTCCAGCTGGGGAGCCGCTCCTCATTGTCTCTGTCTGGGAACTAGGGCCTGGGACTCTGGAGAGTGTACCTCAGAGAGTCTCTCCAGACTGGCAGCCAGGCGCTTGGCCTGGTGCTTGGCCGGCAGCCTGGCACCAGCCCCACCAGGGCGGGACATCGCGTGTCAGTCGAGCATGTGGCAGAGTCCATCAACAAAGGCGGCGGCTGGCAGGCTCGTGTTGGAGCAGCCCTCCGTGCCATGGGCTGGAGGCTGCCCTGCTCTGTAGCCCTGTCTGGCCGGCCCCCAGGAACTTAACCCTTCCTCTCTGGTCTGGATTTCTGGACAGCTGCCAAGACAGGGAGAGAGGCCTGAGGCTGATGTGTGCTAGTACAACCACCTTGAGGCATGCCACCTGGAAATGAGCACATTCCCTACCTTTGGGACAGTGTCACTGGCTCAGCAAGATGTGTGTGTGTGTGTGTGTGTGTGTGTGTGTGTGTGTGTTGTCCGGAAATCAAGAGAATAACACCATGATCATTCAGACTCTGAGGTTACATGGGTCACTTCAGATGACAAGAAGAGAGTTACCAGTAGTAGTAGGTTTGACTTAAGGGTTTTGGGTCTCCTGAGAACAGGCCATTGGGGGTTAGATATGGTTAGTGCCTTCTGCCAAGAAGTTTTGAGGGAAATTTTGGTCTAGAAGTGGTCCGGGTAGGCAATCCCAGTCCCTTAGAGATCAGGAAGGGAGGGTGGGCCCTGTGCTGAGATAATAAGGCAGCCTGGCCTTGTCTTCTGGCCCCAAGCTTCAATCTCTAGTCCCTCCTTTGATTGTTCTGTGGAAACTTGGCCTAGAGTTTTCCCTCAGGCATGTGTGGACTCACTCTGATTCTTGATTTCTTTCTTTTGGCCTCCTTCCTACCCATTCACTCTACCCTGCTTATATAGGCCAATGGCTGAGCCTAGCTCACATCTTCCAGTCCTGGTGCTAGAGCTGATAAAGGACACAGTGGCTGTGGGTCTCCTAGACTCATCTAGATAACTGCCTGGAAACCTGCTTTCTTCATTCCCAGCAGACCTGGTTTCTCTTAACGAGTGTTTCCCAGAATATTCCCCCATCCCTAAAGGTTTGGGAGCAGGCTGGAAGGACAGGACTAGACCATAGCCCAAGGCCCTTTCTTCCTGACTCAGTGCTGAACAGGAGGAAGTCGCCCTGGTCCCAAGGTCTGACCCTGTTTTTTGCTGCTTGGCATCATTTCCCCCAGTCAAGGGCTGCTGCTTTGAAGGCTTGATTCAGCTCTAGACAGGGTACTGTCCTCTCAGCTAAGGCTGCCCCAGCTGGGAGGAGGAGGGGCAGAGCTGCAGGAGAACTAACTGTAGGAGAGCCTTCTTGCTTTGCTCCTCACCTCATACGGGCTCCTGAGTTCTCTGTGCCCCTCATCTACCTGCCCGCTACCTACTTCTATCTTGCGGTGTGGCAGGAAGCTGGCCAGTGAAGCCTCTCTAGCCCAGAGCTAACTTTCCCCAATATTCCATTACACAGAACCAGGCTTTTTGTCTGGAGTCCTCTTGCTTTTAACCCCTTCTTCTCCACTAATCCTGCTCTCAGACCTTCACCAGGAGCTCATCCTGCAGGAAGAGCTAGGATAATGGCCACAGGCAGGTGGAGCACTGGCACACATAGGACCTTTCCGCAGCTGGTTTTAAGAAGTGAATCACTGGGGAACATTTGAGATCTTGCTCCCCGATATACGTTGTCAGTTTGACTCAAACTCTTTTAAAATTTTTTTAAAAAGTGAGTCCTTTTCTGAACTCGATTATTACATAAACTACAGTCAGATATTTCATATCTAGAAAGTACTGTTGGCACTTCTACGTTATTATCCTTTATCTTCTTTCCCTATTCCCTTCCCTCATCTTTGCAGACAGAGAAACTGAGGCACTAGGAAGGAAGTGGTTTAGGGTTAGGTCTCTAGGCTTTGAGTATAAAGTCAGAAAACCCAGGTTTAAATTCCAGTTTTACTACCTACTAGCCCTCGGGAAGTCACTTGACCTTGCCAAGCCTATTTCCTCTTCTGTAAATTTGAGCTAATACTACAGGATTTTACTGTAAAGATTAAGTGAGAAAATAACTATGAAAATTCCAGGCACATAGTAGGTATTCTTTAATGCTTGTTTCCTTTTGTCTCTCTATAATCCTGGGTAGCCTTCACATTCCCCACCCTACCTGTCATGCTGATCTCTGAGTTTCCTGTCACCCTGTCCAGAGAAATCAGTGTCCAGGCTGTTCAGCTATGGGGCTTAGCCTTGTACATTCTCCTCAGAGAGTGATGTCATTCCCCATTATTGCGGGCTGAGTTTAGAGAGCCATGAAGACACCCCTGAGGCAGTAAGAAGTTGAAGGGGCCTGGCCATCTCCTTTCTCCTCAGATCTGGAATGGTGTCCCAGGGCCAGACAGTGGCCATTGGTCCCTGAGTCCTATAGGAGGTATGAGCTCTGCCTTTTGTCCTTGGTTATGGACGTCAGTTATTCTTTTTCTGTTATCAGGGGAAGGCTTCTCCATAGGACATATGGAGCAGAGGAAGTGGGTGATAGGTAGTGTGTTTGTTATAGGGACGTTATGGCAAATTGAGTGCATCAACGTGACCCCAGATTGGAAAGGGTGTCAGTTTATGCTGGCCATAAGCCCTCCCAGCATATTTCTCAAGGAGCATTCGGTGTGGAGGTCTAGCCTGGTTACCTGAATGATCAGTTCAGGGCGGCTCCTCTGGACTGACTGGGATGGAATTGGAAGCAGAAAATCAGTGTCTCAGCGAGGTGTTCGCTGTTGGCTCTTTGGGTCTCCAAAGCAGCAAGAAAGTTGGAGGCAGAGTGGGTACAGGTAAAAGCCTTTCCAAACCTGCTCACATACCCCACCTTTCTTTGGCTGGGTTTGGAGCGGAAGGTTCTCCTTTTTGCCCCTCTTTGAGCCACCAGCTGTAGTAGGTGACCTCTCGTGGTCTGCTGACTATGACCTGCTGATCATGGCCTACCTTGACTCATGCTCTCTGAGGATGCTCTGGTGTTTCCATGTTCATCCAGCTCCTGCAGGGAAGAGGAGGTGCAGGTTTGCCTCCTCACTGAGCTCCTGGTTGACTGCTCTGGTCAGAACGGGTGAGTCCCAGCTTCTTTCCATTCCCTCTGCCATGGTCTCCTCTGGCATGAACCTAAGATTGGATAGTAACTGGTGTTCCCTCCCCCTTTGAAAAGTCTCTTGTGCCCGTAGAACCATCTTGAAATTTGCGGGGCTATTTCTGGGCAACGTCAAGAAGCCAAGAATCCTAAAAAACAAAAAACAAACAAACAAAAACAAAAACAAAAAAACAGCAGCTACTGTAGACAGTTGAGTGAGTAAAGCTACAGGAGGGTTGGAATTCTTCGTGTTGGAAATGGCTTCTTCTCTTGGACTAAGAGTGGTTCCATTCAGAACAGTTGGATTTGGAAATTCCCTGAATAGTAATTAGACTTTCTGGAAAATAAAATCTGAGAAAAATTTAGCCATTCAGTTGAAACCACCTGCACTATCACAGGAGGGATCCTGGACTTCGAGACACATCTAGGTTCAAATCCCAGCTCTATACTTATGAGTACTATGTTCATAGGCAAATCATTTATCTTCTCTGAGCCTCGGTTTCTAACGCTTACCTTACAGAGTTGATGTGAAAGCCCTTTGGAAATTTTAAGGGATATTCCTATTATAATATGAACAGTTCGATACTTTTGGAAATGTGTTAAAAGGTGACTTTAGGATTTCGCTTGGACCTGCCTTTATTCTTAGGGAGCTTTTTTGGATGTTGTACCCAAGGTGGTGTTTGCATGGTTTATTAACTAGCAGCTTCTCTGCCAGCAGCCTGGATCCTTTGTTCAGGGAGACTGCTTCCAGATCCTTTGGGATGCTCTCCTTGTTGGCAAGTGGTTTTCTGGAGCTCAGACTGTGGCTAGTGAGGTTGTTCAGGCTCTAGATGGAGCAGCCCTGGGCAGGAGCCCCAGAAATTAGCCCTAAAGTGAGAAGAGTCCCTGAAAGAGCCAATCTTTGTCCCAGGAGTGAGAGGTCCACCTAGGACAGTGCCTGGGAAGAGTGAGGCTGGGGGAGGAGCTGTGGAAAGCTGCTGTGCGTGTGAGAGCCAGTGCTGGGGCTTGGGGGCCCTGTGTTTGCTCTGTGGCTGGCTCTGTTTATATCGCTCGCTATATTTAGCTTCTGAGTCATCAGCGTGGCTGACTAGAAGCCGAGTTCCCCACACAGCTCTGCACCTGACTACTCTCTCTTCCAGGAGAAGGGCCTTGTAGTTCCGGACAGTTCATTCCCTCCCCAGCAGGGCAAGCCATGAGGATGGGAGTTGGATTTTTTTTTTTTCCTAGGGGGAGAGGGGATGATGAGGGGGAAAGGTTTGGGGGAGGCACTAGAAAACGAAAGCTAAAGAAAAAAATGTCTGATTTGCCTTTTGATCCATGTCTTACGACCAAGAGGGCATGTTCTGTGACCAGAACGAGAGCAGTCAGTGTGTATGGTGAGGAGGGGGTCCGGCCATCTTCCATGCTCAGCTTGTCTTGTGCTGTCCAGGGAACAAGTCCCAGGTGGGACAAGAACAGCCAGCTGCAAAGGCCCCAGGTTAGGAGTTAGAGCTTTGGGATTCCTACTACAGCCTTGTGGACCTATAAGAGACCTCCCCTCTCCTTAATCTCCTTTCTCCCTTGCCTTTGACCAGAGCACACACCCCACTGTTTCCTTTCTGAGCTCTTAAGATGTTGCCTGATAGTTTAATGGAACTGTTCTCAGACTGAGGAACACTGAAGCACAGAGCTGTCCTAATGGGGAGCTGAGTAAGGGCCTCAATAGTTCCTACCTCCAGGCCATGGAACTGAAAAGCAGGGCTCTGAGGCATGGGTGGTATGAAGAGCCCCCTCCCTCATCCCCAGTACCCTATGGCTGAAGACCTCCAGTTGTGTTTGAAGGCCTCCTCTTGTCTTTGACTGAGAACCTGCTGGCCCCAGGCTGCCCTTTTGCCATAGTGGTGTCCTGTGGTTACAGCATCCTGTTAGCACTGCTGGCTGGGCTGAGGAAGCTCTTGGCAAGGAATATTTTTTCCTTTTCCATTTGCCATTGCGTTGCTCATTCCTTGGGTGTCTGCATCAGGAGCATTCTGGGGCAGTGGGCCCACTGGGATCAAGGGGTTGCCCTGTGGGGCTTAGAATCTCTGGCTCAGCTTGGCAGCCTGGAATTCTGAGCCCAGCTACCTCTGGTTGCCATTGCCTATCTCAGAGGGAGAAGTCAAGGATTTCCAGAAGACTTGATGAGTCTGTTCAGAAGATAGCATTCCTGGATGGGCACTGTGAGCAGAGTATGTTGAAGGAAGAGCTCAGCAAAGCGAAGTGGGCGCAGGTTCCCCTTGTGCTCATCAGAAGGGATGAGCTTGCTCGGTGCAGCCACTAGGCCCCATGCTTTACATAGATTTTTCTCATTTGATCACCATAGCAACCTTGTACTTCTAGACCCCATTATTCCCATTTTATAAACTGAGATCGGGAAAGGGAGATAGCATGCCTAGGTTACATTGTAAGTGGCTGAGCTGGGAGTCAGACAGCTCTGATTGATCCTAAAACTATGGTCTTACCCCCCTATCCCTGCTTCTGAGCAAGCACATCCTGGAAAGCTGAAAGGGAGAACACAATGAAGCTCCCACTTCCTGCCCGGACCCTGCTCTGCCTCTTGTCACACTTATTTCTGTGTTTTTGCTTTTCTGTCCTTCAGATTGTAAAATAATTGAGAACAGGGTTTACGTTGCTCATCCTCATATTCTTTATAACTCTTAGCTCAGTTGGGTGCTTGATAAAAAACTTGCTGAATTGAACAAAGGTATCTACTCAGCTGCTTTCAAGTGGAATTTTCCTAAGGTTTCCCTTATCTCTGTGTTCCAGTTCTCAATGGCAATGCCCTTCCCTTCAGCCTCACCGGGGTGGGTGCAAAGTCTGATGGGGAGAGAGAAGAAGTAGGGAAGTGTCACTCTATAAAGTGTGTCTCCTCATAAAGCAGAGTATATACAATTCTGCATTTTAAAGAAACTGAGCATGGTTTCAGAACGTGATCCAAAGTCATAATTTCAGATCAGTTTTAGCTTTATTTCTGTTTGATCTTCAGTTAGCTCTGCCTCTGAAGGGTTTATTTTTTCTGGTCTGTAGCATCCTTACTAAATAGTTAATGATCTGGAAACAATGTCTTTAAACATACTAGGGGAGCAATTCAATTGTGATTCACTTTGAAAAGTTAATACTATTTTCATAGTGTGAATAAACACTCTATAATATTTTAGTGAAAGAACATAGGTCTGAATAAACCCCCCCCCCCTCAACTAATTTGCTTGAGGTAACTTTTCTGAGCCTTTGTTTCTCCATCTGTGAAATGGGAGTGATAATACCTGCCCTTCCTATGTCCCAGATGTTTGTGAGGAGCAAACAGAAAGATAGAAGCACCCTGTTCTAAGTATGAGATATAATAAATTATCCATTTGGTGAATTTGCAGGGTTCTTTTAAAGCAAGGCCTCAGCATAGCCTCACTCCTTCTTCTAAGTCTTTGGGATAAATCAGCTCTTGCTGGAACATTTGGAACACCGGTGACACAGAAAGTCCCCAGAGGGTGTGAATTGGATCTGAAGGGGAGAGGCAGAGGGAGATTCTTATCGGGGGAGCGCAGGGAGCACTCTTTGTGTTTAGGGCAGAGGTCACGTGGGATGAAACAGAGTTTGATTTGTGTAATCCAACCATGTCGAACACCACAGCCAGCTCTTTAAAAAGAAAAAAAAAAAAAGCCTTTTACTAGTTGGGCCTCTCCCCAGGCAAGAGGCTGATACTATCACATCAAGTACATCTTTAGACCTGGCTAGACATCAGTGGTTCCTGGCCTCAGACAAGTGGATTATCTTGCAAGGCTGACTTTTCTGTAGTCAGTCCAGTGTGTACTTGTTGAGTACCTACTGTGTGTCCCTACACATTCCCTATTATACAGGATGAATGACCATTCAGTCACAGTGCCTTGCACACAGCAGGGGTGATTGGAATGGTTGTCAACTGACTGCCCTCATCCCCTGAGCTCAGCAAGGAAGTGGGATCCAGTCAAAGAAACATCTTAGGCCTCTATGCCTGGTTTTGCTCTCTTTACTGAAGAGAATATTTTTATCCACCCTGTTAGAACCCCTTCCCTTAGGGAATTCACCTTTATTCTTCCCCTCCATGCCTTGGTTCTATACTCTAGACTCCGAATTTGAGGGCTTCTGGTATAAGCTTAAATTCCTACCAGCTTCCCATCTCCTGTAGCCCAATCCCCTAGCCCTGAGGGTATCCTGACTATGCATTCTGGGAGCCCCCATACTTTGCAGGTTCACAGACTTTGAGGGGTGCTCAAGGTGAGTCTGGGAGAGCTGGGCCTTGCTCTGGGGTTTGCATTCACTCATCTCAGGTTATGTGCTGGGTGCTGTGCCAAGTGCCCGAGAATCAGAAGCCAGACACACTCTTTCCTGGTTCCCCCTTCCTTCTCCCCTTCTCCACCCCTTCTCCTAGAAGGACCCATGTTCTCTGGTGTCTTTGTGTACTTCATCCTGTTGGGTAAATGGTGATTTCCTTCCTTCTTACTGTTTCTCTCATTGGCCTCCCTTCAAGTCCTTTTTCTTTCTTTTCTAGTCAGGCTCTTTTGTTTAATTTTTTTAAAAATATTTTATTTATTGTTGCCCCTCAAAATGAGGGCATTCTTTGATTCTCTTGGTGTGAGGCAGCTTGGTTTTCTTTCAGGAAAGGGCCTTTTGATGGCTACTTGTGGCAGGAGAAGGCTAAGTGGAATATGTGTGGCATCTGTTTGTGCCCAGAGAAAGGGCTGCTGGGAGTGTAGATGAGTTCCCAGGCCTGCTCTTGCTGGTCTCATGGCTGCTGCAGCCACCAACTTAACTCTGTACAGGCAGCCTCTTCTCCAGGCCCACCCAGACCCTCTACCAGGCTGACCGGATTCAGTTGTTGGAGCTCTGAGCTGTACTCCTGAAGATAATTGTGGATGACAAACTTCGAATTACCAAACCTGAGGGCTGGAAAGCACCTCAGTGGTTTCCAAATGCCTGTCTGTGGCCTGGCTGCCGTGGAACCACCTGGGCAGGATTTGCCCCTGGTCAGCCAAGTCATTACTCTAGGTGGAAGAGATTGAAAGAGATTGAAGAAAACACCAAATTATGGAGTGTTTTCTTCTAGGCTATAGAATCATGAATGATTTTATTTTCTTCTCTGTAATTTCTTGTATTTTCCAATTTTTCTACAGTTAACATGTATTTTTGACTAAAATATACAATAACTATTATTTCTGATTTAAAAAATGTCACCCAAGGAGCTTTTACAATATAAAAATTCCTGGACCCCCTCTTTGAAGATTCTGACCCAATTGGTATGGGTGGGACTCTGTATTTACAGCAGCACCTCAGTGGATCCCGCGACACAGTTTTGGGAATCTGCATTTCACTTATAAGGGAAGTGAGGACTCACAGACAGGATTGTAGGAGACCCCAGCCTATAGCCAGGTCCTCTGATTTCTGGCCCAGAGCTTTCCTTGTGAATTCATGAGCTCTGAGGCTTATTGCAGGCAGAGGCATGGAACCTGGATCCTTCCTGAGGGTAGACCTGCCTGTGTTTCCCAGCAAAACCTCAGCCTTTCTGACAGCACTCTCTGGCCCACAGCTGCTTCTGGTACCCAATGATGGGAGTGAGGGTACTGATTTGCCTTATTCTCAGAGACCTCAAGGCTCAGAAAGTTACCCAGGCAGTAGGTGGCCTCTATTAAGGGAATCTGGGGAGGAACTGAGTCATACAGAGATGGGATTAGACCAGGCCCCAAATCACAGTATTGTGATTTCTCTTCCTTGGGCATTATGTTGTTTTGAGATGATTTAGAGAAGCAGAGAATAGAGGGTGAGATTTGGTATAAAGAAAGGTATATAGGGTGGCATCCAGAGCATAGTGATAATGAGTAAGGACATTGCTCTAGGGCAGGGGTCCCCAATCAGGCTGCACAGCAGGAGGTGAGCAGAGGGCGGGGAACCATCTGTATTTGCAGCCGCTCCCCAGTGTTAGCATCACCACCTCAGCTCCACTTCAGGTCATCAGGCATTAGATTCTCATAGGAGCACCGGTCCCTGGTGCCAAAAAGGTTAGGGACCACTGCTCTAGGGTCAGGTAGTCTGGGTTCAGTCCAGTCCCTGACACTTATTGGCTATGTGGCCTAACTCTTTCAATGATCTCATCTGTAAAATGGAGATGATAATATATACCTACCTCATAGGGTTGTTGAGAGGACGAAAGGAGTATAATGTATATCAAGCAGTGCTTCTCATACTGTAATGTGTCTCAAATTCAGCTGGGGATTTTGTTAAAGGTACACATTCTGATTCAGTAGGTCTGCATTTTTAATAAGCTCCCAGATGATGCCGAGGCTGCTGGTTCATGGGCCATACTCTGAGAAGCAGAGATATAAAACACTCAGAACAGAGCCTGGCACACTCAGTGTTACTATTTTTGTTCTGATCACGGCTGTTATTGTTGCTTGGCCTTTTCAAACAGGCACCTGAGGAGACTGGGAATTCCAGCAGACTGGCCTCTCCAGGGACCAGTCTCTTCCTGGATTCTCCTGTTCCACCACATGACCTTTGCACCTGTCTCAGGCAGCAGCTGGGGAGGAGAAGGGGAGGGTGCTCTGCCCAGCTGCCGTGGGCCTGAGTCTTCAGGTTTGCAGCTGAGTCCGTTTTCACGCTGCTTTACTCTAAGCAGATTTTGTTAAGCCGGGTGTGTTTCCTCTTTTTACTCATCTTTGTTTACAAAACACAAGGAAGCCATCAGTCTCTCAGCCACAGTCTGCCAGGCCTCCTTTATGGCACAGCCCAGTTTCCCTGCCCCTCCTAGCAGTAGCTGTGCCTCCACATTTCTGGGTTGTTTTCCAGGCTCCCTTCCTCAGGGGAAAGAAGAATACTATTGCCACAGGCATGGGGCATTCTGTTCTCCTGGGTTGGCAGGGTTCTGAGATCAGCCTCAGCTGACACCTTGCCTCTATTCTAGTTGTGGCTTAAGGCAGAGTGAAAGGGAACCCAGCAACCACGTGGTTGCCCTGGGCCAGATGTACCTGCAAAGCTTTGGGAGTTCAGGAAACCTGGGCTCACTTTCCAGTTCTGCCACTGACTTACTCTATCCTCTTCCCATCTGACTAGGAGCCTCTTGGTGGGGGCTGGGGCTATGATTAAAGACAGTCCAAGAGAGGGCTCCAGCTCCCCCTGCACTTCACATAAACGTGTCTGCTGCCGGTGCTGCTGCAGTAATCTGGGTCCAGCCTGTGCTGGCTCCTATCTGCACACTAGGTTTTTATTCCCCTGTCCGCTGAGAACCCTGTAGAGAGGGCCCCAGCCCAGTCCTCCGGTCCTGACAAAGAGAGAACAAAGACTGCCTCTTCCAGCACCCCTCAGTCTCCTCCTGGCCTCTGCTGGCCCTGGGGAAATGGTACCTGTGTGGGTGGGGCACCAGCCACAATCCTGTGAGCCACTGACCCCTGACCTTTGCCCCCAGCTTCTCTGCCTGACAGTAGGACCTGGGATAACCTCCAGAGAGTAGTGCATTCTTTGTTTTTGTTTTGTTTTCAAGTATGTTCTTGCTTAACGTTTAATTGGCTCCAGTCAGTAGGAAAGCGTTCCAAGAGGGGTTATTTATGGCTTACTGTCAAGAGCAGCTATAAAAAGGGCAGCGCTGAGCTGGAGATGCTGGGAAGGGAGAGAGGGTGGGCGTACAAGTGTGTGTGTGTCTGTGTGTCTGTGTGTGTGCGTGTTTGCACTGGATGAAATCAGATTTTTGCTGCCTCAGCAGTGTGGTTTAAATTGAAGATTAACCCTTTGACCTTCACAGTGTCAAATCACTTGCAGATGGAGGCTCCCCCGTTTCCCCCTTGTTCTCTGTGTTACTTTGGAGTAGGGGGAGAGAGGGGAGCACTTCTTCTCTTTCTTTCTGAAGAAAGTTTGTTGTTCATGCAGCTGAGGTTTGAGGGGCTCAGGAGCCAATCTGATTAAAAGCAGCACTTGGCTAAACTCTGGAAAATCCTGCAAGCAGGGGAAAAAGTTTAATCCTCTTGTGCACAGTGCATAAAGAGCCTGGTCTTTTCTTTTTAATGTTAAAACTGCAATTGTTTTTGGAGAACTCAACTATCTCCCCCTCATCACCACTTCTCTTGTCCCCCCACCTCCTCAGTTTGCTATACTGATAGGATTAAAGTGCTGCCCCAGACATGTTGATCTGAACTTTTATTGGAAATGATAAAGAGTCTTCTAAGGCTGTGTTTGGGAGTCATGTTGATTTGTTTTTCCCTTTCAGCACCAGCAGAACCGAAATCGCGTGTGGTGGCAGATCCTCCTCTTCCTACACAACCTTGCTTTGAATGGAGATGAGAACAGGAATGGGGCAGGTCCCAGGTGAGGCTGGGCTGCCCTCTTCGAAAGGGGCACCACAGGAAGGACATCGGCGAGGACTGACACTGTGTCTTGTGAAATCGTTTTTTGTTGTTTTTATTTTAAAAATGTATCTCTATGTGTACATAAGACATACCCATATGGGACTTCTTTCCCTGTTCAGGGCCTCGACCAGGAATGGGGGCCTTTGTCAAACACTGTTGAAATAGAGGTCAGTGTGTCTGACGGTGGGACCTCCCAAGGGCTCTGACAAGCAGATTCTTCTGCCAACAGCTGTCGAAGATGACCAGATAGTGATGTCCTCTGGCAGGTGGACTATAATTTTCCCACAAGAGCTTGGTTAAGAAATAGGAGACTGGATTATCAGACTCCTGGTTCCACCAAACCTATCGGCCTTCCACTGTGGATGGGGCCAAGGTCCAGATGGTCACACTGCTTTAACCCCCGAAGGCCTCGGCCAGGGGCTTTCCAGCTGAGTGTGGCAACTTCATTAGGCCAGTCAGCCTACATCTGGGTTCTCATTTGGCCCAGCCAGTGCCTGCCCCCACGGGCTCAGGGATTCTTGCCCAGCCCCTGTCATCTCCAGCAGACCTCAGGGAGGGTTGGGTTTCTCCAAGGACCCCTCAAACATGCCACAAAATGAACCAAACTTCTGCATAGGCCTCAAATCTGACTTGTTCCTACTTGGATGTCCCAGGATTGGTGCTGAGGTACAGAACCACTGCCACCTCTGGCTTCCTGGATCTGGCTGGGTGTTAGTCATGGATGAGCCAAATAGCCAATCACCATACAGTCACCAACAGCTTGTGCCTTTGTCAGCTCTTGTTTCCAAAGACCCAGCAGCAGACTGCGTTCCACCCCCAATACTGGCACTCTAGGGCATGAAGGGGCAGGATTGCAGTTGGACTGGGAAATGTGGTGGCCATCCCACCGATGAGTCAGCCCTTGGTTTCCTTAGAAACAACATACCTCCTCCCCCTTATCCCCATTCCTTTTTCACGCCTAGTAAGATACAGAAAGAAGCTAGCATAGTGGCTTTGTCAGCTGAAATGTGTCTTTTAGAGTAACAGACAATGATTAGAGTGCGGAACCGGCAAAGCTGGGTACACATTTCCTGTCTTCCTTCGGCTACCAGCTAGGCCAGAAGAGCATGCTCTGGAACTCAGCAGGATCACAGCTGCCTCCGAACTTCTTCCTTTCTCTCCCTGCTGTGGCGCTAATGGAGAGAATTTAAAACGGCCAGTCTGCCAGCTCTGATAGCAGACATGGAATCTGAAAAGACAGAGAGTCTGGTTAACAGATTCTGTGAACTAGACACCTGGAAACTAAATAATTTTTGCATATATAAGAAAAGGTAACATTGGTGCTAACGGGGAAGCAAGGCCCAAAGGAAAAATGGCCTTCCTGGGCAGAGAAGACCCCAGGGCTGCCAAAGAAATTGGAGGAGTCCAGAGAAGACTCTCAAATCTGAACAAGCCTGGGCTCCTCCAGTTCTGCAGAGAGGAGGTCTTCAGTACTGTAGTGGAAAGCATTGATCTTCTGGATATACAGTTGGGCAGGTTGCTCACTGCACAAGGGAACCTGCAGAGGAAAATAATGGATGCTAAAATCCAGCCTGCGCTCTGCTCACTAAGCTGTATGCCCTAGGGTAAGGAAGGCTGTGTCTGCCTGGAAGAAGGGGTACCTTTCCTAATTTGCACGAAGGTTGCCGTGTGGGTTCACAGTGGTCCTGAGGAGAAGGACTTGAGACTATGAATCAGCCTTTGTTTTGTTCTGTTTGGATATCCTAGAGGTATTACCTCTTCTTGGCCAGAATTATATTCTCAGGGTGTGTACCATGGTTTGTCTGCTAAGAAGATGGGTTCCTGCTTATAAGGAGCCCAGGGAAGAGGTATGAAAACTGGCTCTGGGACACGCTGACCGTTGTGAAATCCAGCCTTCCCTGTGTGTCTCTGTACCATTATGATGTGCATAAGACATGTGGTGTTTTCCCTTCTCC
Source organism: Eidolon dupreanum (assembly GCA_028627145.1). NCBI lineage: Eukaryota > Metazoa > Chordata > Mammalia > Chiroptera > Pteropodidae > Eidolon > Eidolon dupreanum. Next base: position 55,597,078 of record CM053509.1, read on the forward strand.
TGGACCAAGGGTGTGACAGGCAGACTGCTGGTATATGCTTGAGTGGAACATAAAAGAAAATCAGGATTATTTCTACCAACCATTTTTAACACCTCTTGGCAGACTTTTTACCTGAGCTGAGTGAGAGAGCAAATAAATGGTTGAGACTTTGGTGCTGAGGCAAAGCCATCAGCTTCAGGGACCCTGCCAGGCCCAGGAGGGATGCCCTGTGGCCTGTCCTGAGAACTGAGCCCAGAGTTTGACAAGCCCACCTGAACATTGAGCCTGGGACCGGCGGGAGGGTGGTTTGCACTGTCTCCGTCTTCTGTGCAGCCAAGAAGTAACTCACTATCCTAAGCAAGCCAGGACAAAACTTAAAACCTCCCTCCTTCCCCTCCCCCAGAAAACCCGGGAGGTTACTGGCAGAATAGCCCCAGGAAGGAGAGAGGTTCCTCCTGGCTGGCTGTTGTTAATTGGCCTAGTGATGTAGACTGGCTCCTTCCCCCTCTGCCTGGTGTGCTGGTCTGAACATTCCTCAAGTCCAGCCTCAGGAGACACATCTCTGCCCCTGGGCCCCCCTCCCCACCCTCCAGCCCCAGAGATTTGGCTGTCTCCAGTGAGGGGGTGGAGAATCAGATTTAGAGGGAGGGAGAACCTTGGGTCCTGACCTGTAACCAACTGAAGACTTGTGGAGGCCTTGTGGTTTGCTGAGGGTGGGGGTGGGAGAGGGACTAGAAACCTCCCTTCCCATTGTAGAAATGCCCTGGAGGAAGGGAAGCCTGCTATTCAGGGTCAAAACAGGCCTTCCAATTCAGAACCCCCGAGTAGGGGTTTCTGGAATCCTGTAGACAGACTGGGGAGGGAACCCCCCAGGCCAGACGTCTGACTCCCCCAGCCAGTTGGAGGACTGGGCCTGACTTCTTTGCCTGCTTCAAAGCCTGGCTACTGGAGAGCTGCCCCCATGGCCTTCTCTTGCTCAATCTGAGGCAGAAAAAGATTACCTCCCAGTGACCTCTCCCAGCCCCTAGGGGAGTGGGTCTGTGTGTAGAGCTTATGTGCCAGACATGTTCTGAGTGCTCAGAGGGGCCCTGCTGACTTGTCTCACTGTTCCCTAGTGGCCAAGCCCTGTCTGAGTGTGGCTCTAGCGTGGGCATGGCAGGGAGGGGGTCGATTGAGATGGTCCAGCCAGGGCCTCCATCAGCCTGAAGTCTTCCCAGAAGGAGGCTGGGGAGTCACTTGATTGTCCTGGTCAGCAAGGAGCACACTTGAAAGCTTGTCTTTTTGAGGGGGACTTGATGAAAAAGAGGTAGGGAGAGTAGAGAGCAGGAGAAGCAGGAAGACTTCATCAGTTACCATGGCTCTCAGGGCTTCTGTGAGTGAATCAGTACTGCAGCCCAGGCTGGAGAAAGCCATGGGGTCCCTCTGTGTGTAGGGGGCAACCCTTCATGGCAGGCTACCCTGGCTAGACTTATTCCAGAAGGGATTAACCTGTCAGTCTCTAAAGCCTCCTGGGCAGTGAGTACCTCAGGGCTGAAGAGGATGTAGAGCCTTGAGAGAATGGCAGAGAAAGCTGAGCTCTTCCATAGGTGCACCAGACTCGGGGCTGAAGGTGCTTGGAGCCTGTAGGCTCCTGGTCCATACCACCCCTCTCTGTACAAGCAGCCAGTGCTTCTCCCTGCTCTGTGAGCATTGCCCAGCTGGCCACCCCATCCCTGGGTCCATAGGGGCTGTAGGGAGACCCAGTGAGAATGTAGCATTTTGTCCATCCCAGATTAGTTGCCCTGGGTTCTAGGCACTCTGCCTCTGGGAGAGAGACAGGTAAAGAGGGAGGGGAAAGGGGACCTATTGTTTTTTAACCTGTACAGAGTATTTGGCTTTCTGTTCTTCACATGCATATATGTGTGTGTATGTGTATCTTTCCCTATCAATTGGTACCATTTTTAATAAAACCATTTAAAGCAAAGCTGATCTGTCTTTTTCAAGGTGTGGTAGAAATGCATAGGGACTTGTTAGGGAATTTGAGACTCCTAACTTGTTGTGTCTGAGCTGCCATCCTGTTGCCCCTCAGGCTCCTGGCTTGTCAGGCCTTCCCTTCTGCTCTTGGAGTGGAGAAGAGCTCAGACTTCTGACCACACAGTAAGCAGCACAGCAGAGGCCCCATGAAGTGGAAAGACGTGGGCTTTGGATCCAGACCTGGATTTGGATCCGGTTCTAGCCTCCACTAGCTAAATGATCTCAGGAAAGTTATGTAACTTCTCTGAGCTGACAGTTCTAACGTGTAAAATACAGCTGTGCCTGCCTTACAGGATTAAAGGGAATGTGTGCAAAGGACCTGCCCACACCCCCGCCATCCCTACTGCCATCAAGCTGGGGCTTCGGTTTCCTTTTATCAAGGTGGTATCATAGGAGGTAGGCTGGTTATAGGAAGACTTCATGGCTTGCATTTCTTTGTGGATTAACAATGTATCTAACTCAAGAGGGTAAGCTCTTGACAGAGTTCTGAAAATCCTTGGGAAAAACCACCCCGGTCCTATCAGCAGTAAGCTGTGAGCCAGAGGGCCAACTTGTCTCGCCTGTGCTGGGCCCCATGATTTAGGAAGCTGTCAGCATTCTGAGGACCAGCCTTGGACTCCAGTTCCTCCCCTCACAGACAGTGGGAGCTTGAAGTGACGCTGAACCGTCCTGTCTAACTCCTAAGTTTTAAGGATGAGTAAACTGAGGCCCAGGGATGGGATGTGATTTTCTCTTTGGGCTTTGTAAATAGCTGAGTCAGTTTGAGGGGGACTTACCCATCCATCTGGGTTTCCACTTGGAAATTGCAGTGCTCTTGCCCAGATCTGCAGGGAAGCCAAAGCTTGTCTATTTTTAATGCCAAATAACTGCCTCTTCTCCTGTAAAACATGGCACTTCTAACCACTCTATATTTGGACAGAGAGGTTTATTTTTACTGGAGTGTGGTAGAAGTGAGGTCTTGTGCCACATCCGGATGTTATTCTACATTTCACGTGCTGGATTGTAGTTGAGCCCATTAGCAGCTCCTATGAGGTACAGAGGGAATTAGTAGGTGATTAGTGATATACTGTCTTTCTTTCAACTCATCTGCTACTTTGGGTTAGGCTGCACTTTGTTGTCCAGACCAGAAACCTGAGAGCTCACCCTTGTCCCACCCTGCGCCTCCCTTTCGCACTCTCTCTTTTCTCTCTCTCTTTGATCCCTCCAGAGGAAGTCCAATGGGAAGTCGAAGGTACAGCTGCCTGAGTTTGAGCCCAGCCTCTGCTGCTCACCTGCTAAGTGGCATCTTATCTGTTAGATGACAGTAGTACCTACCTCATCAGGTAGTTATGAGCATTAAATGTGTAAATACATGTAAGGTGCTTAGAATAGCGATTGGTACATGTTATCAGTAAATGTCAGCTGATAGTATTATTAATACTATTTTATCATTTATAGGCAGCTAATCAATAAGCTCCCACCATTCTTACTGGGAAATGTCTCTTACACCTATCTTCTATCTCTGCTGCATTGCCTTTCATGAGTCTTTTTGCCTGGACAACTGCAGAGCCTCCTAACTGGTCTCTTTATCAGCCTTGCCCCTTCCCAAGGGGCTTCTCTGTGGCCAGGGGAACTTTCTAAAAGTTCCCAGGACTCCGCACTGGAAAATTTGCCCTACTAGATCAAGTCCATATTCCTTAGCCTGCCTCTCCAGCTATCCCCTTGTATTAGACGTCTACACTTATATTCTGTAAAATGAATTATCCCCAAATTCAGCAGCTTAAAACCACAAACAGTTATTATCTCAGTTTCTATGGATCAGTCATTTAAGAATGGCAGCCCAAGGTGGCAGGCAGCATGTTGAGAGGCTGGTGTTGAGGTACAGATTCCTGGAGCACCCATTTAATTTACACGAAGTCAACTATACAAGCTCAGTTGCCAGTGGGTGCAGGAAGAGAGAGGGAGAGAAGTGCATATGGTGATACAGTACAGCAGACAGGTCTTCTGCCCTCCGCTCAGTGAACGTGTGGTGCCTGGAGCGAGTGTGGCATAGGAACATGCATGACAGCCCTTTCCTGGCCTCATATCACACCAGCATCACACTCAAAGATAAGTTTTCTGGTGCAACATGGCCCTGAATGCCAGTGGTTTCCTCTGCTGCTCAACTAAGAAAACAGAACTCTCTTCCAAGCTGAAGGAAAAACTGGCTGGCTAAGATTTCCTGAGAAGTGATATGTCTGCTTGTTGTACTTCATGAGTGTCTGAAAGCATTTTCAAGGGCAATTTTCACTTCATGTGATTTTTGCCTTACAGGAATTCTTGGAACCAACCAGTTCTTGTGAAAATGTGACTCCATTGGACCACTAAACTCAGTCACTCTGTCTTTAATCCCCTGCTTCCCAGGAGAAGTCCTAACTGGGAAGGCTCGGAGTAGAATTAGAATTGGAGTCGCCCTGAGAGGAGGGTGACATTAAGCGATGTACTGTCTGGCTGGTGTTTTCATTGCCATTCAGGTGTCCCCTGGCCCTGTGCTACCTTGCAGTTGGATTGGTCACTAGCATTCGAATTGATTCCAAGCCCTGGAATAAGTCAATGGCACTAGCTGAGCCCCTTTACCATGAACAAGACACCACTCGATGCCCATGCACAGATTTTAAAGAAACAGGCCACAGGATCCCTGTCCTCAAAATTATGTCCTAAAAGAAATCCAGTTGGTATGAAGTAGTGGAAACACCACCTGACCGGGATTAAAGAGACTGGGTTTTTAAGCTGACTCTGTCACTAACTGGCTGAAGGACTTGAGCGAATAAGTGACTTTACCTGTCTGGTCTTTAGTGTCTTCACCTGTAAAATGGGGTAGGACCAGACTACATATCTGTGACTCCCTCCACCCCAGCATTTTACTCAGCAGTTTCTTTTTTGAATCTTAAATTCTTTCAAATTCTGCTGAAGCAATATAAGAATCCTCTCCTCAAGAGAAGGCCCAGAATATGCACAGACTCATTTTGAATAAGATTTCAGGCAGTTTATTGAGTCTCTGAATCTGTCACTTTGTCCCCAGGTTTAAGGACTATAGTTTTATTACAAAGGGAAAAGCAAAAGAACAACTAATGCAAAAACTTAGAAACCAAAGCCAGTTCTTTCCTCCATGCACTCCTAATTTTGTTCATACCACAGTTACCTCTGCCTCCTAGATGTCCCCACTGCTCCCACAACCCTGGTGTACACCGTGAAGGAGGGCAGTGCAGTCTCTGGAGGCACTGGGTACTGCATTCTGATTTCAGAAATGCATGCTTCTTCTTTAACATACTCAGAGACTGAAGCTGTGACAATGGTTAGGTCCTTTTGGAGGCCACATCCCCAGTCAAGATGGGGTATTGGTGGCCACAGTTGTTTTTGCAGCTCTGCTATCTTATCCAGATTGAAGAGGGCAATGAGCCTGTGTACCTTTACACAAACTCAGGGAGGAAAGGGGCTCCTGATGAAGGTGTCTCAGGGTTTGTGCTGAATGATCTGGTGGGAAGCAATCAGATGCTGAAGGTGTAGGAGAATGTGGTCTGTGGCCCTGGGAGACATAGGAGCTGTCAAGGGCAAAAGCCTGGGCAGTCTAGGCAGCCCTGATAAAAGGTTCTTGTTTTTCACCTGAGTGAGCCCAGGTTCTGCCCAATGACTCTGTCTTTGAAGTGGAGAGGGTTCAGTGCCTGGTGGCAGCCTCATTTCTAACACATCATTACATTTGCCAAGTGCCCTTAAGTACCAGACACTAATTTCCTAGGTACTGGGCGCACACACACACACACACACACACTCAGGAGGGCTGGGTATTGTTTTAGATAGCAACCACAGAAAAATCCATCAGCCCCAAGTCTGATAGATCAAGCCTGGGGTCATGAGCCTCCTGCCTAAGAGCTAGGACTTGGTACTGCCTCAGCATGCTGCTGCTAATTGTCATTCCAGATGAAGAGTTGCCGTGATCCCTCCCTGAAATGTAGAGAAGAGCTGGTGACATTTTAACTAGGGAAACTGATTCCACCTGTAAGACTAGATTTCATTTTATCAGGACCACCTTTTATCACCAGCAGTCACCATTTATCCAGTACAACTATCCCCATTTTCTTGACTGACAATGGGCACAGTGTGTGAATGGCTCTGTGCATGTCTGGATAGACTAAAGGTGCCTGGTGGTAGGAACTAGTCTGTCTCATTCACCATTATGTCTGCACCATCCGGCAAAGAACGGGACACTTGCAAGATGCTCATAAATATTTGTGGAAGGAAAGAGTGATGAGTAGCCATTGGAGGAATGGGGTGAGTACTGATATGATATTCAGCATGGTGTGCCATCCACCACCATGTTTTTTTCTGAACTCCTGCTGCGGAGTCCCATGGATCCAGGCTTTGAGTGACAAAACAAACCCTGTTTCCTTTTCCTCCATGTTGCTAAAGTCTGAAAGTCAGATTCTGCAGACTTTTAGGAAACTTGACTTGCTCACTTAAGAAAGATTCAATGTAGCAATTTCTGGGTAGAGGTGAGATTGGGGAAAAGGTTCCATTGGCACTGAGGCTAAGATTAGTGGGCCAGGCTGAGGGCCACCTGTCTCACTCATTGTTGACCGTGAGTAGTACCCAACTCAAGATCACCAAGTGCCTGTGGGTCCCCAGCACCTTGGTTAATGATGCTGCCAAGGGGATGCTGTTGCATGAGGGTACAGCCATGTTGGGCTGAGTCAGCAGCCTGTCAACTTCCCTCTAGCAGTGCTCTGCCAACCACTATTCTCCCACTGCCCGAGGAGGGGTAATGGGATGGGGGAATGTCGTCCAGGCTGCACTATTCTCTTCTCTGGTCCATCCTAGCCTCCAGGACAGGAACGAGGAGGAGCTGGGGGGGCGCATTGGCACAGGAACAGCCTTCAGCGTTTAGATGTTAAGACTCTAAGGAAGTTCTATAGGATTATCTGTCAACCCAGTCCTTCCACTCCACCCCCCACCCTTGATGTTGCTTTTGTTTCCAGTTGCTTCAGCCTGCCTCATCTCAACACTGGCTACAGGAGCACATGTGTTCCTTTGCAAGCCAAGAAGCTCTATTTATTTATTTGTTTTTGGAAGTTCTTTGCTCTACCATTAGCTACAAAGAGCTCTCTCCATGGAAGACTCAGAGTCTGACACAAAGAGTTAACCTCCCTCCAGTGGTATCCTATCAGACCCTTGAAACCTGTGTCAGCGCTCTTTCCCTCTCCCCCTGTGTTTAGCCTCAGGACTGCCAATCCCTTGCTCTCTGCACACAAAGGCTTCTCTGTTTTTGGCCAGTCTGGAGTCACATGCTTTCACTCTTAACCCCAGAGCTTTAAAACTAAACACCCACCCTCTTTGGCCCCAGATGACCCTGTTTATGTCTGCTGAGCCAATTCCAAACAGCAACAGTAGTGAAAACTTCTGTCGGGAGAGACTTCTTGACTATCGGTGTAAGAGAACAAATCTTCACTTTGTATAGCGTGAGGACTTTAAGAAGTTTTGGGAAACGACTTAGAGAAAACACACACACACACACACACACACACACACACACACACACACACACACACACAAGGAAGCCAGCAGCCTGCCCCAACTTCTCTATTTTCTAAAGTGTCTCTTACCAGGGACCCCAGGGGCTCAGGATAAAGTTTGCAAGAAACAGAAAATAGTGAGCAGAGTTTTAATGGCTGAAGGGAAGAACATTCTGGATTTTCTTATTGCGATATCCTACTTTGTTTAACCCTTCAAGAAAGGCATATTTTCTTTCTTTTTTAATTCATTATTTTTTTAAATGAAGGATATTCTCTTTGTGCAACATCACTGAGGGTAGAAATGAGAGATTCCCTTCCTTGGTTTAGAGGAGTGACCTGTGAAACTATAGAGGCTTTTGGAAAGATCTGGACTGTTCATTTCAAAGTTCTGGGTCAGAAGAACTTAAGATTCTGTTTTTCCCTAAAGATTCCTTTTCTTTCAGTCTCGTGTTAGCCCATGTTAGCTGTGAAGGAAGTCAGGTTTCCTTTGATTGTTCTTACCCTGATCAAAGTGGTAGAAGTTGAAGGGAAAACACCAGAGCCTGAAAATGCTAGTAACATTGAAATCCCCAGATTAGATATTTGTAAACAGTACAGCTAACAGAACTAATCAAGTGCTTGCTGGCCTCATGTCCATCTCCCAAAAGAGAAGTGGAGGTGGCACCAAGAAAGCTGGTTACACATCCTCGGCGTCAGTGAAATTCCTTAGGCAGGGAACAGCAAGTTTCATCTCTGGTGATGATACTGAGGAACTGGCAGCAACCTGCATTGGGAAGGATTCTGATGCTGTATCTAGGCTTAGCAGAAGAGAGCGCCATGATCAATGAGCAATGTCTGCTGGGCATGGGAAAAGGAAATGACAGCGCGTATTCGCTATCCCTGTCCTAGTGCAATCTCAGAAAGTTAGATTATCATATATATGTAAAGATAAGTAGAAAACAGGCAGTTCCAGAGAGAAAATGGTAGATAGGATGAGAGGAGACAGAGTAATCATGGCAAAGATGGTGGTGCTAATTAAACATTGTATTTAGTCCTGCATATTAGTTGGGTCATGTGACAAGTTCTGAGCCATGAAGTATAAGCAGAGATGGTGTGTCACCTCCAGACTGGGACAGAAAATACCTGTGTGCCATTCTTTGCTCTCTCTTTCCTTGTTCCAGTGATTGAGGAGGCCTCTTGTTCCAGATAGTACAGCTACAACATGGTGTAACTTCTGTCATCCTGGTCCCCCAGAACTATGTGGAGCAGAGCCCCTGGCAACCTGGAATGAACACATAGCCTAAGAGAGAAACAAACCTTTTTGTGTGTCCACTGGAATTTCAGAGTTACTTTATTACTGCAGCATAACTTTGCTTATTCTGACTAATATAGTAACCAAAAGAGAACACTTTGTTTTTTCTTTTTTCATGTTCTGTCCACATTTGGGATGACTTAAAAAAAAAAGATAGAATATTAAAAATCATTTCTGGTATTTATGGGAGTTGCCAGCCCAAAAAATGCTGTTCGAAGTAGTAATTATAATTCTGCAAAATAGTGAAAATGTTTGTGAAAGTAATTTCAAAGTATAAACGATATACAAATATAATATATTTTAAATACTACTTCTAGTACTAGTACTTACTATACCAGTACTACCACCACTGCTTAGAGCCAGAGAGGATGGTGAGAAGGATCACTTATGAAAAGGAGAAGAAAAGGCTTCAGACTTATGAAAACACTACTGGGGCTAGAGAAATCTAGATATAAAAGGTAAAGGAGACGTGGGCAGTTTAAGCATATGTCAAAGGATTTCTTAGGAAAAAATGCTGATTACCCCCTGATCACAATTAACAAAGTATTTCCATGCCAGGAACTATTCACCAACCTCTTCCAAAATGTTTGTACAGATAATTCAGCTTACACACTTGCTAAACACAGGGCTTGTTGATCAGTTTTATTTTCTTCTCAACCGCTGTTCTTCCTTATTCCCATCACAACTCTTAAGTATTTGTATTACTGTGTAATTGCCCAATCTATTTTCTCTCTGCTGGCCACTTCCCATTCCTATATTTCAGAGCCCTGTGCTGCTCTCACTGTCATTATAACCACTTAAGGTCTGCTCATTGTTCTTAGGCTCCATAAATCTCTGCATCCCTGATGATTTCTTTAAGAAACATTCCTATACGTGTAGTTTCTGGGTCAGAGATGTAAGGAACACTAACTTCTCGATTAGATAATCACTCCAAATCTCAAAGGCTTAACACAAAAAAATCTATTTCTCATTCACGCAACTGTCTGTGGCCTGAATTCAAGGTGGTGATTCCAGGACCCAGGCTTTCTAGCTTGTCACTCAGCCAACGTCACATGTACCTTTGAAAACCACTACAAATGGAGAAAGAGGGTGGAGAAGGCACATCTTCTTAGCCATGTAAGCTTGGAAATGCCACATACCATCTCCATTTATTTTCAGTTAGTGAACACTAGTCACACAGTACCACACTTACTACAAAAGAAACTGGGGAATATAGTCCCTGGCTGGGCAGGCACTTCCTAGCATGACCCACACACTGTGGAGGGGTCCATAAGTGGTGCACAGATAACCATCTCTGGCCACAAAGGGTATTCCAAGTCCATTTGCATTAGTTCTGCAAGGAAAGTCCCAGACACTGTTGGGTCACATGATTGACTAAGATGACTAAAATTTCACCACTTATTCCCTTCCCTTCCTTCTCTTATCACTAGGACTCAGTAAATCGCTTTGATTCCTATAGTGTGTACCTCTTTCCCTTCCACTTTTACCCAGAATATTGGCAGTCTTGCTTAAGGGGAAACTTTCCCTTTTGGGGGGTAAGAAGTAATTTTTGCTGACTGCCCTCATTTGCTCCTGTGCCCTTCTCTTGACCTAGGATGCCTTCCCCCTTTCTCCAGTCTGAACAGATAGATATTCCCCTGCCATTCGAGTCTTCTCCACAAGACTTATCTTTTGGGGCCTCTCTGGAAACCAAACCCCTCTACTCTTTTGGAATTTAGATTTTCAGAGCATGCTCTTGCTGGTTCTGGGCCCGCCGTTCACCTTGTCTCCTGGTCTGCTTATAGTCCTACTATTTAGTCCTGTCTCCAGGTCTGGGGAGATGTAGCTCATTTCTGGCTGGCTTCAGTGTTGATCTTGAAGGGTGGACTTGGAGACCAGGGCTTGTCCTTGGGCCTGGTGGCATCTCCTGCAACGGCTGATTATGTCTGGCATGGGAACAAAAGGTAAGGCACTTCTACCCCAGGTCCTGTTTCCTCATTTTAATAGTCAGAGGAGTAAAGAGAGAGAGCAGGATGGAGAAATAATGTTAACTGTGTTTACACACTTCCCTGAACACTATACTAGGTTTTCTGGGGGCAGTTGAGTTGCCCAAGTAGAGTGCTGAGTAACACCAATGCCTTGGGAGAACTGGAAAACTCCCAATTTGGACCAGGAGTGACTGCCACACATTCTGGAATTGGAGGCCCCTTCCAAGACCCCTAGGATCCAAGGTTCTTCCCAGTACATAGCCTCGGCCGCTAAACTTCCTCCAAAGGAAAGCAGCAGGTGGGACAAATTTCCATTCATCAGCAGACACTAGGAAGTACATCCAGGAGAAGCAACAGTTCATCACTTTCTTTCAGAACTGGTGATGCAGGTGCTCTAATGTGAGCTGCAATTGTTCTTCTAGTCCCTGGAGCTCTCTCTTCCCCCTGCTTCTCCCTCCCCATTCCTCTGAGAGTCAACTCCACAGGGGAGCGTTGGCAAAGAGACCCCAAAGCCAGGCAGTTGCTGACTTCTGCCGTGCCTTGTACTTCAGATGCTACCCCCTCCCCATACACACACACACACACACACACACACACACACACACACACACCTGCTTTCAGGATAACCCTCAGGAATGGACCTTTTCTTGATGAGGAAGGGAGGAAGAAAGACACCGATTTCCTCAAGAAGGGTAGGGCGGGGGAGCAGGCAAGAGAAAGCTGCTCTGTCTGGAGAGGAAGCCAGAAAGGAAGACTGAGTCTCTTTGAACTTTTCCCACTGAGCTGACAGGAAAATTGCAAAAACATCCCCAGACAGGATCAGGATGCAAAGGGAACAACCAGGAAGGCATGGCTTCTTTGAAGGTTTCCCGCTCTGTGTGAAGTATGGTTTCTAGAGGGAAACACCAGCTGGAGAGAAGAGCAAGCCTGGCTGCTCAAACCGACCCCACACTGGAAACAGGCTCAGTGGTGCTGCTGTGTTCCAGGTGTCACCAGAGTCAGACGAAGGGGGGATATGGGAAGTAGATGCTGATGAGCTGGCTGGTGACAGGGGAGGATCAGGAGAGGAATGCAGGGGACTGTAGAAAAGGCGAGTTAAGCAAAGACATGGCCATCTGGGATCCAGAGAGACTATGCTGGTGAGGACTAGCAATGGCTTAGAGGGATCCGGAACAGGAAGGTCAGCGTTGGCCTCAGGCCGGGAGATAGGTGGGAGTGCAAACAAAATCCACTCTGTAATCTGTGGGACCCAATGTGAAATGAAAATCATGGGCCCTTGTTAAAAAATAACGAGGAATTTTAGGATGGCAACAGCAGTGTATTAAACCAGTGTGGGTCCTTCTAAGCACAGAGCCCTGTGTGGTTGCGGCTGCAATTGCTCAGGTCACATGCCTATGAAGTTGGCCTTGGGTGTGAGGTTCTCCAGTATGAGAGGTCTTCAAGCTCCTGTGTAAACGGATGCCAAAAGGATGAGACCAGGCTCTAAATGTGAAGGCCAGGGATGAAAAAAATTCAAACTCCCTGAGGAGTCTTTTGGTTTTAAAAAATATCAGAGAAAAATAAAGACTCTCCATTAACAACACGTTTTTAACTTTTTAACAGGCCTTCACATCTCTAAAACCGTATAACAAAGGTGACAATTTTATGAGCCAAGTTATGCATAGCACATTTTATGTTCCACAACAACCTTTTTTTTTTTTTTGTGAGTCCTTAAAAGACACTAAAAAAGTAAGTGTGGGGTAGGGAGAATTGTCTGTATTTCTGTTTCTTCATGAGATGTCCGTATTTCTTTTAGAAAATTCATCCCTCCCACCATTCCTCCTTTTTGTCCAAAATGTCTGGACATTTCGCACCCCTAGTCCAGATCAGCTTTGTTTCTTGTCACTATGTATATCTTTCACAGTTTGGAAGCCACAAATCCCCAGTGTTGTTAGAACTGATGTCATTTGGTGGGCCACACACTCCTCCACCCTCTAAGCACCACCCACCCTCAGCTAGTCAGTCAATACACATATCAAACGCCCTCTGAGAACAGAGCCCACAGAAAAGTAAAAGATCTGGCCCTAGAGCTTGAGGAGGGAAGCAAAGGAAACTGAGGGTCCGAGGAAGAACAAGAGGTGGCATGAGACCCAACTGCTTTTCCTGCACTCTTGAGTCTGTTTCAAATGCCTCTATCACTCCCTGGTTCAACTTCCCTCTCTGGGTAATAGGGTGAGGTAGGATTATAATTACCTCCTGGGATGGGATGCATCTCTACCTGCAGCTCTGAAGATGTGGGATGATCAGATTTAGCAGGATCTGACCTCCTTGCTCTCCACCTGTGGACTCAGGGAGCAGGGACTGTCACTATGGGCATGTGGCCAGGTATTCTCTCTCCTCCGTGGGGTTTCTTGGACCTCTCAGGAGAGATGTACTGACCATCCCTTCACATTTGGAGACTCTGCCCAGTGGAATGATTTGTGTCCCTGATGTCAGGCCAAATCTGCAAAACTTTTGCTCAGCGAGACTGTTGAGACCATGGATCTCCTCAAGATAGGAGCCAACTTGAGATGGAGACTCGTGTGGTGATGAAGAGTTATACTGTGTTTCATTGCCCAGGGGAGAGTGTCCAAGGAGAGTCTGGGAACTAGAAGTAAAGTTAAGAAAGCAAAGAATTTCCTTTCCACCCAGCCAAGCCCAGCTTGTAAACTATAACATGAACAGCTTCTTAGCAGAGGAGCTGAGGAGAGTCCTCAGGTTGGCCTCCTGCCTCCAGTACTACTGCCTCTTCAGGGTGGAGTTGCTGAGGTGGAGCAGAGCCAAGTGGCCCCACAGGGTTTTTGAGGGACAGGAAAAGAAAGGCCCCATGGGGCCCCAATCTGGAGACAGAATTGAGGCCTGCTTCAACCTGCTCTTCCTGCTGACAGACACCAGCCAAGCTTAGCAACCTTCTTAGGTCCTCATTCCTTGCCATTGCCCCCTCCCCCATGCCGACCCTACCCCCAGTCTGTGGGGTAGCCTCCCAGGCAGCCTGGGACAGGAAGAGGCCGGATCAGGGACAGTCCCCTAGGGAGGACCAAAGGTCAGGGCCGAGAGTCTGGGGGCCCACGGGGCGGCCCTTACCCACTGGTAGTGACGGCAGCCGGCGGGAGCCCAGCCAGCGGGTGGCAGCGGGAGCCCGGGGCAGGCCAAATGCCCTCGTGGCCAGGGTGACTGAATCTGCCAGCTGTGGGGCCCGCCCGTGCCAAGTCTGCCCTGGCTCCGTCTAGTCGTAATCGATGCTGGCGCCAGGCCAGGCCCCCTGCCAGCTCCGGTCACACTCGGCTAACGCGAGAGGCCCAGCCCATTAACTCCTCGCCAAGGCCCATTGTCTGGGTCCTTGCCCGGTGGTTTATTTACTCCGGGGCTGTAGGGCTGCGGCTGGGAGGCAGCCGGGCTGGGAGGCGGCGGGGCGGGCGGGCTGGCGTGAGGGTGGGGAGCGGGGCTCCTAGGCTGCTGGTGGGGAGGGGCCGAGGGCCTGCTAAGCCCGCGCGGAGGACTGGACGGCGGTGGCGGCGGCGGCGGCCAGAGCCCCAGGGCAGGGCATGATGGGGAGAGGTTTGTTTAGTTTTTAGGTGGTTGTTTTTTTTTTTTTTTTTTTATCCCCCCACATCAAAGATTCCTGGTAAAGGCAGAGCAGGACAAATGCACTTCCAGAGGCCAATCCGGTACCTTAGGGATGGGGGCAGGCACTGTAGACTGGATCCTTACCTCCCAGACAGTGGCCTTCAAATCCTCTAAGAGATTGTTTACATTGTATACCTGTTACAGTTGAGGGAGATTTAAATTTCTGTGTCCCAACGGCATGGGGACGGGGGAATGGGGAGATAATGACGGGACACCAAGGTTTAAATTGCCTCCAACAATGACATACCCTCTTGCATTTTTTAAGTTGGCACTTAAAATTTTCACGGTCAAATATTCAGGTGACCGAAGATTTGACTTTGCGTTGTGAAGACAACGCAATATACAGATGATGTATTATTAAATTGTACACTTGAAACCTATATAGTTTTATTAACCAATGTTGCCCCAATACACTTAATTAAATTTTTTTAATCACAAGTTTAAATAGTGCCAAAGGATATCCTTTCTAGCATTTTATGAACATTGATTTTCTCACCTTCTATTTGCCTTTATTTGATATTACATTAGTCCTGAAAATTCAAAGAAAAACAAATATTGACATTTTAAAATACAAATTTTTAATATCTCTTTTAAATGTCCAAGGGAACCTAATATATTATTCATTTAAAAAAATAGAGAAACAAACTAATTCTTTAACACTCTGGTCTTTTCCTTCCATGAGCTTGTATTTCCTTTCCATTCCTGTTATAGATTTTATTCAAATGTAATATATATATTTTTATGATTACAAATTTTATTTTATTGAATAATATAGCAATACAATTTTTAAGTTAAAACTTTCTTGTTCATAAAGCTCTAAGTGTTAACAATTTTTGTTATGATTTTAGTTGTTGCAGTGATTAACACTCGATTGATCAGAACAATATAAATAATTATAAAATTTGATAAATAATTATTAAACATGAAAAGTAAATTTTTCTTGGAAAAACATCTCTTGATGAGATGGTTGGGCAGGTTCTCTTCCCAATTAGTGCTGTATTGTGGATGACTACTATTTATTGCTAGACTGAAGTTTCAGCATCTATTTTAGTCTCAGCATCTATTTTAGTCTCATGTTTTATTTTTATAGATTTAAACGTTGTTCAAATAGATAGATAAGTGGAAAACAATGAGTTTTGTTATAGGAATGTCATTCAATTCTTCGAACTCCCAAGCTATGTGCCTAAGATTATTATCAAATTGTTTTTAATGATCCACTGACAATTTGATTAGCATCACCTTTTTGTTGAAAGCAAAAAATTGGAAACCACCTGACTGGTGAAAAGTCTTGTTTATCCCAGCTTAGAGTCACTCAGAGTTCTCAAACCTACTCCACAATACAAGGCCCACAGTGGAGGTCAGAATAGATGAGAAATATAGCTTTCTCTTGTAAGCCTTCTATTCCATCAGGTAAGAAAGGGGATGCCTAGTCCTGGATGCCTTTTTATAAAGACTACTTTTAGGAGAGACAGCATAGACAATCAAGTATCAGAAAGTGGATTCTCTTTAAACTTTCTTGATTTACGACCCTCTTTGATCACTCTTGGAGTACTATACCCCAATTTTATGACTAAGACTGAAAATTTACTTGAGGACCAGAACTTAAATTTTGACTCTTCTGTTAGCACTGAGCTCAAAAATAGATATGATTTAAATACACAGATGCCTGTGGTATTCAGCAAATCAGCAAAAAACTGAGAGGCAGAACCCCCAACATTTGTTACATTTATAAGTTATATACATGTGCTACTCTCACCCCATGTTATGTGGATTAAATTTTTAGATTTTAAAAACAAAGTTTATTGTATTATCTACCCCCAATAGATTGTCTTGTGAATCTTCTTTGTAATACAATGCTCTAGAACTTTCACTCAAGGTTGTTCTCAAAGTCCCAGGGAATGTGGGGGTGGGGGAGAGGTGGGTTAGGAGATAGCACTGTGAACTTTGTTCTGTTCTCCTCGAAAGCCTAGAGTCCGTCAGTCAATATTTACTAAGAGTATGTGCCAGGCACCGTGCTAGGTTCTGAGAGTACAAAATGACACAATCTCTTGTGGCACAGTAGTGTGAGTATAGGTAACACTACTGAACTGTACACTGAATAATAGTTAAAATGGAAAATTTTATGTTATGTGGTCTTTTTCCACACAGAAGAAAGACACAGTCTCTGCTCTTACAGTGATTATAGAGTTTAGTGAGGGCAACAGAATTCGCTCATTTGTTTATCTGGTAACTTTTAATTAACAGAGTGCCAATCATGTCCCAGGCCCTGGGTAGGTCCTGGGGAGAAGCCTGTAAGCAAAACCAGGCACAGTTAGTCTCTTTTGGAGCTGACAGTCCAAGCCAGACAGGAATATGCACCTGCACTGCCCAATACAATACCTACTCACCAGCCACACTTGGCTGTTTAAATGAATTAAAATTAAATAAAATGTAAAATTCAGACTCCAGTCTCACGAACCATATTTCAAGTTCTCAGTAACCACAGGTGGCTAGTGCTACCATATTAGATAGCATAGATCAAAAACGTTTCCATTACTGCAAACAGCTCTTAAGTGCTTAGTGTGGTCACTACACTGGATGGGATGAGCCAGATCATCAAGTTAAGACCCTTGTCAACCTGTCTAGTGCCTTGGTGGCAATTTATAAAAGATTTTTCTTCGGGTGGGTGCAGCTCCATACCAGAGCTAAGGTTTGGGGAGTAGAATGTGGTTCTGGGCCTAAGAGAAGTCTAAGTCTATAGAACAGGATGTATAAATCATCATGTGGGAACCAGAGCCTTGGAAGTTAAAGACTCAGGAACTTTGAGTTCCAGTCTAATGTTGTCTCACACTATACTCTCCCACCAGCATACCATGTAGCCATGCTCAGCCTAAGCCTTCCTCCCAACTCTGTACCAACTAAGTTTACTTCAAGGTCCAGGCAAAACACCACTTTCTTTCTCTCCAAAGCCTTTTTTGATCTTTTTATGAGGCTAATGAACATTTATTGAGCACATATTATATTTGTGTTATGAGTGAGCATGGGCAGTAGAAAATGGTGGTGCCAAGAGGAAGATGGAACCTTTCAATATGAGTGCTTTTAAGTCTCCACACCACATGGCCAGTATGGTAGTTTCACCATCAACAGCACATAGTCAGCAGGCATTAGGAAGGCTCTAGGACCCTGCACATTTTTACTCCTAATCTGTGTCTTCTAGAGAACAGTAATTGTGCCTGGCACACCTTTGTCCCCACCTCCTGCCTCATGTTATACATAAAAAGCACCAGGAAAGGATTTGCTCTGACAAATGGTAAGGGTAACCCTTACCGGCTGACAATGACTTAAAGGTTTCCAGAGAATCTCTAAAGAAGCCGGAATGTCAATAACCGCTTACCCTAACACAGCTTTCAAGAACACAGAGATGCGGCAGGTCTTACCCTTCTTATGCATCGGGAGAGCCACCTTATCTGAGGGAGTTTCCGTAGGGGTTCTGGAGTGGTGGAGATGCATCTCAGCAAAACCTCCTGCTAGCATCTGGCCAAACTGCCTCCTTGACCCTGCAGAACCTGTCTGGAGTTAGCTTGTGATTTCTTCTGTTTCACAGCTGGAGCCTTGGTCAGGACACCCTGAAGACTCATCCTGGCACTGATGCTGGGGATGCTGTATTGCTCCGTGAGAAAAGGATTAGCTTTGGGCAGGGACCTGGGTTCAAATCATGGTTCTGCTACCAGTCAGCCCAGTGACCCTGGACAAATAACTCCATCCCTCTGAGCCCATTTCCTTATTTGAAAAATGGACAGTAATACCTGCTTCAAAGGTTGTTGAGGGAAATGACAATAAATGACAATAAATAACAATAAATTGACAATAAATGACAATAAATCACTAAAATATGGTTTAGAGGTTAAGATCCTTGCTCTGTCACTTACTGGCTATAGGACTTTAGGCAAATGACTTAGATGTTCTGTGTCTCTGTCACCTCATCTCTAAGGGAGAATCATAGTAGAGGCTAATTTAGAGGGTCATTGTGAGGATGACTTAATGCCAGATGCACAGTGAGCACTCAGTGAATGTTGACATTTATTGTTTCACCTTTTGGCAAGGGAGGTAAGCAAGGTCGTTATTACTATTTCCACCCAGCAGTTCAGGGAGGATCACACACTTGCCGTTGGTGAAACCCGGATGAGAATCTGGCTCCCCCACATCCTAGTCCAGAACATTAAATCAAGCCCATAGCCAAAACCTTGTTCTGGCTGATTCCCTGTCCAGGTCCCAGGCTCATGGAGCTACTGGATAATGAACAGCCTACACCTTTGGTTGCTCAGGATCAGTGACATAGGACAATACAAGGAACATTTTACAGCCAGAGAAGAGAAAGAGGGCATGCCTTGGTTCTCACTCCCAGCTATCCTGACAGTAGGAGAGTGGTTAGTATATAAGGGCTGCAGGAAGAATAAAGCCTTGGCTAAGTGGTGAGAGGGCTGAGGAGAAAGGAAGTGATAGAAAAGAGGAGAGAGTGATCAAGATTTACAGAGCTGGGAGGGACCTCCTCTCCTCTCTATTTTATAGATTAAAAAAAAATTATTCCAATTTTGCATAAAGTGACATAACTGCTTGTAGGAAAGGTTGGGGTGATAGTCTAGCCTGTTGAGTGCCCACTCAGCTTTTTATTCCGGTACCCAATGCTGCTTGTTCTCTCCTCTTACTCTGCATAGTTGGTGTCTGACAAGACTTCCCTCCCAACCCCAACATCGCTGCCACACTGCCACATGCCACTCAAGGTTCTCAGGCTGGAGGAGGAAGCTAAAGTGACACCTGTTACCCACATTGTCTTAAAATACCATCAGGATAATCCCATCATACCCAGCAACCCTCACGTCCCCAGTCACCACCAGAAGCCTGAGAATCCTGGGTCATCCTCATCCCCCAGACTTTTATTCCCATATAGCTCTGTAATGCTCGTTTCCCCAAATTCTTTCACTTTTCTCTCTTGAACTCATGGTTTACTATTGGCAAAATCTTCTCATGTACTCAATCTTCTCTCTGAACAATCCTTTACCTTTCTGATGGAATGGAACCCTCTCTAACCCTGAAACACAACTTCCTTTCAACCATCTCCTGGGGTGGCTGTTTCTTTTCCTGCTTTCCTCATACTAATGTGCCTGACTGCTATTTCTAGGATTTTCTCTTTCTTCCTCACACTAAAACCCCAACTTTTCTGAAGGCCATGTCATCAGAACAAATCAGCCACCACCCCTTCTAGTTGTAGACATTTACCATACCCAGGGAATATTCAAGTGCCTGGCTCATGATCTTCCTTTCCACCACCACTCCTTCATTATGTTTTAATACCTTAACACTCATTCTTTCATTCAACAAATATTTTTGAACACTTACTGTGTGTCAGGTACTGTTCCTATAATTGAGGATATAAGAGTATGTTGAAGAGAAAATAGCCCAGCCCTCAACATTCTTACATTCCCACGGGTGCAAAAATCATCGACAAATAAATAAGTACTGCATAATATAATGTATGAAAGGAAAAAAAGGCACGTAAAGGAGTAGTGATGGGATGAAGGAGCTATCTTAGAGATGGTGGGCAGGGAAGATCATCTATGTAAATGACCCACCCAACACCTCCATTCGTGGTCTTTGACCTCCTCTCTACATTAGTCTTCTTCTTCCCACATCTCGCCCACTCCTATAGCCATAGTCTATAACTCAGCACTTCTAAACCTTCCATTCTCTGACCACCACTTCCTGTGTTTAGATCATCTACTCTATTACCTCTGCTCTGTTTTTTTGTCCCCTTTGGGATCTCCATTCCACTGAACTCACCCCTTGCACTGTCCATCAGTCTCTTCATACACTCATTAACCTCCCTCTCCATCTTGATTCTGTGGTCTGTGACAATCATTACCCTTTTACACAAAGCCCTCAACTCTCTTGGCCCTTTCCCTTGGGTTGGACTCTCTTGATACACCTTGACCCTGTTTAACCCCGACACCCATCTACTCTGCACCTGCACTGAGTAGCTGAACATCACTGAGGAAAATTCACAGCCACGCTGACTAGCCGCACTTTACATTTCTGACCACAAACCTCAAGTGGGCACTCAGTTTGCCCAGTAATCCTACTGTGTTTCTCTACTAAATTCACTGCCCCACTTTCCAGATGAGTGTTTCACATCTTCTCTCCTCTAACCCTCAACATCTCCTCTTTTTTCCCTGCTATTAGCAAATGACCTTGCTTCTCATTTCACTGAGAAAATAGATACAATCATATGAAGAGTACCTATCTTCTCACCATCTGATCTTCCAAGGTGCCTATACTTTACTCTCTGCTTTCCATTCTTATACTGATGACCTCTTCTTAAATTCTGGGCCAGCCCCTCCACTTGTACACCAGATTCTAATCCCTTCACTTACTCAAGTCTACCCAAAATCATCCTTCTCTTTCCTGTACTATCCAACTGCCCCTCGCTACCGGATTATTTCCTTCAGCATATAAATATGCTGTAATCTCTCTCTTCTTAAAAACAAACTCTCCCTTAATCCTATATTCTTTTCAGCTCCTGCCCCATTTCCTTCCTTCCTACATCCTCACCCTATTCCCTCTTAGCCCACTCTAGCCAAGCTTTTGTTTCTGCTACTCCATTGAAACTGTACTTCTCCAAGTCATCAATGACCTCCTGCTGGCACATCCAAAGGTCAGTTTCCTGTCATCTCATTCAGTCTCAGTCTGTCAGCAGCATTTGTACAGGAGAGAAATTGCTCCTCCTTCAAACACTGTCTTCACTTGGTGTCCAGGACTCTTTCACTGGTTTCTCCTCTTCCTTTTTTTTTTTTTTTTTTTTGCTATATTCTATATTCTCATGCTTGTTTTGTAACTACTAATTTGTACTTCTTCATCCCTTCACCTTCTTCATCTTTTTCACTCCTTTTCTTCTTGACCTCTAAATGTTAGCATGGTGTGGGGACTTCTTTCCGATTTAGTCTCTTCCTGATCAGGTCCCATCTAGGCCTGTGCCTTTAAATGTCATCTAGAGGCTGGAATTTTTGAGGCAATGGGGAACAGAGTAGAGAACGAAACAGCAGCTCCAGCTCTAAAACCCCTGGCTGGATGTGAGTCCCTGTTTTGCCCTTGATGAGCTATGACATTGTTGTTAAACAGTCCTCTGTGCCTTGGTAAGATAGCATCTTACATGGAGTCTCCCAAAAGCAGAGTCTGAGACAAAGGCTTAAGCATCGGCAGTTTATTGAGAATGTGACCCAGCAAATAGGAGCGAGGGAGAAGAGTGAAACAAGGATAGAGGGTTAAGTTAACCCTATGGGTGACTGTTGCTGGATCCCAGGAGCTTTTGAGGGAAAAGTAATGAAACGTACTTCAGAACCTGCTGGAAGAAAAGGAGGATCACTTATCCATTGGCTCCTGTCCAGTTACCCCATGGATGTGAACTTCTCTGCACTTTTGGGTGGCTCACACTGTCACTAGTCAAGGCCTGTTCAAAATGGGTTCCTGCTGCAGTGCATGGAACCAGAGGTGAAGCTGAGCAGATCTAAAGCAGTACACAACACGTGCTCATACAGACAGAGATAATTCTAGAGGTCTCCTCATAGGATTGCTGGCCCTTGGCATATGATCATTTACATGGTGGTGACTCTGACCTTGATATCCTCCCTGCATACTGGGTATCTCAGAGACCTATCGTGTCCAAAACAGAGAGCTGACTTCCTACTCCTTCCCTAACCCAATTCTTTCTCCAGTCTTCTCCACTGGTTTTAAACAGCCTAGATTCATCTTTCTCCCCCACCCTTCACATCAAATCCATTATCAGACTCAAAATACACCCCAGTCTAACCTCATTAACTTCCATTACAAAGTAACCAGCCCAAGACAAGTCACATCCCCCCTTCCTGGCCCACTACAGAAGCCCCACAACTGTCTCCAGCCTCTGCTCTTGCCTCCCTACAGTTTATTCTCCCACAGCAGTCTGAGTAATGATGTTACTCCCCTGATTAAAGCAGCCCTCCAACAGCTTCCTGTTATTATTTTTTAATAACTGCTTTATTGAGATATTGTTCACATAGCATGTAATTCACCCATTCAAAGTGTACAATTCAATGGATTTTTTGTATATTCACAGGATTATATGACCATTACCATGATCAATTTTGGAATATTTTCATCACCCTCATTAGTATTCACTGCCCATTTCCTCCCAAACCTCCCAGCCCTGGGCTAACCTACTTGAGAGATGAATCTACTTTCTGTCTTTATGGATTTGCCTATTTGAGACATTTCACATAAATAGAATCATGCGATATGTGTCTTTGTGACTAGTTTCTTTTTCCTGTTATTCTTAAAATGAGAACCGAACTCCTTGCCAAGGTCGGAGCCCACCTGAGGTTCTACAGCTTGCTGCCTGCCTCTCCCAGCCTATCTCCTTTGTCCTGCTTTGAGGAGGTCCCATTCATTTGCCCTCCTGCAATCCTTGCTTGTCCCTCTGCTTGGGACTCTCTTTCTCAGATCTGTGTACAGGCCACTCCTCAGGATTTAGGTGTCTGCTCAAATGTTACCTCCTCAGAGAGGACTTCCCTTTTTTCCATACCCTCCTCAATCCTTACCCTTTCCCTTTACTATCTGAAATATTTATGTGTTTGTTTATTTATTTGCATACTAGCTCTCTCCCCCTTTAGGCCTTCATAGAGTGGGGATTTTGTGCTGTCCACACTTGTATTCTCAGCACTTGGAATGGGGCTGGACATCAACGGGGTTGATGTTTGGCATTTGCTGCACAAATACGTGGGTAAAGCTTCTGGAAATCCCACTAGGGAGTTTCCATAATTCCTTCCACCCCCTAAAACAGCGTGAGACACCTTCAAATTTACAAGTTCCTCCCTAGGTTTACTGAAATCCCACTATGTTACAGTCATTTTCTTTTCCTGCTGGGTATTATGGTCCTTACTTATATACAACTCCCACCTCCATGCACCAGCAAAGCTCTCTATTCTCAGACTCTCCTTCTGGGGTCTCTTCCTGGGGTCCCTTGCTCCCCCACTTAACAGTTGTGAGGGCTACTGTGCCAACACAAATAAAACACCATGGCCTGAAGACACCCAGTCCTCAGTTATCTGTGCACCATCATCTGTCAAGTTCTAGGCTTCTGCTCTGTACTTGGCCTTCTTCTTATCTTGCCTCTTTGGAACCCTGATATTGCCTAGTGAGAAGAAAGGGCTTTTCATATATTGTTGATAGGAATGAAAATGGCACAACCTCTATGGTGGACAGTGCAATATCTCTCTAAATTACAAACACATGAACCCTTGGACTCTGTGTACCCGTACACATCTTCCCAACATCTGGCACTGTTCAGCAAAGTATTGGAGACTGACCATCTACTGCCATCAGTAGAGAACTGATTTAGAATAGGGAACATTTTGCAGCTATGAGAAGAAATGGAGAACTCTCTATGTGCAGATATAGAAAAATCCCCAAGACATACTGTCAAGAAAAACCATGATTATAGTAAACTACCTATTGAATAACAAAGAGGAAAACTAAGAAGATATGTTTACATAAAGAAATATTGGAAGGGTATGAAAATTTTTATGTATCAGGGGATGGGAACTGTTAGGGGAAAATTAGGAGGACACCTCGTCGAGATTTTATGTCGTTTTTGTATTTGAATCATGCGACTGTATTACATATTTAAAAATAAAATAAATAAGTAAAAATATATTTAAGAAAAATCGTGGTTCTAGTTGGAGGGTGCTTCTAAGGAGTCTAATGTCTTTCTTTCAAGAAATTGGAAGTGCTCGGTAGTCATGGTTGTGATGTCTGTGGTGTGGCCTGTCAGCTTACCAAGGATGGGCCTTGTTTTATTCAACAATGTGTTCCCAACACCAGCACAATGGGTGACACACAGTAGGCACTCACTAAATATCTTTGAATAAAATACTAAATAAACGCATGAATAGAAAGATTCCTAACTTGGTAATGGAACGTTTCAGTCTTGACGAAAAGTCCATACTGATATAAAATTGTCAAAATGAATGGATCTGAGCAAGGAGGAAAATAGCAATGCTGTTTAAGTCAGAAATCAGAAGGTGGCACTCTAGATGTGTGCTGTAGCTCTCCCAACAATGGATTTCCTGGAATTTTCTTGACACATGGGGTCTGGACAACCATAATGAGCAAATGCTGAATATAGTGTTAAAACAGTAATAAAGCAAAAACAAAAACAAGAACAGAAACCCTAGGCAGGATCACCTTGTCACAGGCCTCTTTGCGTAGTCCCATTTTCAGGAGCTTAGAGTTCTTTCATAAGACTTTGCCTCCATGTACCTGAAGGCAAACCGTAATCAGCAGGCGATTCCCAGCCACACTCTGTGCTTGCAGCCACGTGGCACTGCTGAGAAAGGGCCAAGCACAAGTCTGGAGTACACAGTGGACTCCTGGCACTGGTGGGGTGGGGTGGGGTGGGGTTGGCATCAGTTATACCACTTTAGGAATGTCAGGTTAGGCGGGAGCCAAAATCGAAGCTTGTCCATCGCCCACCCAGCACACGCCCTCACCTCCTCCAGGACTGGCTGCCACCTTGAAGCTGGCCTCTTCCTGAGACAAGTGAGTGAGGACCAAATTGTGGCTTCTGCTGGGCCCTCTCGCTCCCTCCTCCCCACATCTGACTCAGGGGTTTCTGCAGATGGGTAGCTCTGTTTCCTTTCAAGCGTTCTTTGCCAAATTGCCCTCCCTCTTCCTATCCTGGTGGGGGAGTTGTCTCCGAAAGGGAGCTGGGCTTTTTCTGCAGACTAGAGCCACCGAAGCCCTGAGCTGAGGCCACAGGGCCTCACAGGGAAAGTGTTGAATTGAAGCAATTTGCCTGGAGCTGGATGTGAGATAAGCCAGAGGCCTGGGCCCTGTCACCGCCTGTGCCTGTCGGATTCCTGCCTTCCCATCCCTCCATCTCCCAAGCCTTGTCTCTGGTCCCAAGTGAACACTCTTTGGCTGTGACCTGGGGCAGAGCACCCCATGTGGCATCAACCAGATGTTCCCCTAGGATATGAGCACATGCCTAGTAGCCAAGGGTCAGGCAGGGAGTAGGCTGTCATCAAGGGGCTGAACCTGGGGATTCCTCTAACTCATCCTGCGGAAATGACCCAGCAGGGAAGCTCCCGCACTTTTTCTTCAGTGTCTCAGAATGAGTACTGTTCAGAAGTGTCTCTTGATCACATTTGTCTGGCCTAGAGGGCAACTGGGTATCTATCTGTCCAGGCTCTGTGACAATCTGCCCCGTTCAAGGCTAGACAGAGAACAGAGCCTGCCAGAGTCCTAGCATTGTTGGTTCAAGGTTGTCCTGACCAACAGAGAGGCCTGACCTGCCAATTCTCACTTCCTCCTGTTTCTTCCTGTCCTTCCCACTCACCTCTCACACACAACTCACCCTCTCCTTCAGGAGCTCCACCTCCGCCCCGCCCCCAGGGGGAATGCCAAGCCCACACTACAGAGGCCCTCCGCTTTTTCCAGAAATAAGTTGAAGTTGGAGTAGGGGAGGGGCTGAGAGGCCTTGGGAAGAGGGTCTGTGGCACCTCCTAAACTGGAATCTCTACCTTTGGCTTTGGTGGGAAGCCCAGCAGACCCCTTCTACGACTGGTCACTCAACCACAGCATTCTTTGTGGCAGGTTCAGGTCAAAGGATGGCAAGCTAGACCATGCTACCCCTCAGCTGGACCCAGGGTGAGGAGCCCCTCCCGGGTGCCTCAGGCCATGGGGCCTCTCAGGTTCCCTAAGAGGGAGGGGGCTGCTGCAGAGCCAGCTGCAGCTGTGGGAAACCACACACCGCAGCCTGCAGGTGCAAGGGGCCTGGGGGAAGGGGAGAGGATTAACTATTTCTTAGGAGCAATTCTTCTCTATTCCTTCTATTCCCAAACCCTGGCTTCCCCAAGACACCAGGTAGCACTCTCGGGAGTGTGAGGTGGGTACACAGCCACAGAAAAGTCAAAGAACTTAGGTTCCAGGGATTCGAGAGACAAACCCCTGCCCAAGAGGCCCTGAAACCTGTGTAAAGAGGCCAAGGCACTGTCATTGACTCTGGGCCAGCTTCGGAGGCCACTGAGAAACCTTGGGTATCATGTCCCTTTTCATGTCTGGCTTCCCCTTCCCCTGAGCAATTCCATGTCATGTGACCCTGCCTGGGGGGAGGTGGAAGGGAGCCTCAAACTTAGTTGCAGCACTCACCCCCACCCTAGGACACCTCGGAGGGCTGGTGCTGGAAATATTAGGCCCAGCCTCAGAGGAGGGGCTGGTGGCTGAGCAGACCTGCTCCCACTCAGCCCACGGCCTCTGAATGGTAACCATTAGTGGCAAGTAAACCACAGCTTGGACACTGCTCTGGGGTTGTCAAAGGGGCTGGAAGCCATTCAAGGGGAAAGCTTTCACACGGTTCTCTGAAAAAAGGGTTCCTTTCAACTATGCCTGTCCCCAGAGCTTACCGTGGTACTTAATGCTGCCCATCTGCCTGCCTGCCTGGCCTGGTTGGTTTGACTTTTCACCCTGCCGGTCCATCTGCCCGCTTGGTGGAGCACCCACTAAGAGCAGTCTCTGGAAAGAGGCCCAGAGGCCCAGGATCTTGTGGGAAAGGCCAGACTTGCTTTTATTTTAGCCCTGTCCCCTTCTCAGTCTTCCTAGTATGTCATCCCTTACTCTCTTGATCATTCCTAAATATGGGAAAGGTGACATTCTCTAGGAGGAACTGAATTTATACTGTATACATGTCTGAGCACTCACTACTTGTCAAGTTGTGCTAAAGCTTGGGATGTAGAGAAATGTCCTTGCCCTGGAGGAATAGTCTGGTGGGGAAGACATTCACACTCTATTCAGAAAGATAGATAGTCATACTCTATTCAAAGAGAGAGACATTCACACTTTATTCAGAGAGACAGGGCTCTGCTGGAGGGAAGGCACCAAGGTCTTCAGAACAGAGGAGAGGCCAAAGATAACAATGAATGTCTGCAGAGAGCTCACAAATGTTATATGCAACACACAGTGCTGGTTGTTTTGAATGAAGCAGAACGGGGTAAGGTAATGCTTTGGATCAGATTGGGAAGATATAAATATGAGTCAAACATAGGACAGTAGGGGATTGACTGACCCAAAGGGCTTTTGGAATTCAGAGCAGGTTACTATTCACTGGGGTAATCAGGAAAGGCTTCTAGAATAACATGGTATTTGAACTGGGGAGGAATGTCAATAGGCTGAGTTGGGGGAAAGCAGACTTAAGTACTGGGAAACCTTGGTGCCAAAGCAGAGACTGGGGTAAGCCTCCTTCTCCTGGATGAAGCACTTGGGAGGAAATTAAACATATAGAAAGGGTGAAAGATTCTACCAAGATACTAAAGCGAAGTAGTTGTCTCTACTGCTTTTCCTCTGGTTCCACTTCCTTAGGAAGGAGGGTGTGATTCCTTCTCTTACCCATCAATTTCTGACCTTATAAATTTGCCCTATTCTACCTTTCTATCCTCAGCTTTCCCTCCTTTGCCCTACAGGAACTGTCTATTACATTACCCCATAATAATAAAAAAATATATTTGGTCTTTACCTCCTTTTCCCAGCACAGAGCTTCAAAATCCCTTGTTATTTCCTGAATAATAGAAGTTTCTTTTGTTATTCGTAATGAGCCCATTTCCACCATACCTGAGTTTGTGCTAATGAGACGATTTATGTGGGCCTGAAGATAGTTTCAAGGGAGGGGCTGGCCACACCAGAAAAACTGTGGGAAGATATGATTAGAGGGTTGGAAATTTCATCCCCACCCCACTCCCAACCTCTGGGGAGTGGAGGGGGATTGAAGACTGAGTTCAATCATGTGACCAATGATTTAATCAACCATGCCTATTGGATGAAACCCCAAATAACAATTCTGGACACTGAAACTCAGAGAGCTTCCTGGTTTGTGAATATATTGATGTGCTAGGAAGATAACACACTCAATTCCATGAGGAGAGGGCACAGAAGCTCTGCACCCACTTCCTCAGGCCTTCCTTATATGTCTCTTCCCACTGGCCGTTCCAGAGTTGTATTTAATGATAAAACTCTAATTCTAAGTATAGCACTTTTAGTGAGTTTTGTGAGTCGTTCTAGCAAATTGTGGAACCCAAAGGGGGGTAGTGGTAGCCAAGTCAGATAAAAGTGTGGGTGGCCTGGGGACCCTGTTTTCATCTGGCATCTGAAGTTAAGGGCAGTCTTCTTGGAGTCTTTGCTCTTTAACTTGTGGGATCTGATACTAACTCTGAGTAGTTAGTGTCAGAATTGACACTGAATTGAATCGCAGTACACCTAGTTGGTGTCAGAGATATTTCAGTAAAAAAAGATGGGCTCCTTATAATCTTCCCTATAAATTACATGCCTAACTCCTTCTCCTGCTTGAAATGTCTCATCTTCCACATCCACTGTCTCAGTTTTTCCAAATCCTTTCTTCCCTTCAAAGTCTACCTCCTTCATAACTTGGTACTAGAGGTGCTGCTCTGAAGCTCTTCCTTGTATGCATGAATTTACCGTCCTGCCAGATAGCATATGTTTTGAGGAGAAGGGCCTGCTGGTTGGAGAGTGCCCTGGGCAAAGAAGCTGCTTATTCAACGCTTCTTGGATAATAGGAGGGGAAGGCCGCATTGGAGTGAGGGAGGCCACTGGCCTGGCTGAGCAGTCCTTGAAGTTTGAAGCCTCTACAGCAGACTTCTCTACCTCTCTCCTTCCTCCATGTACTATGAGAAGCAGTATCTTGGGATAGCAAGGGTGGGAGGTGGGCTTTTGCTCTGTATCTCCTACCACCAATGGCCTTGATGGTCAATACAGAGTTTTAGCATCTTCTCTATTGTGATTGGCATTGCTCACTTAAGTTAACAAACACACACCCTCTTGTGCATGTATGCCTGTGTACACACACACACACACACACACACACATAGGAGCGTGCCAAGCCCATGTCTGCATGCTATGGGCTGCACTTGAGAAGTGGTACACATAGGCTTGGTCTGGCCTGTTCCTCCTCTCTCCCTAAGCTTTTGCCAACATTGCTCTTGGCAGTGTGCAGCCCTGCAGACTAAAAGTCAATGGAAATCAGCGTGTTTCTCTCTCCTACACTCTCTTACTCTCCCTTCCACCCCACATGCTCCACCCTGTGCTGAAGCTGCCTCTGAGAGCCAAGGGTTATGGCTCCTTTTTAAATAGCTGAGATAGTCTATTCACCTGAGACACAGGTAATCAGGTGGGAGGCTCTGCCTCTTTCCCACCACATCGGAAGATGAGCAGGTAGTAGAGGTGTTGGAGCTAACCTAGGCTCCCCTTCTCAGGCTGCTGGGGCCTGGGAGGCATATGCAGAGGGTTTCAGAAAGTGAACCAGAAGGCATTTAGGAGGTCCCCAGCCTTCTGCCATATTACTGCCCATGGGGAACTGGTTTGAGCTGCCAAGCCTAGGTTTCACCTAAGAAAAACCCTGGCTTCTATGATGTTCTGAACTCCACCTTCTCTCTGTCTTCCAGTCCCATCACTCTTAAAGCTTCTCCCAGCATACCCTGGGTCCTAGAAAGGTAGAATCTTAGTCATTTAGACAATCCCGGGAATATAAATGATTGTGTCCAGTTTTAGCTATAACTGTGGTATGAAAGGCTTGGTCTCCAGCTGAAGTAATTTTAAGGAGCAGCTTAAGTGATAGAGAGCTGGGAACTTTCCTGCCTGGCATTACCACACCCTGCTCTCTGCTCTCAAGTGTATCCATTTTCCCAGCTCATTCCAAACTGAGGGTGAGGGGCTATGACTGAGGAATGACCTTAAAATATCTGGAAGGATTTTAGCTCTTCGCCTAGTGTTGGGGACTCTTCTTCCTTAAAATTAGCTCTTTTTAGGTATTCTTAGCCTGACAGACCCACATCTCTTTATCATAGGGATCTAGGGGAGACAAAATCCATCTCAGGTCCTAAATTGAATCTATTTCCAGTTTATCTAGCCCTCAATCAGATTCTCTTCCTAATTTTCCTCCCAGCTACCTCAGCCCCAGACAATCACTACAGCAACCCCAAAGCTACCTCAGAGCATTGAAGTCTCACATTTTTAAACTGGAAGGTACCCTCCAGCTCATCGATTCCAGTTCCCCATGTTTGAGGGGAGGAAACTGAAGTCCACTGATATGAAGTGACTTCTCCAACATCACACAGCTTTTTAGAGGCAGAACTAAGCTTAGAACTTAGGGCTTTGACTTCCAGTCCAGTGCAATTTCTTCAAAGCCACACCACTTAGCATTCACACTCAGTTCAGAGTCTGGGACCTGGAGATGAGGTCTTTTTATGAAGAGTGAGTTTATAAAATTCCCCTCCCCCACCTCTTGTTTTGTGTTTCATTGCCTCAGTAAACTGCAGCAGGGCTCTGGGGTGGGAGGAGGCAGTAGGTGAGGGGGGCGGCTGAGCCGTGTCATGGCTCTATTGGGCTCCTTGCTTGGGCCATGGGAGCTTGTCCAAACCGACCTGGGGAGCAGGTGTGGGCCCTCTGTCCCCAGAGCTTCTCTAAGAACAGTTTGTTCTGCAGGGGCTGCAGCTTGGGTGGAAGGAGAGTGACAGACACCAGCACAGCCCTGGAGTCTGCTGCAGCTGCTTCCTGTTGTCAGAGGGTTCCTCCACGGAGGGGCTAAGCTCCCTGGTACCCCCAAACCCCTGCCTAACTCTCTACATGGTCACCTGCTCAGGAGGCCAGCAACTCCCTATGGACACAGAGGAAGACCGTGTTAAGGCATGAGAGCTGAGGAAGGTCGTGTCTCGTAGCCAGGCACATTCCCAGCCTCATTGCTGTGCAAACAGGGTCCTGTCCTCTGAATATACGTGTTTATTCCTGCTTCATCTTCCCTTCTCTGCCTGGAAGACCTTCCCCACCATCTCTGAAGAGCCAAATTCTCCCCATTCTCGGGGCTTCCTCAGCCTTGTCCAAAGTAACTCCCCTAGGCCATATGGGACTGTCCAGCATGAAAATGGGGCCCTAATGTCACACTGCCTTATTTTGTGGTTTGACATTTCACCTGAGTTTGTTTTGTCTCCTCTTGAAGACTTAAAGACAGGAAAATTTGGGTCCCTAACCACTGCCTCCTATTTCAAACAAGATCTCCGACAGAGCTGAGCTCAGAGCTGACCCTATTGTAAGGGCACAATAAATCCTCACTGAATGTTCCAATGTCTCTGTCTTGATTCCTGCCTGAATTTCAGTCATGCCAGGATAGGGCATGTTGGGAGGAGGAGAAACACGACTTGGGCTCCCCTCCCTTGCCTGGTAGTCATGTTGCCACATTTCAGGAAGCTGACCAATCCCTTGTCCCTCTCCAAGCTTGCTCCCAGACATCCTCTGTCTGACTAATAATGAGTGTTATGGGGCTGGCGTGAATGTACCACCTCCTGCCCTGTAAAGGATTCCTGCAGTGCAAATGCTTGCAAGTGGATGACAAGGGAAAGGGAAGAGTGGTGGTGCCTGAAAGGCTGCCCTCATGCCTACCTCTAGGGCATCACTCATAGAGCACTCACAATGGGGGCTCTCCAACCTTGCTTTCCCTTGCTCTACCCCAAATCTCAGGTAGGGCCCAACTCATTCCCTCCAGAAGGTCTGAGGGACTGGGGTAGGGGTGGAGTGAGCAGTAACCCAGGACTCTCAGCCCAGCGCTCTTCCCCCCATTGTGAAATGGCCTTGGATAAGGGCCAAGCAGGAAGCCGCCTCCTAGAGCCTCTAATCTGAGTCCTGGCGCCTGGGGTGTGAGGATGGGTCCCAGGCTCTCCCCTTCCCAGGGAGGGCTGAGGCTAGCATGGAAGCCCACCTGCTAGGAGACCGCCTTAGCTGCTCTTGGCTAATTATGAGGGGCTTATGCTTTTCCCCTGTTGCCCTCTACCCTAGTCCCATGGAGCTTTCAGAGGGGTGTGAAGGGCAGTGGAAAGTGCATGGGCCTGAGGCTCAGGTCTTCCAGCTTCTACTCTGCCATTACCAAGCTTCATGACCTTGGGCAAGTCACTCTCCCTCTTAGGCCTCACTCAGTTTTCTTTCTTGTTGGTAACCAGGTGGTAAAGGGTTGGTCTAGAAAGATCTCAGAGGCCTCTTGCAGCTTGATATTGTGACTCACTGAAGTCAGTGATTCATGAATGTTATTACCAGGACTTGGCTCTGATATAATGGGGAGCCTATTCATTGCATCCATTTAGGTTCCCTACATAACTCTGCATCTGCTGCTCTCTTAGAGGCGTGGAGTGGGCTTCCCTGGATAACTAAGGATGAATGATGACAGAGGCCAAGAGATGAACAGCATCTATTACTTTTGGGAGTTAGGACACCTGGATAATTTGTGCAGAAATTCTGGCTATCTAATTTCCTGTCCTTGACTTCCAGCCAGGGAATTGAAATTTTTGGGACCCCTAATCATCATGAATAAAGGGGCCCCTTCTCCAGCTCATTACACCCATAGAAGTGGGAAGAGGACGGGGAGGAGGAAGACAGGAAGAGAGAGTTCTTTATGCCCCAGACCTCCAACTCGGCAGGGACTGTTTGAGCAACAAACATGCCTACTTTTCTTAGTCTCAGTTTCCCCTCATACAGAATGGGTGGGGTGTGGAGACCCTCCCCTTCCTGCGGTTCAGCAAGGAAAGAAATCATCTAAGGGGAGAACCTGTTAAAGCTCCCACATGCTGCATGAGTGCCACCACCTGATTCTGTAAATGGCTGACCTTCTAGGCATGTGGGGCCAGGGCTGTCCATGGCGTGCAGTCTGTGGGGTACACAAAATTCCTTTGTACCTCCCAAAGCACCTGAAATCCCACCCTGAGAGTCTTTTCTTTGTTTCATATTGCCTAAGTTGCCTCTAAAAATGGAGTGTGTGTGACATATGTAACCATTTGTGATGAACATGTTAGCATAGTTTAGCTCTCAGATGGGTTGGTTGCCTTTGAGCAGCTAGTTGAAGTTCTCAAGAGACAGGGGTTTTGGTGGGGGTAGAAGGGAGGGGTTTTGGAGAATGGAATATTTGTATGCAGGGCACTGCTTGAGTAGGAGGGGAAAAGAACATTGAAACCTGGCCTTCCTGCCATGCTTCCTCACATAACTCTACCACAGCAGTATGAGAAAGACACTCCCATTTTACAGCTAAAGAAATGAAGTCTCATTGGGATTAAAGAAGTGACCTTCCTTCAGAGACACAGCCAGAAGGTGCTGAGTTGGGCCTAGAACCTAAGGACTGAGGACCTAGGAGACAGAATTTTGCCTGGGTGGTGGTGGCGGTGCAGCTGGGATGGCAGTGGACAGGGGCTTGGGATGTGGATCCATATGGAGAGGGAGGGAGGGAAAATGAAGGGAAGAGTGGTGGTGCCTGAAAGGCAGAGAGCAGACTCCCAGGTTTTTCTACTCTACCCAGACCTGTACTCTTTTCTGATTTCCCTCCCTTCCCACCATAGCCTACCCGCCTTCCCACCTCCTCTTTGGACATCTGAAACGGCCTGTCTCAAGCCTGGGTTTCCCTCAGGCTGTGCTCATTTGCTCTTTCTCTCCTGCACAGAGACAGTGCAGCATGGTGGTTGGCTTTGAAGTCAGTGGACCCCGGTTCAAATCTCTACCCCACCTCTTACTAGTTGTGTGACCTGAGGTGCGTTTTCATTTCACCTCTGGTGCCTCAGTGTCTTTGGACAAAAAATAGACCTAAAACAACTCTCATCTCACAGGACTATTATGAGAGCTCAAGAGAATTTATTTGAAACACTTAGAAGTGAGCCTGGCACTTAGCAAATTCTCAATAAATATAAGCGAGCTATCATTGCCTGAGAAAAAAATGAGTCCCTCCTCTAATGCAGAACTCGATCAGCTTATCGTGACCCCAGCACCTAGAGCAGTGCCCAGAACGAGTGGGTCCTCATTCAGTCCTCGTTCAATGATGAATAAATGGTAACATCCATTACACAGAAGCCTCTAGCCTCAGCAAAAATGACTTTGAAAAATAATGACCACAATCTTGACTATTATGGTCTAAGGCGGTGGGACAAGAAGATTTGGGAAGGCTGCGGCTACCTGTGACTGTGCTTTTGTCGTGAGGTTAGGGCGTCCCCTGCCGACCCCGAAGGAGTGCTGCAGGCAAGGGCCCTCGGGGCGCTCCGGCCCCTGAGATGCTGGTTTAGATGGAGGAAAGGCATGGTGGCATTGCCCATTTCCCCTATCTTGCCATGAGCAAAGGGAAGATCATTGCTAACCACTGACACTTGTGTGCTCCTGAAACTTCCCGAGGGCCCCCAGGAGGGGCCGGGGCAGAGAAGCAGTAGCTCTTAGAATTTTGGAAGTGGAAGTAATTTTAGCAATCTAGTTGAAGCCTTAAATATAATGGTGAAAAAGAAAAAGAAAACTACTTTGTGCTTACTTTGAGCCCTTTACATTATCTCACCAAAATCTGAAAACAACCCTTTGGCATAGGTCCTATGCGGAGGAAATTGCAGATAAGTACCTAGGTCAAGGTCCCACACAAAGTAAGGGATCAGGGACAAAACCAGGCCCCCTAACTCCCAGTTCAGTGCTCTTATGCTGTCTCTCCAGGGCACTGGGGCTGGGATATAAATCTAAGAGTTCATCCCTGGCTGAGGGGCAAGGGAAGAAGTTCCTGGAGCCCTGAATCTTCCAAGAAGACACAGTGAACACTTGTTGATTGACTGACTAAAAGAAAGAATAAAGGAATTAGTGACTCCAAGTCTCTGGGTGGGTTCAGTTTAAGGAGTGTGTTGCCATGGCTACAGGGAGGCTGTTCTCTCACTCCGGGCACAGAGACATCTAGGACAAGCCCTTGGTTTCCTCTGGCCACCCCTCTGGCCTTCTCCAGGATGCCTCCACCAGAGCTAACTACTTCCCAAAGGCTAGGGATTTCTCCAGTCCTTGGGACCTCACTCCTGGCATCCTGAATCCAAACCTGCCAATGCCATTCCCTGCTTACATTCTGGTGACACTCTCTTTCCTTCATTCTGAGCTGACCCTAAAGTCAGCATACTGGGGCTACAGTGAGGCAGTTCAAAACCTGTGGTACCTCTCAGAGTGAAATTGGAAACTAGCACAGGATTTGACAAGGTGAGCACTAATCCACGCTTATTGTCACTGTGGCCTGCTTCTGTTGAATGAGTCCACCTTGACAAATAGCAAAGTGAAACAGCCAACTCCAATCTAAGGGCCGAAGTGTAACAATGCATACCTTAGTTCATTTACCCCTCCCCACGACACAGTGAGGTGGGCACTTGAGAGACAGAAAAATTTAAGTATATTTGGAATAAGCAAAAAAATTAGCAGGTGTTTCCAATAGAAAATAATGCATTGTTTAGAACACACGCTTCTGTGCCATCTGATTATAGCCTTTCATTGCCTTTGAGCTAGTTTGCAATCCTGTAGATTGCAGAGAACTGATGGCAATGCAAACGATTCTTGTCTGTGGATATGCAAATGAGTTCTGTTCAACCCTCCTCTCTTGTGGAAATTTCAATTTTCCTTCCATTTACAAATTCACTTCTATATTTCTGATCTATAAATGGTATGTTCTTTGCATTCACCTTGAATAGGTTGTAACACCTCCTTAGTTCCCTCATTAATAATAAGGTAAATAGATCTTGAATATGTGTGTGTGTGTGAGTCATTTCACCTTTTTAAGAAAATGACCTTTTAATAAGGGTCAGGTGATTTACCTCCAGTTACTTAGACAAGGAGAGGTAGAGCTGCGATTCACCCAGGAAGCCAGGGTGCAATATCTGTGTTTACAACCATCACTCTGACAAGCTTAATTGCACTGGAGTAACTGCAGCTGCAAATTAATCACTCCTAACCTAAGCAAGACCCTTGAACCTAATTAAACCCAATAAATTCAATTGTTCTGTTTGAGGAAAGAACACATATGACCACAGCATTTGGGAGAGATGATCCTATGTGGTAGAAGCAGTTCACTCCTCCAGGCCTGTAGGCCCCAGGCCACTGAGGAACATAAGTGTTCTCTTCCAGGTCTTCCTGCAGCAGCCCTGCACTTGGGGAAAGTAAGGCTAGTCAAGCAGATGCTGGTGTCCTGTGTTGAGGGGCTCTGTATTGCTCTTGGTGCTGCCTAGGCCTTTGCTGAAGGCCCCAGGAAGTGGGAGCCATTTTCATTTCTCAGTTCTCCTAGGGCGAATGAGGGAGAAGGAGTGAGGAGGGGGGAAGGTGTCTAGCCAGCATGACTTGGAGATGATGATCTAGCTTCCTGTCGCATATACTCCTCTGCTCCAAGAGCTAAAAGCCACCAACCTAATTGCAAGGTAGGATTTTGGGAGTTTGGCAACATTAAAATTTAACCATGTTTCATTGACAGACTTTCAATTTCATTGTTCACTGAGCTGTCATCATTCCTGACTGATCAACAATTTCATTTTTTTCTCAATGGGGAATTTATTTTCAGATATTTATTTTTCTAAATTGATTTGCTTCATTATTGCATTATTGTTTTGAATTTTTTAAATATAAAAGTTTTAATTTAACTACATTGTTTTGTTTTGTAGTACTTATTTTTATGATTTATTTATGGCAAATGATACCGGTTTTTCATTTATGATAATTATATTAAATAAACTTGTTTAAGTGTAAAATGAGTCAACATAAAAGGAAGAATTAATAATACAAATGATATTACGATAATGGCAAAAATCAAGATGGTGGAGTCCAAATGACAGAAAGTGGTTGGTTCATAAATAATAACACTGTTTATTATTACTGTTTATTGAGCATTAATTGTGTGCCAACCCCAGTGCTATCCACAGCAGTGTCCAACAGAATCTGTGATGACAGAAATGCTCTATCTTTGCACTCTCCAAGACACATGTGATTATTGAATTCTTGAGATGTGTTCAGTGTAACTAAAGAAATTAATTTTTCTTTTATTTAATTTTACTTATTTACACTGAAGTACCCATACTTACCATAATAGAGCAATCGTAATGGTCTTAAAATATAGTATATTATAAAATCTTTATGACATCTATGAAGTGGTATTATTATCACTTTTCTGATAGAGCTTTTGACCTTTAGAGGTTGCCTGGGGTCACATAATAAGTGGCAGAAGTGCGATTTGAACCCATATCATTGGACTTCAGAACAGATGCTCTTAATCACTTCCCACAGAAAGATAGAGTCTGAACTACACTCTCTGTAGTTGAATTGTAATGGGCCAAGAGTGATGCTAAAACTGGTAGACTTGGATATATCTATTATTAGAGTGGTTTATTCTGTCATGGATGGCCTTGAGAGTTAACCAGGGGCCAACTTGACGGTTGATTCTTGAGTGGAATTGAGGTACAACTGAGCCCAGGGTAAGCAGTGAAGTGTGTCCAATTGAGGGCTAATCCCAATGAAGGTCAGGTGAATCATGGGTTCCAGGCTCTGCTCTCTTCTAGGGCAGGGCCACTTCCTTCACCTTGCTGTCTGTCCCCAGCACCAACCCCATGACTCCAAAGTACATCCAGGATCCAAAACTTTTTATAATCTCGCATTGTGTGGGTCTTGGCGAAATGCAAAGGAAATAAAAGGATCAGAGGGTCACCCTCTCACCCACCCCTAAGACTTAGGCTCAAGCATATGACCTAGAATTGGTCAACCTGAGGCTCCCAACCAGGACTCTGATTTGGGGGCTACTGATAGAGGCCTAGGCTCTTTAGAGGGTTTTCATAGGGGTGGTCATCACAGAGTGATCCTGTGCTGGCAGCCCCAAAGGAGGGGTCTCACTGTGCTGGTCCATAGGCATTTGCAGATGACTCTCCAATTTTTATTTATAATGTTGACCTTGCCACTGAGCAACAAACTTCTATATTCAACTACTTTCTTGATAGTTCCACCTGGACATGTAATAAGCATCTTAGATATCATATGACCAAAACAAAACTTTTCATCTTTTTACAAAACTTTTTACATCTCAAGTTTATCCTATCTTAGTAACTGGCACCAGCATCCACCCAGTTGCTCAAACCAAAAAACTTAGTCATCCCTGATTTATTTTTTTCTCTTAATGTTCACATCCAATTGAAAATGAGTCCTATTGACTCTACCTTCAAAGTTCAGTGAGACCTGACTTAACATTGTCTATAGGATCTGTGACTTTAAACAAAATGATGTATAACAAGATCAGTTTTACCATTGGGTAATTGATATAAACAATGTTATAATGAAAATCTTTATGACATCTATGAATGTTATAATGAAACAACATTGAATGAAATGACATTAATTGAGGACCTGCTGTATACCCTAGTCTGATTGTAGATGCGCTAGCACCTGGACTTCTGCAATAACTTCTGTGGTAGAGCCCCCAAAGATGTCTGTGTCCTAATACCTGGAACCTGTGAATAAGTTACTTTACATGTTTAAAGCAGGGGTCCCCAACCCCTGGGCCATGGACTGGTACCAGTTTGTGGCCTGTTAGGGACTGGGGCACACAACAGGAAATGAACAGCGGGGGAGCAAGCAAAGCTTTATCTGCATTTGCAGCCACTCCCCAGTGCTAGCATCACTGCTTCAGCTCCACTTCAGATCATTGGGCATTAGATTCTCATAGGAGTGCCAGTCCCTGGTGCCAAAAAGGTTAGGGACCACTGGTTTAAAGGACTTTGCAGATGTGATTAAATTAAGGATTTTTAGATGGGGAGGTTATCTTGGATTATCCAAGTGGGCTCAATATAATCATAAGGTCCTTATAAGAGGATCAGAGTCAGTGGCAGATGTAACAATGAAACCAAGAGGTTGTAATGATGTGAGGAAGGGGTCACAAGCTAAGGAAGGCAGGTGGCTTCTAGAAGGGCAAGTAAACAGATTTTCCTACGAAGTTTCCAGATGGAATGCAGCCCTGCAGGCACATTGATTTTAGATGTCTGGCCTCCAGATCTGTTAAAGAGTAAATTCATGCTCTTTTAAGTAAGTTTGTAATAATTTGTTTCAACAGCAATAGAAATCTATAGTCCTCTAATTGGTCTCCCTATCTCCTTCCTTGTCTCTCTACAGTGCATTCTCCATACCACAGACAGGGAGATCTTTTAAAAATGTAAATTAGATAGTCACTGTCCTTTTTAAAGAAGAAGTTTCTCTTTTCATCTAGAACAAAATCCAAGTTTACCAGGCCATAGGCCCGAAATGAGCTGATTACCGGTTACCCCTACAAGCTCCCCTATTCTTTCACTCCTCCTTCCACATGCCTTCTCCACTCCCCTACCACCTCCAGCCTTGTTGAAACAGGACAACTTGTTTCTCTTTTGGGGCCTTTTTTTCCTAGGCATTCCTTGTTGTCCGAAACAGTTTTGTCCCCAGATCTCTGAATGGCTGGCTATTCCCTTTAGCTTTCAGCTCTGTCCTCCTCCTCAGAGATTTCTCTGACCTCAACCTAAAGTAGTTCCCTTGATGCTCATTTGTATCATTCTGTTTAGTTGTCCTCACAGCACTCATTGTCTGAAGCTATACTTCTTACTAGTTTTATTGTTTATTCCCTCTCTACTCCTTTAACACAAGTTCCAGGATATCAGAAACATGTCTTGTCTTATCTTGTGCTGATCCCCAACTCCTACTATAGCAGTGCCTGGCACAAGCTAAGACCCTCTCAGTAAAAACCCATTGCATGACGAATGCTTAACTTTACAGAGGGCCTAGGGTTCAAGTTGGCTACTGGCATAGCATGGCCTCCAACATAGATCTCGACTGAATCCAGAGGTAAAACTAAGACCGGGTTCCAGTCCCTCTTGCTAGAGGCCCTTAAGGGTCACTCAGTCTGGTCAGAGAAGAGGGAGAATTCAAAAGACTGTCATAGGAATTTATAATAATAATGACAATGATAATGAAAACAACAGCTAATGCTTATCGATAACTTTCTATGTGCCAGGTACTGTTCTTGGTGTTTAAAAGAAATTCATTTACTCTTCAAAACCACACTGTGAAGTAGATACCATTACGCTCCTCACTTTAATGATGAGGAAACTGAGGTACCTTACTGTTAGATAACTTGCCCAACATACAGCTGAATATACACAACTCTAGGTTTTTATCAAATCTTTCTTTCGCGCTCCCTCGTCCCCTCACTGGGGTGACAGGATTTCTCCCCGGTGAAATCTCTGAGAGCCCAAATATCTGCGGGGTCGTTCCTCCCCCGGGACAGGAGGGGGCGTCCCAGAGACGGGGCGGAGAGAGGGTAGAGGCAGGGATTGGTGGAATAGAGTTGAAACCTAATAGAGGAAGTCCCGCCCAGTTTGGGCGGGACTTCCTGCTCCAATTTCTTGGCTCTTATGCTGACGGAGCGGATACAGCGGAACGGGGATGGTGCTGCTCGAGAGCGAGCAGGTATAGTTAGAGATGGTCGGCCGAGGGACGGATGCGGTTCGGGGTTTGGCTCGGGACCTCTGTATCCTTCTGCGGGCGGAACTGGGATTTGACGCGGCGAGGTCTTGGAGCTGCTTAATGGGACTGGATTTTTTTGTGTGTTCCAGTTCCTGACGGAGCTGACTAGGCTCTTTCAGAAGTGCCGGTTGTCGGGCAGCGTCTTCATCACCCTGAAGAAGTGTAAGCAGCTGTCTATACGGCAAGGCCGGAAGGAAGCTGGGAGACTGAGCTATACCCAGCTAGACTGGCCTTGGGTGTCCAGTTTCTAGGAGCCATGAATGGAGTCTGCGGCGCATCCTTGCCCTTCCTTACTTTACTCCACCTTTGTACTGGGCACATTCAGGGCTGAGAGACTGGAGGATATTGGGGATTGTTGCTGGTGCAGCTCCCAGCACTTAGCTCCTTGAGCCGTTTCCATTTACAGCGGGTCCCAGCATGTCAGGGCTCTTTTTTTTTTGTCACGGATCTCAAATCCCACTATTAGTGGGATTTAATCTGTTTAGATATTACAATATTCTCGTGGAAGTAGCAGATAGTTTCCCAAGGTTTGGCCAAACCGTTGATTATGGTGGTTCAGGTGGTTAACAGAAGTAGAGCAGTGCTGGTGGAGTAGATATCCTCTTCATATCCCTTCCCTACTTAACTTTTTAACTTATTAACTGCTTGTTAACGTCTGTGGCTATGTTCACCAGGATGTATTTTTCACGCAGATGATGGTAGAACTAAACCCGTCCCAAGGAAAGGTTCCGTGGAGGGCTTTGAGCCCTCAGACAACAAGTGTCTGTTAAGAGCTACTGATGGGAAAAAGAAGATCAGCACTGTGGTGAGATGAATTCCTAGCACTACAATTTTGGAGTTTAAAGACTTAAAACTTAACTGAGGATAGGACATATCTGAAACAGGTTTTAAGTAAAGGCTAGTAATTTTGTAGCTCCCGAGCTGTTTTAGGATCAGGGCCGCCTTTTATCACCCTAGTAGTAGAAAACTCAAGAGCACAATTGAAATCAAAGTAGAAGTCAACATTTGTTCTGAGATTTTTTGTGGAAATGAGCAAATTGGTCCTTACTCATAGTAGTAAGGTGCAGTTGGCATAAATATGTGATTACTTAATTCTTTTACTTACTGCGCTGTGCCTTCAGTGAACAGTTTCTGGTCCCAGATGATGCTTTTAATTTGATTATTCCTTTATCTTTGAGGTTCATGTAGCAAGAATGTTGCTATGTTATGCTTAGTACTAGAGAGAGTATAAATTGAGTCAAAAGCCTTATGTTCCCTTTCAAGGTGGAGATGAGCAAAACAAGACGACTCCCTGGATTCCAAATGAATACAGGCATACCTCGTTTTATTGAGATTTACTTTATTGCGTTTCCCAGATGTTGTGTTTTTTACAAATTGAAGGCAAGACCCTCCACCAGTGAAAAGATTATGACTTGTTTTATACTCACTTTACTGTGGTGGTCCTAAACAGTACCTGCAGTATCTCTGAGGTGTGCCTGTACTTTATTCTGCTGGGGCAGGACCAGATTGTCCCCCAATATCAGTTTAGGATATTCACCAGAGTGTAGATACTAATGAGTTGATGTCTCCCATTACCAGTTACCTGGAGAGTACTTTTACAGTAAGGTTTATGTGGTTTTAAAAAATAAAATTGGGTATCATGAAATACAAAAACCTAAGGAATTTTCAGAGGTAGAAATTCTCATTGTGGTAGCTTGCATCTTGCTTAAATAGACCTGAATCGATGGAAGGTAGGTTTAAAGTAAGATGAGGAGGAAATAGTTTAAATGTATCTTGCACAAAAGATTAATACTTAGTCCTTTGACATCTCTCAGAACTCATGGGGGAAAAGTGAGTGCCATTTGTGAAAGAGATTTCAACAGTGAGAAGCACAGTTTCTTTAGGAGGTCACCTCTACCTCTTTCCCATCTTGGTACTGTTCTCATGTGGAAAAAAGTCCAGAGCTACTTTGTTCCTCAGGCAGAGGAAGGTGAAGTAGAAAAATAGCCTTTAGTGTATCATGTCCCTGAAGTTGGAAAGAAATATTTTAAAAATTAGGATGTTGTCTTCTGAAGGCTTTTGAGTTATTATCTAGGGTGAGGCAGGGGATTCCTATATGGATAATAGGGGTGACCTTTTTTTTTTCCAGGTGAGCTCCAAAGAAGTGAATAAGTTTCAGATGGTGAGTTTTTACTGTTCCCTATATTCCCTTTCAGGGCAAGAGTGAGCATAATATTGAACACTGGGTTAACATTGAAATTTAGATTCACTGCTCTCCTATGTGTTACCAATGGTTTATGAGTAAAAGCTGCCAGGCTATACATTTTATTTTCAATACTGTCTTCCTTTTTTGTTTTTTTTTTAAAGCTAGATTTTGTCTTAGGCCTCAGATATGCTCTACTTATAGTATAGTTGAGCAGGAAGTTGCTTGCAGTTTTCCCTTTTTGCTTAAAAAAAAAAAAGTGCAATTTACTTTGGATGTTGCAGAAGCTGTTAGAATGAGAGAATGTTTTCCTCTCACACCATTTTCCTTAAGATACAAGTATCCCACTGTATTATATACTTTATCAGATAGGCTTTCTGATTTTGGCTACATTAAATCCATTATGGAAATGAGGCAGCTGCTCCACCAATTCACATCCCTTCCCTCTAAGGTCATGCTCTGTGTCTTTTAGGCTTATTCAAACCTATTGAGAGCTAACATGGATGGACTGAAGAAGAGAGACAAAAAGAGCAAGAGTAAGAAGACCAAAGCAGCACAGTGAAGGGCACCAGATTCCCTGCTTTCGGCAACTAACCACTGAATTGCTGTTTTTCCTTTCGATCACAGAGCTAGGTTTCTTTTTCCCCTACAATAGTTGTTTTCATGTGAGATTAGGGTCATTTTGGATGGAAGAAGTGCTGTGATGTTTACAGGGTAGTTGTAAGAAGCCAGTTTATCTTAGATCTGGCTAATTGGTCTGTGTTGCATAGTCGTATATTCCTGGATTCTTATTTGTCTCTAGCCATATGTTGTTGAAGAGCAATGTATCATTAAACCTGTCTATTTATCAGCACTGGCCATCTCTTATTTATTCCTTTTCCCACCCTACAGTAATAGTTTCTGGCAATAACTACTAATTCTAAATGATGTGATTATGAATAGATTTTAGTCTTGTCTTCTAGGTTACTGAAGTTGAAACCTGATAATTTTCTAAAAAGTTGTGTTAGTTCATGGGTATTCTTCCCAACTGGCTATATAATTTTGTCATCATAGTTCCTTTAGCAAACTTAAATGAGTATTCAGTTTGCTTAACCACCTTAGAATGAGCATATTACAAATTCAAGAATAAAGATTACAAGTTAATGATATTTGATTTCTTTATGCCCTTCAATTTGGACATTTTCATGTGCTTAGTCATTAGGGTTGAGGGGAAGAACAAGGCTGTTTTCTTGTTCTAGCTCCACAAAACCTTTAATGTTACTAAATTTGCAATTAAAAAGCAGCAGATATCTGAAAGCATTTATTCAAAAAGATAAATTTATAATATATTACATATAAAAACAGCTCAACTTTTAGGACAGCTACTTAGAACGTAATTTAAAGTTACAATAA
The DNA here is from genome assembly GCA_028627145.1 of Eidolon dupreanum. Lineage (NCBI taxonomy): Eukaryota > Metazoa > Chordata > Mammalia > Chiroptera > Pteropodidae > Eidolon > Eidolon dupreanum. The sequence goes on from CM053509.1 coordinate 55,641,469, forward strand.
CTGTACAACATTTTATAGTATACACTCCTGTCTGAACAGTGTAATAACTGTTCTTTAGGATTAAAATAAGATTCTGTAGTAATCATCTCTGTAGCTATATAGGAATAGCACGGACACCCTACAAAAGAAAGGAAAAGGCAGGGTCAATACAATGAGTAAAGAACAGGTAAATAAAGTATTTTATGACACAACTGTAGTTTTGTTTAATCAAAAATAAGATAGAAGGCTGAGACCTAAAACATTACACAAATTTTATAGAAGCTGTGAGTGGCAAGGGGCTGTAGTATAAGGTATACAAGGAGACCATCATTTGCTTCACAGGCTTTATTGTTGCCTTTTAAGCGGAAAATAACATGAACTGGCGTCTGGCATGAGGACATAAAGCAAAGTAGTCACAGCTATCATTTAAGCATTTCTAGGGGTTAACTGGATGATTAAAATTACAGCTGGGATAGCTACTGCTGGGACCGCTGTGTTGTGTTATTGACAATATCGTGACTGATTCACAGTCCTGAGCAAGATTTACTGGTTACCAGTTGTAGCTGCAATAGCTTATCAACCATCAAACCTCAACAAGACAAAATATGTCACTTTAAAACCCTTCCTTGAATTTTAACCCATGTTGAAATCTGTGATGCTAACGGGATAACTTACTTTTTTTCTACTTTGATGTTATAAATTTCATCGCAGACTAATTTGAGGTATCTTTGCTTTGGCAGGCGTGACAGCAGCTGCTTCACAGTTGTGTTAAATGCCTGTTCATCAGCATCCCACTAGGAAAAAAATAGATAAGGCTTCACAACAGGTACTAGGGTTTATTAACTGGCTTTTTCTGGGTCACTAATGAAATGCTAGTGCATGCCTCCCTTAAGTATACTGAAGAAATTGTTATAAGGAGATAGAACTGGTGGGGAAACTGCCGAGCATCCTTCTTTGAAGCATCAATTTTCTTTATAACAGACACCTTACTAGATCCTGATAACAATGCTGCGGCCTGTGTGCCAATGTGACTTTAGACCAGTTATTTCTGCCTATTGTTAACTTTGTGTAAAATGGAGATAACCACCTCTGATGTGCATCCATTTAAGTGGATCATAAGACAATACGTTGCTGGTATGGTGGTACATGCTTATTTACAAGACCACAAAAGAAAATATATGAAATGTTAGTTCTGGGGCAAAGTTCATTTTTCATCTAATCTGTGACTAATCTGTGTTTAGTCACACAGTATTTGATGTGACATGTTGCAAATATCACCTAGAGCCATGATTATAATTGAGCAGTCTTAATAGTAAAGGTTTAACCCTTAAATTTTAAAAAGTTCTTATAAGGACCTAAATTTTTACAAAAAGATCTTTCATATAGTTCTGCTTCTACAAATGAGCTTCCCTAGTTGGAATGAAGGTTTGTACGAGGCAGAAGAGTATGTACAGTGGTTAAGAACACACATTCTATTAGTCTGCCTAGGTTCAAATCCCAGCTCTGCTACTTACTAGTTAGGTGACCTCAAGTAAAATATTTAATTTCTCTACTTCTGTTCTCCATAAAATGCTTCTGTTTACCTGTAAAATGGGGATACTAATGGTACCTCTCTCAGGGTTATTAAATGAGTCAATATTTGTAAAATGCTTAGAACAAGGCCTGCCAGAGCCTGACACTCAGTAAAAGCACTAGGTATTTGTTAATCTGAAATTTAGAAAATTTACAAAATCTAGAAAAGTATGATTCTTTCAAAATCTGATTTAGTATTTAATATATGTTACATAAAAGGAACAATGCTACCAAATTCCTGGAGCTGCCAGAAAAAACATCTGATATGACTAAGAAAATAAAGCCATTTTCAATTTTCTTTTGGCAAATTAACAGCAAAGCTTTGGGATTTTGAAAACCACAATGCAGAAGAGTTATCTTGCTTACCTCTAATGATAAAAACTGTAAGATTGTTTCTTTGGGTAAATCCACCTGTCAATATACAGAAATGTACGTCATTATCAGAGAACCCCAGGTAGCACATATTGACTTGTGACGATGGTGTGTCACTGTGGCTGGAGCAACATGAATAGTGCTAAAAGAGTCTGGGATGCTGTGGTGCTATAAAGTGGACTTAATGAACCATGCAGTAATAAGATCTCAGCACTGGTGAACTAATACCCGGTCCTCACAAGTTACACTCCAGAGGTTGGACACTGCCACCTGTACTCAGTGTAGGCTTAGTGAGGCAAAGGCCTGAAATATTTAGAAAAATTATTTTCATATTTACTCCCCCATCTTTCAAGGAAGAAAGGAGAAACAAGCAAAACCTTCAGTTCTCCCCAGTTTTTCACAGATTTAGATTTTACATGTGGTTCACATCAGTGATAATAGGCTTGAAGCCCAATACGGCTGATGTTGAGCACCCTGACCTCTGAAGAAACTACTTTGACAGCATAGACAGAAGCAATCCTCAAAACGTTAAAGAAAGCCACTTACAGCCAAAATTTCAATTTCACTGCTTTTCTGATGTAAGTTGGCAAGGGAGGTCTGAAGTCGAGTTTGTACCTAAAAAAGGAAACATGTCAGAATTCAGAACCTGTCAAACCAAGCCATCTTTCTTGCCATTTTATGTCCTCTTCCAGGAAACAGTCACAGGTGACAAACCGAGTCCTACAAGGGATCCCAAATATTATCCTAGAACTTGCTCTTAATCCACCTTGGGAAGATGAGTAGTCTATTATGATTTCAGGAGAAATGAGATTTTACAGCTTATTTTTATTATTTGTTTCATAATCCACCTGGTTGCTTATTTCTTTATAATTCTGAAAAGATACCCAGTGAAAAACTCAGTGCAGTGAAACAGTGCATGTAGAAGCAGAAAGATTATATTAAGCTCAATTTGGCAAAAGGGGAAGGTCACAGCAATGAGAACAAGGAACTGAAATATGGTAGGTGTTGAAAGCGGTATAAAGATGTGGAAAATGAATTACCACCCAACATCCTGAGAAACAGCCAGGAGAGCTTACAAAAATGAGGTAACCTCATTTTTCATCCTTCAAACTATTTACGTTTCTAAAAAATGATTGCTCCCTAACACCCTCTTCCCAAGTGAGGCCAATGTGAAGACTGTACTCGTTAGCACTGTCCATATTGCTGTTCCTACTGTCCCTCCCATTTGAAATACCCTAACCTCTTCCTCCCTGCTGATTTCAGTCCTTCAGGGATCACCTCCATGAAGCAAACACTGACTTCTGTCTCTCCCATATGTCTGTAATACACTCTAACACTCACATTAAATATATTTAATTTAGCATTCCATGACTTATTTTCACCAGCTGTCCTCCAACTATAAAATACATATGCTTCTAAGGTTATTAATTCTTTGAGGATTGGGGCCATGTCCTATGTCTTTTATATTTCACATGGCAGCACAGAATCAGGCATATAGCAGATACCAAAAACATGTATGCAATGAGAAACCTGCCTCAAGTCTTGGGATAGATCTCTTCTGCTTTGTTATTTATGACAAAGACAAACCCCATCTGCCATCAGAGCCAGGTCAGAATTTTTTTTGTTTAGATCCAGCAATGCTGACAACAGCTGCTTCTAGGTGCCCACAGTCCACACTGACCCTTCTTTGGAGGACAGCTGGGGCAGAATCCTGGCACCAGAGAGATGTTTTGTGTTGATGGAACTTTTAGAAGCTGTCAAGTTCGGGAAGTGGGAAGAAAATATTTCCAGGAAGCTTTATTTCTATCTCCTGCTTTCTTCCTTCTTTGTAGCTCCCATCAGAAAGCCATGGAAACTGACTTGTACCTGAGTTTCATACCGCCGCCTTGTGCTGGCTGACAGCTTCTCCGGGGCTATCACACTCACAGTGGGAACAACTGCTGCTCCATGGATTTCAAACAGACCTGAAACAAAGAGTTTCAGAATTCACGGCCTTATCTGGTCCTATGTTCTATAATATACCACTAAGTGTGGGGTGGGGGGAGATTATTAATAGAGTCCACCCTAGTGTGATTCTATGGGCTAGACTGTGTCTGGGCCTTGTTTTCCCTTCTCTCTCTGCAACTGCCTGCACATGCCCCAGGAAGAGCCCAGAACTCCAATACCCGGCAGTTTTGATGCTTCTGTGAAGACCACCCACCTTCTTTCTTCAAGTGGGAGTGGGAGGTGACAAAGACAGAAGGAGGCAATATGAGTCACCAAAACCTCATGAACCTAAGAAAAAAAATCAGTATCTCTCAAACTCTTCCTTAAATTCCTCCAAATATTTGAAATCTGATGGTGGCAGTCAATGCTAACAGAAATAAACCCAAAAGACCCAATTCTCTTAAAAGCCAAAGATGTCTTCTCGTGTACTTAATTGGGACATTTCTTTTTCCGTAAGATAAATGTGACAAAACTATAACTATCACTGCTGTTCCCCCATGGATTTCATGAAAACAGAATGTATAGAATGTCTTTCTCTAAAGGATTTCAAAATACTTTTTTTCCAGCTTATGTATAGGGAAAATTTCCAGGAAAATTATCTACATCTAAACTATACAATAAACTAAGTCAAAGTAAGATTAAAGCACTTGTAAAAATAAGACAGTAAGAAAGAGACATAATAGGATCAGAAGAGTCACCAAATGCCTAGTTGATTTATTATTTTCTAGGATGTGGGTTTCCAAATATAGGGATAAATTCCATTCGGATACAATTAGTTGTATATATGCTACCTTAAAAATATATTGTTTTGATGTACAAAGAGTTAGCCATAGTCATAAGTGCTTAGAGCAAACACAAATACATAAAAGCATTATTATGTTTCTATTATAATTAGTAATTATACCTGAAGCATTAGAAAATGACCCCTTCAGATTCTGTACTGCAAGATTATCAGAAGCTTCTCTAAAAACAAGCAAACAAAAACAATTAGAAAATGGTCAATAAGGCCAAAGCAACAGTTACTTACAGTGAGCTATACTTAGAGTGAACCATTTTTTAAATATAAAAGTATTTAACAAATATTGGTTATTAGTGAAGGAAAACAAAAAACAAAAAATTTGTACTTAATTATGCTTTTAGTCAAGAGCAAGTAAAAATTATAAAGGATGTAATTTCAAATTAACAAATGCCTAAGACAACATTCTGATTTATTCAGCTGGGTTTGAATTCCTGGCTAACATAAGCCAACTGCGATGAAATATAATGGGTGTTCTTTGCGGTACCCTCACAATACAAGGAAACAGCAGTGGCAGGTCCCACCTTCATTATGGCAGCAACCTTGGCGATCATCCACAGGAGAACATTTAGTAAAAAAAGGAGATTCTTTCAAAAGCTGTGAATTAATTTTTATACTTTAAGAGACAGCATCACTCTATCCTTGGAAAATGGAAATAATCATTTATATGGAGGAAAGATTTTGAACCTTTTGCTGCTAAAAGTAGAGCCCATCTGGCCTTTTAAGTGTCTTAATAATATTCACCTGAACTCACTATTAGTTGATTTCTTGTGTTTTCTTCTAAACCTATGTCTTTGATTTGGATCTGTAATCCTAATTGGTGACTTCGAAAACATATTCCCTCAGAAAAAGCCTGATGGTCAATTATGCAAGCTGGGTCCAGAGGGGAAGGAGTGGAGCAGGGAGGGGGAAGAAAGCAAAAATGTTATTTTTATATATGCCAGGATTTGTCCGTCTTGGCATTACTGACATTTTGGATCAGATAGTTCTTCATTGGGAGGAGGGAAGGAGTCAGTCCTGTGCACTGTAGGATGTTTAGTGGGATCCCTCGTCTTTACTAGATACCAGTAGCACCACCAGTAGTTAACAACCAAAAATGTCTGCGAACATTGGAAAATGTCCCTTGGAGGGCAAAACTGATGCTTGTTGAGAACACTGATATAAGTCAAAAAAAGTTGAGTATTGTATTTTCTGTTTATGAGCATATATATGAGTTACAAATATAGAGAACAGCTTAAAGAAAATTAAGACCCCTTGTAATCCCACTCAGAAATAACTACAATTAAAAATGTGGTACATTACTCCAGACATTTTTTTGTATATGAGCTCTGTATTTTGGTTGAGAAAATTGGGATCATATCATGCATCCTATTTGTGGTCATCCTTCCATGTCAATAGACTCAGCTTGACTAGAATCATTTTTAAAGGGTGCACAGTATTTCACTGTATTTACCATAATTCAAACTACCAATGAATATTGTGATGTTATAATAAAGTAAGAGATTCTCAAATTGTGGTCCAGGTACCCCTGGAGGTCCCTGAGATTCTTTCCCAGGGGATCTGTGAGCTCAAAATTATTTTCACAATAATTCTAAGATGTTAATTATCCTTTTTATTCTCATCCTCTCACAAATGTGTAATGGAATTTTCTAAAGCACAAGAGACTGAATACAGAGCAGATATGACAATGTAGTTTCTCCTATTAAGGCATTAAGAAGATTAAAAAGATGGAAAACAATGCATTAACAGTATCTGGAACATGTGAAACACTGCTGCTCTTTTTATTAAATTTGTTTTGGAATATAGTTATTTCCTATTAAAAATGTTTAGGTTATTTTAAAATAAGTAATTATTTAAAAATGTTTACATTTTAATTTCTAGCAGGAATTATTAATAGATATAACCTACATAAACAAACTCTTCAGGGTCCTCAAATAATTTTTAAGGGTATAAAGGGATTCTGAGACCAGAAAGTTTCAGAACTGCCAGTACAAACAATGCCTTGATAGATATCTTTGTATATATCCTGCAGGAATAATTTTTACTATAAATTCCTGAAATTGCTGGGTCAATTTTTTCTTATTTTTAGTTTTAAGGCTTTTACTTACTGTATTAAATTCCCATCCAGAGAGTTGAACCAATTATATTCCCATTATAAGTATACGAGATCCTTTCCTAGAACATAGATCTTTCAAATACATTGACAAAACACTACTGACCAACAAAGATATTGGCAGGTAGATTTGGCTCCTTCGGCTTTTCAAATTGATAAAATATTCTTTGACATGTTATAAAGAACAAACTAGTCTTACACAGGAAGTCATACAATTAAACTGCTGAGTTCTTCAGAAGCAATAAAAAGGTTCATTAAAAGTTATCCTGACCTATCTTTATTTCCCCAAATAATCAAATTGACTAAAAATAAATGTAAGTTCTATATAGGTAGTTGTGGCTGGTTTTCTGGGCTTTTGCTTACTCGTTACCTGATAGTTCTTTCATCGCTGACTTTAGTCCGCAGTTTCTGCACAACGTGGTCCACAAGATCAGACTCCAGCACACGTTTCTCTGTTTGCCTTTCCTTCTCGAAAGATTTAACCTTAAGAATGAAACAGATCCATCATTTCTAAAGCCAACAGGCTAAATCAGGATACCACAGGAAGAATACTCAACAGTGTAGGTAGGTGGTTCTTAGCCAGGGGTGATTTTGCTCCCCACAGGACATTTGGTCATGTTTGGAGATATTTTTGGTTGTCATAGCTGTAGAGGGTATTACTGGTCTGTAGTGGGTAGAGGCTAGAGATGCTGCTAAACATCCTACAATGCACAGGACAGTAGCCCGCACAAAGAATTATCTGCTAGCCAGCCTTTATCTTTGGGACAATCTACTGAAAGAACTGCCAGTACCTTTGCTATTTCATCTAATTAAAAGGCCCTTTAGCACCTACCTATATCCTGCCCATTCATAAGGATCCAACATAAATCCTACCTCTACCCCAAAGACTTCCTTGCTACCTCTGAAATAATCTTCCAGGCTGATGAACCCTCAGAGAACTTTCTCTGTAGGACTTTCATAACATTTAGTATTGTTCTAGGTCATAATCATGCAAAAATGTCTTATGTTCTCTACCAGATTATAGGATCCTTGACAGCAGGGTCTGTGGCTTAAATGTTCCTGTGCCCTTCATGGCCCTAAATTTAACCCTCCCACATTATGAATGCTTAAAATGCTTTTGCTGAATGGATGAATGAAATGATGTACTGCCCTTCAAATATGAAGATAATCTATCATTAACAGGCAGAAGCAAGATTCAAAAGAGCTAGACAGGCTGAAATAATGTTGAAATGAACAAGATCACATTTAATTGGAATAAATATGAAGTCCTGTAATTAAGTCATCATTGTGGAAGGTCAGCCAGACATGGTGATAACTGAGAAGTCCAGGGGGTTTTAGTTAATAAATTTAGTATGAGCCAAGAGTCACTTATAGGCTGTTTTAGGAGAAATACGGTATCTGGATTGAGGCAGGTCAGAGACCCTTCCCATTTAGTCAGAACATGCTTACAGCACTCTGTAGAATTCTAGTATCACGTTTAAAGACAGACACTGACAGGGTTAAGTGTGTCTAGAGAAGGTTAACTAGGAGAGTCAAGGATGTGGAAACTATGTTATGAGGAATGGCTTAAGTAACTAGAATGTTGAAACCAGAAAAGAAGACAAAGTGGCATGGCAGCTATCTCCTGAAATTTATTTGAAAGTAGTTGGGAGGAGGAGGATGAATTAGATTTGTTACCTTGACTACTCCAGGGTGTAGAACTAGGACCAGTGAAATTTTGAGAAGCAGATTCTGATTCAAGTTTTTAAAATTTGCTAACCATGACAGCAGTGCATTATGAATTGTCCAGCAGATGCTAGAAAGTCAGTCATCTCTTGGTCATGTCGCAGGAGCAATCACTGCTCTGGAAGAGGCCTGATTGATGACGTTAGGGTCATTTATGGTTTTGTGACTAACAAGCATTTGGGGACTTCCATATCTGCCCATGAAGGAGTAACTACGAGAATTGTCCTCCTGACTTAAACTAGGAACCAGATGAAACATAAACAGTGGTTTTAAGGCATGGGACAACCAGCAGTGGACTGTCACCTCTGAGAGAAGGATAACAAAGTGAGCCTAGGAGTGCCCCAGGTTACTGTGTTGAGGAAGTTTGCAGACTGCAGTGCCAGGAGGGGGGAACTTAAGCAGAGGCCAGGTATCGTGCTGAGTAGAGGAGACAGACTAGAGTTTAGGCAGGCCAAATGGGCTAGAAATTATGGGCAGAGGACCGAGGAGGAGAGAGCTACAAATTCACAGAGGAAGATTTCTGAAGCTCTGCAGAGGAGTCTACTCACATTTTTGGCAGAGAACTGATTGTACATGGGTGAGAGGAAACTATCCAAGGCTGAGGAAACAGCCGCCAGATAGGAGTAAGCATAATAATTTCTGGAACTTACGGGGCCGTGAATGCCAGATTAGAGAGATCTCATAACACACAGGACGTGAGGCAGAATCTTCCAAAGGGTATTGACTTAGTAGTGGAGCTACATTAGGCTGAGACTAAAGGCTGTCCTGGATGTGTCCTAACAAAGCTTAAAATCAAGCCTGGAAAGGATCAAACAGAATCCAAGAATCCTAACTATATCCCAGAACAAAGCTCAACAATATTTATATAAACATAAAAAAACCTGGCATGTAAAAATGTAAAATTCATAATGTCCAACAACCAATCAAAAATTACTAAGCACACAAAGTGGTAAGAAAATATAATCAAGTGAAACATTAATAGACAGAACAGACCCAGAAATGTTGGAGATAGTGGAACTAGTAGACAAATATCTTAAAACAACTATTATAAAGCTTATAAAGAATGGAAGGAAAACAAGAACTATGAGGAGAGAAATGGAAGACATAAAGATGTAACTTGTACAGATGAAAATATTACAATATCTGAAATAAATGCACTGGATGGGATTAAAGACTGCAGAAAAGATCAGGGACTGATTCAGAATAAAGCAGAGACAGGAGAGAAAACAACAAAACAAAGAGTCTCAATGAGCTGTTGGGCAATATCAAATGATTAACATACTGTAATAGAGTTTCAGAGGGAAAGAGGGAAAGGGACAAAATAAATTGAAGGAATAATGTATGAAAATTTTCCAAATTTGATGAGTACCACACATGTACAGGTCAGAGAAGCATTATGAATACCAAGTATTAGAAACAAAGAACACCACACTGAGGCACATTATATTTAAATTGCAGACAACTAGTGACAAAAAATCTTAAAAGCTGCCGGAAATGAAAAAAAGATACATTACATACAAAGGAGCAAAGCAGACTTTTTAAAAATCAGGTCAGAAGATTTTAAATACATCTTCAAAGTGCTAAAAGAGAAAAACTGTAAATCATGAATTCTATATGTAACAAAAAAACTCTTTAAAAATAAATGTGAAATGAAGACTTTTTTCAGACCAATAACAGCTGAGAGAATTCATTACCAGCAGACCTGCATCAAGCAGAAATATTAAAGGAAGCTTGCCAGGCAGATGGAAAATTAAATCAGAATGATATCTGGCTCAATACAAAGGAATAAACAGTTTCACAAATGGTATATATAAAGAACATTTTCCCACTTATTTACAAACCTCTTTAAAAGATAATTAACAAAACCAAAATATTAACAATGTATTATGGAATTTATAGCATATATAGAAAAAAAATATTTGCCAATCATAGCACAAAGGATGAAAGAGGGAAATGAAAGTATTCTGTTGTAATAGCCGTCTGTTATAATATATGTGAAGGTGTATAATATTTTTTGAAGGCAGAAATGTGATAGGTTAGAGATGTATACTATAAACCCTAGAGAAATCACTAAAAAAATCCTACCAAAAACAGTTATAGTCAGTAAACCAACTGCAGAGATAAAATGGAAGAATAAATTTAAAGAAACCATGAAAAGAGAAAAACTGAAAAAAGAACAGGCAGTAAAATGTTAGATTTAAACTTAACCATTTCAATAACTGCATTACATATAAATGGTTTAACTGCTTTAATTAAAAGGTTAGTTGTCAGAATACATAAAAAAGCAAAAACACGACTAGTGACTATCTCTAAGGAACCCACTTTAAATATAAACAAACAAGATAGAAAAGGATAAGCCATGCAAACATTAACCAAAAGACTTCAGAACAAGAAATATTATCTGAGATAAAGAATATTTCATAATGATAAAGAGGTCAATTCATCAAGAAGATATAAAATCCAAAATGTGTATTCACCAAACAACAGAGTTTCAAAATACATGAAGCAAAAACTAATAGAACTAAAAGGAGAAATAGATAAATCTACAATTATAGCTGGAGATCAACACTCCTTTCTCAGTAATTGATAGGACAAGTAGACAAAACAGTTTAGTAAAGACAAAGACGACTTACATAATGTTATCAGCTAACATGAGCTAACTGATGTTTATCAAACACTCCTCCTAACAATGCAGAATACATATTCTTTCCAAGAGTACATGAAACATTTACAATAACAGACCATATTTTAGACTTTAAAACCTGTCTCAGTAAATTTAAAGGACTGAAATCATACAGAGTATTATTTCTGGCCACAAAGGAAATAAACTAGAAATCACTGAAGAATAATTTCTGGAAAATACCCTCTTCGGAAATTAAACAACACACTTCTAAATAACCTACGGATCAAAGAAGAAATCATCAAGGAAATTAGAAAATATTCTAAGTGTAGTAAAAACAAAAGCACTAAATGTAAAAATGTGTGGCATGCAACCAATGCAGTACTTAGAGTGAAATTTATAGCATTAAATGCTTATATTTAGAAAAGAAGAAAATCTAAAATCCCTGATCTAAGCCAGGTGGCCGGCAACTTCTTTTCTGTAAAGGGCCAACTAGTAAACCTTTAGGCTTTATAGGTCACACAATGTCTCTGACACACACTCTTCTACTTCTTCTTTTTAAAACAGAACATAAAAACGATTTGTAGCTCATAGGCCATCCAGAAATAAGCTGTGGGCTGGATTTGGCTTGCAGGTTGTAGTTTGTCAACCTCTATCTAAAGTTCTGTCTGTTGATCTACCATATAATCCAGCAATCCCTCTACTGGGTATTTACCCCAAAGACTTAAAAAATCATATCCATAAATATATTTGCACACCAATGTTCATAGCAGCATTATTCACAGTGGCCAGGACGTGGAAGCAACCGAAGTGTACAGAGACTGGCTGAAGAAGCTGTGGTACATATATACAATGGAATATTACTCAGCCATAAGAAGAGATGAAATACTGCCATTTGCGACCACATGGATGGAACTCGAGATTAATCATGCTAAGTGAAATAAGCCAGACTGAAAAAGTTGAAAATCACATGGTATCACTTATATGTGGGATATAAACCTAAAAGGGACAAAGGAACAGGACAAACAAACAGACTCATGGACATGGACATGGACTATGGACTAGTGGTTACCAAAGGGGTAGGGAGTGGGGGAGGTGGGGGAAGGTAGATAGGGTAAAGGGGGTCAAATATAGGAGGATAGGGGGAGGGTGAAGTGGGTAAAGGGGATCAAATATATGGTAGCTGAAGGAAACTGGACTTTGGGTGGTAAACACATAATAGAACATACAGATGTTAAATTATAATGTACACCTGAAAATTATAATTGTATTAACCAATGTTATCCCAATAAACTTAATTAAAAAAAAAATAAAAATAAAGTTCTGTCTGAAGAAATCAGAAAAACAAAAAACTAAATCCCAAATTAGCAGAATAAAGACAATAATTAAGAATGGAAATCAATAAAGTAAAAAACAAACAAAACCCAAAAATCATTGACACCAAAAGCTGGTTCTCTGAAAAGACAAAATTGATAAACCTCTAGCCAGGCTGATCAGGGAAAAAAAGAAGGATGACATAAATTACTAATATCAGGAATGAAAGAGGGATATCTCTACATATCCTAAAGATAGTAAAACAAGGAAATATTTGAAAACCTAGATGAAACGGAACCATTACAGGAAAGATACAAACTACCAAAACTCACTCAAGAAGAGGCAACCTGAATACCTAAGTCTAGGCTTTACTGGTAAATTCTACCAAATATATGAGGATGCGATAATACCAATTATACATAAAATCTTCTAGAAAACAGAAGAGAACACTGTCCAGTTCATTTTATGAAGCCAGCATTACCCTGATATCAAACCAGACAGATATTATAAAAGGGGGAAAATGTTGATTTTTTTTCCTTTAAAAACAGAAATAAAGGTTATGAGGTGGCTTAATTATGTGCATTTTTAGTTAAATGCAATGTAGTAAAACTTGTTAGTAAGCAGCCAGAGGATATGCCAGTCACAGTATCAGCTCTAATTATTCTTATTTTCATAGACAGAAAGAGAAAACAAGGGGCGAAAGTAGAAAAAAACTATAGCCACAGTTTTTATTTATTTAAGCTCTAGGAAGTGCTTGGATTCAAATTCTCTCTTCTTCATTTTATATACTCTTTCCAATAACAAGCCCAGCAATGCAGGGAGAGTGAAGTAATGAATTTCCATCCACACCCAAGGCCAGGGCCTCAGTGGGAACCTGTGTGCTCCACAGTTAACAAAGAGTTTTAGAAATCTGTTGAACTGTGAAAGATTTCCTCCAGTCTTTACCTTGACATAGCTTCCTTCTTTATCTGAGACGAGGGCCACATATGTGATTTCATGATGTCTGCAGTACTCCTGTAATTCTTCCTGGGACTGAAATAAATAAGCACAGTGTATGATATAAATACAGAGCACTTGGAGCAGCTTCAAGTAATTAAGGAGAATGAAAACACTGTTCAATTGTATTCTCAAAGTGAACATGCTGACATCAGGGGTTATAAATATTAAGCAAGGAAAGTACAGATTTCAAAGGAGAAATAAGACCTTTTGTTTTCATTACTTTCACTATTGTTCTAAGGGGCCACTGGCAATCAATATGGTGAGGATACAGTAAGAGGTTTTCAAAGGATTCGAATCCTGATGGAAAGTGTCAAAAATTATGCCCCCCCACCCACCCACCCACATGATTGCTGAGGAAAGCAAAGGCAACACAAGAAATAGTGGCAGGTGAAAAGCAGAACTGAAGCATAAAGCAAAGAATATCAGAGCAGAGAAGCCTGTAGGGGATAACACTGTGCTGGATTGAAGTCACTGTTACAGGGCTTATATTTTACCAAAAGAGCACTTCTCTAACAATTTATGAAATAAGAAAACAAGTGGAAAAGGATACTGCTCTGTCAAATGAATAAAAATTATTGCTCAGCCTACTTCTGACATCAATTTTTATTTAACACCCACAAAAATGAACAGCAGCAGTTTCAGAAAAACCACCTGGCAGGTAATGTGAAAGGAGGAGGAGGGAGGGTGGGAGTTGTTTCCCCAGGCATCTCTTCATGCTCTGGGGCACCTTGAGTGTGGGTGAATGTGTGTACAACTTGGATGATCACCTACTGGTGAGCCACGCAGTGATCAGAAGTTAGTAATCTAAAGGCCCCATATTCTAAAGGGCAGGCAGGTGTGGGGTGATCTGACGCTACAACACACTAAACATAGAATACCTTGGGGAATTGTGATAGGCTGGTTGTGGCCTGCAAAGGTGTCCACATCCTAATCCCTAGAGCCTGTGAATATGCTACCTTGCATGGTAAAAGGAGCTGTGCAGATGCGATAGTTAAGAATCCTGAGATAGGGAGATTTTCCTGGATTATCTGGGTGGGCCCAGTGTAAGAACAAAGGTCCCTGTGAGGAGACAGGAGGGTGAGAGTTAGAAATGTAAGGATAAAAGCATAGATCAGGGAGGAAAAAAGATGCTATGCTGCTGAGTTTGAAGAGAGGATGGGGCCATAAACCAAAGAATGCAGGAGTCCTCTAAGAGCTGGGAAAGGTGATGAAATGGACTCTCCCCACAAAGCCACCAGAAGGAATCACCTTATCGACAACTTGATTTGAGCCCAGTGGTACTGATTTTAGACTTCTGAATTCCAGAAATGTAAGCTAATAAACTTGTGTTATTTTAAACCACTAAGTTTGTGGTAATTTGCTACTGCAGCAATCAAACTACAGCAGGACGCGACTCTAACCACAGAGATAAATAAGAGTTTGAGAACCTAAAGCCACTGAAGGTAACTTGCTGTGGAAACCACTCACTCACAGGTGCTTTTTGTCTCATTACCTGTGACCAGTCATACATGATTTCTGCTGTGATTCCTGCCATCCAGAGTTTCTGGGTTATGTTGATGGCCCTGGACATGGACATCTGGCCAACACTTACAACCAGGAGGTCACAGGAGCTTATTGTAACCTGGATCAGAAACAGTGATGATATTTAGAAGAGCAAGACTGCAGATGTATAGGTAGGACCAGTGCTGAGCGGGAGGCACCACTCATGTGAAGACAGGCATTTTGAAATCTTATACAGCAACATATGT
The DNA here is from genome assembly GCA_028627145.1 of Eidolon dupreanum. Lineage (NCBI taxonomy): Eukaryota > Metazoa > Chordata > Mammalia > Chiroptera > Pteropodidae > Eidolon > Eidolon dupreanum. The sequence goes on from CM053509.1 coordinate 55,656,693, forward strand.
GCAGAAGTCTTTGTTTCAAAATGATATAGTAAAATGAATAACAGTAAAAAAAACTTTAATATTAGTCTTTTAAGATAGAAATGATTTCAACTACCGTAAGCCATCAGAAAGATATTGTTTTCCTCTGGGAAAACTAACTTGCTTGAAACAGAAAGGAAAAGAATCACTTTTAGCTTTGTAGAGTACAGCAGGATTTCTGAACAAGGGGCTTTGATATAAGTCTGTTAATAACTGCAACATCTCACATTTACATAGCTCATTACATATGAGGAGAGCAAGGCTAGGAAACAATGGATGGATTGTCTGAAGTCCCCAGCTAGAGGCTAAGGACTGAAATGCAAGGACTCATGTCAAGTCTTAGGCTTATCTATCATGGTGAAGACAATCTCTCAAACCCTAGTCTATTGCTGCCACATCCAGGGCTCCATATAAATTACTACAGAGTGAAAGACAACTCAAGGCACACTGGAAAGCAAAGCCAGAACTTACAGGTTCTTCCATGCTGAGGACAGCAGCAGATATCTTGTCTATAGCTACGCTGACCCCAATGGCGGTGGGAACTGGCCCCAGAGCCTGTGGCCCTCTAAACTGCGGAATCTGCAGAGAAAAACACACAGTTCTGGTCATGAAATAGAGAAGAAACTGCAATTACGGGCAAAGCAATGATATAATGGCATGCTCTCTGTCAGCAATTTATCATTCCTTGTTATGCAGAAGATGTATCTGCGTAGCAAGGGCGACAGAGAGTGAAAAGCAAGCACACATGCCAATTAAGGAAAATGGTACTCTAGAACTGTATTATTCAAGATGGCAGCTGCTAGTCACATGTGGCTTGAGCATTTGAAAAATGGCTAATCCGAATTGACATGCGCTATAAGTATAAAATACACACTGGTTGCAAAGATTTAGAATTAAAAAAAGAATGTAAAGTAGCTCATTAATAATTTTGAGATGTTTCATTACATGATGAAATAGTATATTGGGTTAAGTAAATGCTGATTACAAATATTTAGAAAAAGTATATAAAATAAAGTATGTAAAAAAGTACGTAAAAAAAAGAATGAAAAGTAGCTCCTTAATAATTTAAAAATTTTGATTATATGTTGAAACAATATTTTGGGCATACTGCATTAAATAAAATACATTATTAAAGTTAATTCCACCTGTTTCTTTTTATGTAATATTACTAGGCAAGTAAACATGTAACACATGTATGTTCTGGTTCTGGATCCAAGACGGATAGGTATTCTTCTCCCTATTCCTCCTGCTAAGTACGGCTAAAAATCCTGGACATTACATCTAAAACAAACATAAGAAGACTCTGAAGTGGAGAGAAGGTAGTAGACTAGCCAGGATCCACATGACATGTGGCTAGTCCCCCAGGTTTGGTCTTCGCCTCATATATCTTGGATTGGGTGCTGGAGAAACTGGCGACATAGGCATGCCAAGAAGAACCAGCAAAAAAGACCTGATGAAAACCTGCTCTCTCTGGCCAAAAGACCACAAAAGGGGCAACCCAGCAGGACAGAAAACTTTCAGACAGTACCTGCCCTGCTCTAGGCAAACACCATAGGAAAAAAACACATGCTGACTCCCACCAGCAAAGGATGAGTGGGGGCCTACACATTCACCTAGATGTAAGGAGCCCCACCCTAACAAAAGTCCCAGCAGGGTGGCATCAGGGAAGATGAAATAGAAACCAGGACTTAACATGTATCTGCCTGGGGGTAAAGCCCCCACCCCCAACAGTGTCTGTGGAGGCTAGCAACCCCAGGATCCTGGATTCCACTTCTACCTAAGTAGTAACAAGGCCAACCTCCCCACTGGGGTGGTGCCAGAGGAGGCTGAGTAGGAAGCTGGACTTTCCAGCAGTAACTCCTCCTCTCCCAGCCCCCTCAACATAGTATTAGTGGAGATAATGTGGGAAGCAGTAATGGGGCACCCCCTCCCACCCTGGTGATGTCTAAGAAGGCCAAATGAGGACCCTGGGTCTTTACCCCCAACTGGCAGTAGCAAGGTGACACCCATCTGCCCCACAGGTGCAATATCAGAGGAGGCCTGCTAAGCCAGAAGATCTAGATAAGCTCCGGAGTCTCAAAATGCTCAAAATATCCAAGATACAACTGAAAATCACACATCTGACAAGGATTTTAAAGCAACCATAATAAAAATGCTTCAGTTAGCATTACGAACAGGTTTGAAACAAATAAAAAAAATGGAACGTCTTAGCAAAGAAGATAAAAAAGACTCAGTGGATAGATCACTAGCAGAATGAAGACAACAGCAGAAACATTCAGTGAAATCGAAGATGAAAACAGAGATTACTCAATCTGAACAAGAGAGAAAACATATTCCAAGGCAAAATGTCCCAGAACCTCAAGGATATAACAAAAGATCTAATAGTTATGTCATCAGACTCCTAGAAGAAGAGGAAAATTTGAGATAAAAAAATATTAGAATAATGCCTGAAACATGGTTCCGCTGATACCATGGTGAGAGGGCTGGGAGCTGGGAGAGTTAGCAGGAGACCTTGTTACTGCTGGAAAGTGGTGAAAGTTGCAACTTCCCACTCAGGCAAAAAACATAAACCCATAGGTTCAAGAAGCTGAGAAAATCCTAAATAAGATAAATCCAAAGAAAGACATGCCAAGACACATTATTATAATATTTTAAAGACAAAGAAAAAAAATTTTAAAGACAAAAAAAATCTTTAAAACCTTTTCTATAGAGGAAAAATAATCCAAATAACAGCACATTTCTCATCAGAAACCAGAAATGTTAGGGAAATACAATAGATTTCTTCTCTTGAGTTTCTCAGAGTTTGAAAGTCAAAGTAATAAGCGTAACACTGTTTGATGTGGATCTCAACATGTGTAGAGGAAGTTATTTAAGACAATTACATTATGAAAGGAGGGATGCAGTAAAGGGACTTAAAGGCAGGTAAGGTTTCTACACTTCATTTGAACTGATAAACGTCCAAACAGCAGACTTTGTAGTGATGGAACAGCTCTGCGTCTCAATTGCAGTGGTGGTTACAGGAAGCTCCACTTGTGATAAAAGGGCCACAGAACTCTGCACATAACGTAGACCAATGTCCATTTCCTGGTATTATTTTATTAGAGTCATGCCAGGTTTAAGCATTGGAAGATAGTGTGTAAAACATACAAGGCCTCTCTGTACTATCTTTGCAACTAAATCTATAATTATTTAAAAATAAAAGTTTAAAAACACTACAAAGGTAGTTCACAAGACATTTCTATTCCTAGATGAAAGATATACAGCTATTCAATTGTACTACTGGTTCAATTTTTCTGTAGGTTTGAAAAATCTCAAAATAACAAGTTGAGGAAGAAATGAAATTAAGCCAGAACAGATCAACAAATAATGGGCAAGCCCTCACCAGCAAGTCGTATCTGCCACCAGCTGCAAGGATTTCAGATATAGCCCTTTGCCTCCGTCTGATGAATGCCACAAACTGGAAGATGATCCCACTGTGCTGCTGTACTTTGTAAACCAAGCCCAAATTGATCAAGACCTGTTAAGTGAAATGCCACACAAACGAGTCAAGGGCACTGTTTTCCATCAATGGCATCAGAACAATCTGTACAGCATAAACCAATATTCAGTAAGATCTGGCACAAAGTCTGTTTGTTTAACTACAGATTGCCAAGTAAGAGAAACTCTGCTCTCTTCAAGAATAACCACTCCTCTGAGGCTAACAGACATAATAAGAATTGTTGTAAGAGAGGAATTGTGATGCTTGCAAAGAAATTCTGATTTAAGCTAAATTTATTACTAGATATCAAATGTTCTAAAATACAGAAAGCAGAGTTCTTCAGGAAAAATAAAACTTATTACCATTAATAAAATAAAACCCATTTCCCTCTTGTGCTTTATTAATGCTGCAAATCTGTACTGCCAGAATCAAACAATTGCCAAACCTGTAACTTTATGCCAAGTTTCTTCAACAGTCCAACAACCTCCTCTAGATCTTTTAAGCCATACTTCACCAATTGGGCAACACCTGTTTTCTGTTTTATTAATGAATTTATCGTTGGTGTGAGATCTTGCATATCTCCCTTCTGCTCAATAAATTTGTAGAGTCGACATAGCTGGAAAGCAAAGAGGCACAGTTAGCTTGCAGTCCACGACAGGGAAGACTCACTTTGCACTGTTTCATACACAGGGGAACTGAGCAAAGCCTTAGCACTCAAAGAAGGGAATTTTGTAGTTGAAGGTTATTTTAGCCTTTACCACAATCCCAACTGAGGATTATTATCCTTTTCCAACAACTCTAAGGCACCTTGCAGAAGTGCTTCAGGCATCTACTCACAGTTTATTTTCAGTCACACGCACTCACTTGTAGTTAATACTGACCCTAGCAGAGCAGACCTTGGCACTAGCAGAGACTCCATTATATATTTTTAAGCCAGTATTGTTCCCTTTTCTGTTCTCATGGATTCCCATTACTATAGGCACACAAACAGAAGGAGGGGGAAGTGGGAAGGGGGGCTGGAAGGCAAAGTCTGACTCATCCTAATATTATACCAAATCGGCCAGAAATTCTCTCTCCTCCCTTTGCTTGAATGATTCTATTGGTAGCCATGGGATGCAACTCAGATGTCATCTGCAGGCAGCCTCCTGATCTTTTCCTCCTACTCAGACCTCGATCCTAGCTCCCAGCTTTTACCACCTGTACACTGCCCTCCCCAGGAGAAGGCAGTAGCTGCTGATAATTTATCTGTGGGCCAGGCACAGGCCCTGGCACAGAGGAGGTGAAAAAGGAAATAACTGGGATCGTAAGACCAGAGAGAACTCCCAAGAGCTAAAGTGGAAATTAACAAAAATTATAACTATTTTAAGGTTGCAGGCAAGCAGAACCTGGTTCAGCTATAAATTGGCACCTGGAAACTAAGAGATGAATGAAGACTTGGCTTCATGTAGTTTAATATAAATCACTTGTATTTTTAAAAAAATCCAAAAATGTTAAAATCTCCTATAATCTCTTTACTAAAGATAAAACACTCTCATTTAAATTTCTTTTCTTAATAAAATAAATTATTTCTTCTAAAATTTTAACATTAAATTACCCCATTAATAAAATGCCAGAAGCACTAGAGTCAACATCCCTAGGTTTGGGTCCTCATCGTATCATCAACTAACTCCATGTCACTTTGGACAAGTCAGTATATCTCTTTGTGGTTTAGTTCCTCATCTGTAAAAGAAGAAGACTGGGCCACATATCTAAAACTCTTTTACAATATTTCTACTTCCTTTCCTAATATTCTTAGAGTTCCATTTTTAAATAATGAGAGTACTAATCATCTTTATTAGATACTAATTTTTCCATTTTAAACTAATCAAACACACAACTTTGAATTAATGCTTATCATCATCAAATGACCATTGGGTAGAGATTTAGCAAAAAAACTTGACATTTTAGCAACCAATGAAGCTTTCATGTGTAAGTGTGAAATATTTTTGAAATGTGACATTAGTTCAAAGAAACTTTTTGACTTAAACTTAAGACATTACTGAAATAGACAGTTTCTTGAGTTATTTATCACAGGACTATTTGTGCACAGAGGTATGTGCTGTATACACGTCCAGGGTATTATCTAAGTACTGTTCTTCATTTTAGAATATTATTCCACTGGGTCACTTTGTATACCATTAATACTTCCTCCAATATTTAACACTTAAAATTTAACCTGGCTGAATTTCTAGAATTCTTAGTGCTATGTATCTGGGTTTACTTTCTCTGCCTGCAAACTGTATGGCTGATTTCTTTAAACTGTGGTCTACATGTGCCCTGTGAAAATTGTTTAAGAGAGTGGAGGGCAAACACATGCTGCATATATCTATCCCTTCATGGCTTTTTAAAGGCTAATTCAAATTAAGAAGTTGAGAGAAGTTTGTAGGCTTCTCAACTTACTCCTTGTTATATCCCTAGCACTCTGCCTGCCACACTGTAAAAGTGTGATTCTGTCCAAAAGATTGAGTGATTCTGCCTGTACAATCATATTTTAATTTATCCCATATGTAAACTCTGCTGATCATCACAAGATCAACAACCGAATGTCAGACCAAGAGCTAGAAAGACTCTGGAAAAAAAATTTTTTTAAAGTCTTCTTATATAAATATTCAGGAAAATGTAAGAAATCCCTGTTGTCTTCTGCTTTTCAGTGATTCAATTAAATATGGTTTACTATGCCGAAGATCTGGGCCCAATCTGCTGCCTGTAGAAAGAACACAACAAGTCTGGTTACCCTGTGAGATGTTCCTCACAGCCAACAGGATCAAACGCAAAATTTTAGGAGGAGGAAATGTACCAGAAAAGCAAGAACTTTAATTCAATGCTGAGGTGTTAGAAGACTGCAGTGGGGTGCGGGATGGGTAGATACCCAAATGACTCTGCAGAGCTCTGTGCCTCATTCTAGTTGCATGGGCTCTATTTTAGAAGAGGACAGTTAGTTCTAGGCCTGCTCAGCAGCAGGCTCTACGAAGCACAGCCTTTACAAGGGGTGTGAAAGACAAGTGTCTGGTGGTGGAGAAAGAACAGTATGATTATAGCACATTAAGCAGCAGCATGGAGAGGCATTCTTTGATCACAGCTCTGGTTTCTCTCTTCCCCTAATCCCAGAGGTTGCCATGGTACCTGTTAATGCTCAAGGGAAAAACTGTTTGTGAGGCGGCAGGAAATGCTGCTGTCTTACTACAGCAAGAATTCGGCAGCATTTCCTGGTACTACAAAAATCAGAGAGAGAGAGAGCTGTAATAACACCATTAGAAGGCATTTACACTATACTTACACTATTAGAAGACAAAGACAGATTACAAAATTTGGCTTCCACTTCTCTCCTCGTCAGCTTTTCTGTCTAATGTGGAAAAAAAAGGTAACAATGAGAGTGACCAAACTGGCCCTGAAAAAGATACAATTTCCAGGCTAATTCTGACAAGTACACCTTTCATTTTGGATAAATTGCTCCTAATCATGAAGGATAAATTAATTCTGCAATTTACAAAAGTATTTTTTCCAATTCACACTAAACTGTAACTAGCATTGTGTTAAAATCTGAAAAACCCTGAGATAAAATAATTAAAAAGGAGAAAATTGCACTTGCTGAACGGTGTGGTGACCCAGAGTTGGACACGGTTAACCAGTGTGTTTCTGTTTGTTTGGGGAGGTAGTCAATTGATCTGTGTTCCCCTAATAAAAACCACGTACTGACAGGCTCAGCATTTCATCCCACACTGGCAGTTAGGCTGTGGCTGTGGGATATGAACAAGGCTGACCTGATGGCCCTCTGCACAATCTCTGGGATTTCTGCCAGTGTCTGATTATCACATTGTATCCGTCACTGCTAAACAGCAGCAGCACTTTTGGGGGAGGAGAGAACCACTAGAAACAAACAGTAATGTCAGGGTCCTTGAGGTATATTTGCCAGATAAAAGAAAAGCTAGTTAAGCCTTTTGGTGTATAAAAAACAATAAACCGTAATAGACTTCCACTATGTGTTGTGCCTTAATCATGGACTGGCACTGTTACTGAATCTCCTAGATGCCTCTTATTTATTATAAAAACAATGTGTACGATGAAAAAAAAACAGAAAAGATAAGCATTCGCTTTCATCCAAGCCCCATAACACTATTTAAAATTTTCAATGTTTCCCCTTCAAGCTCTGCACACATACTATAAAGTAACTGCACACATACTAAGTAGTAATGAAATACTACAATGTGGCTAAATAAGAAAAGTAACTGAAGGCGCTGCTGTCCCACTCCTATAGGATGGAGTGGTAAATGAGGCTCCAACAGAGATTTAAACCACTCTTCCCCAATTTAACTAGTCCAAATCTACAAATGATTTTACTGATAAGCACAGGCTAGTTAGAAAAATTAAGGGTAGGGCATAAGTCTTTGATTCTCAGTATTAACACTCTCTTTTCTTGGCCTCTGTAAAGTAAGTATAATAACAGCACTTGTGAGGATGGAGTGAGTTAATCCATGTAAAGAGCTTACAATAATGCTTGGTACATGCATAAGTGCTCAAATAAGGTCATTGTTGGCAAGTATCAGAACTGACTTTTTGCCTTGAGAGTAGGTTAGTGAAGAACCTTATCTGACAAATTGAGTAACATAATTCAAATTTTTCAAATCAGAATTAAAAAAAAAAAACAACACTCTGGAGGTCACTCGTAGTATAAGGCTCAGTCCAGAATAAAAGCTTGGCCAATATTTGTTAACTATTGACATAATGAAAGAGAAGTGGTTCTTTTACCTTATAGCAATGAGGAAAAGAGCTAAAACTCCCAATTCAGTGTTATGCTTACATCAGTAAGAAAATGCTCAGGAACTATTATTATCCTTCAGTATCAAGTCAAAGTAATTAAATGCTTACCACAGCATCATACAGAATAATGTAGACTTGACTAAGTTTATCTTCTGGGATTCCACAGTGTAACAGTACTGCTTTCAATAACATGGTATGGTTCAAGTAAATACTGTAATTTCTTTCCTAGGATACCAAAAAAATAATTTTCATTATTAAAGCGATTTAGGTACATGACCAAATCTAGACTCTTACTGCCAATTATCCATCCTTCATACATGAGAGGACTGAACACAAAGACTGAATTTTAGCATATTTTATATGCTTTTTAGCTTATGTTTTCATATATATTCTTTTTATACTGTTGCAAAGAGTATAATATAACATTTTATTAACACGTTGAAAATACTGTGGCCTCCTGTTATGTTAAAAAGCCTAAGCAAATTCACACAGATTTAAAGAAACAAAGGATCTGGTCCAATAGTAACTGACATATAAGCACAGGCTGGTAGAAGTTTGTTACCTTTGTTCATACAAGCCAATTTATGAGCACTGAAAGTCATGAACTGTGTGCTGAGCTAGGTGCAGTGGGGCATATAGAAAAGTAGACACACGGGCTCTGCCCGAAAAGAGCACACCCTCTGACTGGATATCTAACAAGAACACAACTCAAGAAAGCAGGTGATGTCTCAAGTGCTGTCTGTGAGAGTTGAAAAGAAAAGGTGGCCATCCCATCCATGAGGGAGCAGTCAGGCTTCTAGGGGAGAAAGGACTCAAACCATGGCTGGGAAGAAAAGAGTCTTTCAAGACAAAGGAACATGTGATTGAAAGCACCGTGGTGGGTGTTAACAGGGCATGTGTGTGAGGTGGAAAGAAGGCCCAAGAAAAGCAAACCTGTTGTGCTAGAAGCAGTCGTGCAAACACGATGAAAAAATGAAGGTGGGAAGTTGAGAGAATGCATATAGGAGGAAGCCTCTGAGGGTTTGGAACAGGGTATGAACCAGCTAAAAGTATCCTAGGTATCTTAGATTAAGTTCTTGTATTTTGGAAGAATGGGTAGGAAGCAACACTCTTCCCCCAAAACAAGACAAACAGACAAAACAAAACCCTTTCCTGTCAAAGCAGAAGTAAGAGTGAGGCAAACCTCAAAAGCAACATCATTAAACTGTTTTCAGTTGCATTAGTAAAAATGTGAATTACTGCCAGCACACACGGAGGGGCAGTTCTGTAGTCCAGGGATCCCCAACCCCCAGGCCTGGACTGGTACTGGGTCCATGGCCTGTTAGGAACTGGGCCACACAGCAGGAGGTGAGTGGCTGGCCAGTGAGCGAAGCTTCATTTGTATTTGCAGCTACTCCCCAGCACTAGCATCACTGCCTCAGCTCTACCTCATGTCATCAGGCATTAGATTCTTATAGGAGCACTTGTTCCTGGTGCCAAAAAAGTTGGGGACTGCTGCTATAGTTGGTGTTTTCCCTTGACATTTGGTAAAGGACTCTAGCGGCATAACTTTGTAATGTCAGAATATAGAAAAGAACCTGAAGGGCTGGAAACTCTTGGATGATTTCATAGATTGTATAGATGACTTCGGCAGTGGGCAGAGAGCTATTGGTGGTAGAGGTGATGATATCGAACGCACATTCCAGAAGTTCTTTGGGATGAAATCGGTCTAACTTGCGAGGTCTGAACACACGTTCGATGCAGTATCTGGAGAGAGAAACGTGGATTTCTAAGGTTAATGCTTACTGGAATCAAATATGCATAAGAAAATGCTGAAGAAGATAAAAGTAACAAATATGAAAGTTAATCAGTGGAATGACTAAGAAAGCTTAAAGACAGACTTGCCTAGAACAGTTGTACCTCATGATCTAGGTTCCAGTCCCCAGTTTTCCACTATTAAACTATGGGGCTCATTTTTTTTTTTAATGTCAGAAATGAAGATGAAATACACAAAAAATTATTTTACCTTAGGTGCTTACCTTCTACATGGTGATACTCACACCTTAGGATTATGAATATTAACTGTTCACTTGCAGTTGAAAATAAAAGCATACAAAGAGCTCCAATTTCTTTTGAGGCAAGGAACTTCAAAGCAGGGTGCCTCATTGAAAATAATACTGCTCCAATTTATGAAGACCTCACTGTTAGACCCCTGTTGTATTTGCATGTATAGAAAACTTGCTAAGTGCTTAGAGCTCCTTAGTGTTTACACTCCAGCTGGTTTTACTCCACTTTCCTATACACAGTTTTTGTTCAGTTATCTGTGTAGGCAGTTTTCACACAGGGACCATTGGCCATTTATCCTTCCAATTAAATTTTAGAAGGGGCCATCTGTGATCAATAATAGCCAGATGTTTTGTCAAGCCGCCATTTGTGAAAATAATCAGTTATGTTGCTTGGGGACATCCAGAAGTCACAGAATAAACTGCTAGAGCTTCAGGACACTTACCTAATGCTACCTTCCTCCTAGGGAGGAAGAGGAGGACTGCCCTCATCACCTTATAGAAAGGATTATTGTGGCTGGGCTTTTGGACCGTGTTCCAAGATCAATACTTTAAACCCTACATTCTTTATTGTGTGAGTATCACAGAAGATAAAACATTCACCTGGGTTTCTTTCCTACATCCACCAAATGAAATCCCTATTGTTTCTTACCGTTTTAAATTCAATATATTATTTCTTGCCACGTATCTTGCAAAAGGAACCTGGAAAAATAAAGTTTCGAAGATCAATGTCAAGATGTGCCAACTAGCATACTCCTTTTGGTTTTTTAATAAGAGCTGTACCATAAAGTTCACCATTTTAAAGCATACCATTCAGTGGTTTTTAGTACATTCACAAAGTTGTGCACTGGTCATCATTCACATTCCTTCAACAGTTCCTGAGTGTGTCAGTCAGCAGGAGACCCCACTGCTGGACATAACACCAATCGTACTCATTGCAGTATTTCTTAAAGGGTTTTTAAGTTTGAGAAAAATTCACTTTCAGTTAAATATGCTTTTAGTTAAATATATTTTTAGTTAAATATACGTATATACTTTTTTGGCCAACTTTTATCGTGCCAAATCAAAATCAGTGCAAGTTATTTGGTTACCTGTGAATCTTTTAAAAAGTGTCATTTATGATAATGCAATCAAAATGGGTATTATCAGTTATGGTGAATTGCCTGGTTTTCCTATCAATTTCTTAGGAGAAATTCTTAATAACTACCCACTAATAATCACTACAACTTAAAAAACCATTTTCATATTGTCCCAAGTGATCTGATAGCATCATTAACTAATAGGTCCGATTCTCAAAACATAATTACTTTTTATTTTTTGGAATGGACTATCAGCTCATAGAAAGGGAGTCAATACTTAAAAATCTATACTTCAGTCTCCTAATGTCTAGAGAAGCAGCGGCCAGTTTTAAGTATAACTATGTAAATATGTGTACTTCTACCTTTTCCTTCAACAGAGCCCAAATGTCTAATATGCTATTTATTTATCTCTCACTCAAAATAATCTCAAATCACTTTATTATAAAAGAAAAACATGAGCCAAGAATATGGAAGGAATTTTTCTTTAAACCATAAAAGCAAAATATGTTCTTGCAATAAGCCGTACAACATAGATATAAAAAAGAAAATGACTTGATTCCGTATCTTCTCCAGAAAAATAGTCAAAGGTTCAGTGTATTTAATCTTTGACACTTCATTCTATGTTGATAAAAAAGCTAGTGTGTGTGGTCATTCACACTCATATAGAGCATATTTATACTTATACATACCAGGTGATACAAATGTATAGGGCACCTTGTGCATACACTCAGTTTTTTTTTTTACATGTTTCTTTCAATAAAAATGGGATATTAGAATTCTCTTTAAACACTTTTTTCCCCAGCTAACAATATACCATGGACCTTTCTACAGATCAAACATACATACGGATGTATGTAAATATATATGTATTTTGATTTTACACCTCCTTAATATTCCATAATAAATTATCCAACCATTTTCCTATAGATGAACATGCAGTTTCCAGTTTCTGATCACCATAATAATATGACGGTGAACACCGTTTTAATATGCATACACCGATATAGTTTTATTTTCTTTAATAGACTCCCCAAAGTGGAATTGCTGGTTCAAAGGATATAGTATGTATATAAAATTTTTATTTTATTTCATTAAATTCTTTCATATTACTTTTCTAAGGTTCAGCAATTTACATTACCATCAGCAACATATGAAAGTGCCTATTTTCCTACACGCTTGTCATCTCCAGATATTAATTTAAATATTTTTGTCAGTCTGATGGGTGAAGTGGAGATACCTTTGTCTTATATTTCCTCATTATTAGTGAGGCTGAACATCTTTTCAGAAGTTTATCAGCTCTGTGCATTTTCTCTTTTAAGAGCTGCCTGGTTATATCCTTTGCTCTTCTTTTTACTTGTAAGTGCTTTCTGTACATGAGGGGTATTAAACTCTTGTCTGTCTTATGAATGTACAGTGCTACAGATGGGCTTAATAGCAGCCAACACTATGCAAGTAAATGACTGGTAAGGCTGTTGCTGACAAAGGGAACCCTGGGGATCAGAAGAAAGCAAGCACCAGCAAAATTCAGCATACCCAATTAGCATAGACACTTGCAGTTACAAGAATTTAACTGTTCTAGACATTAAAGTGTTAGGAAATTACTGAAGATCTAGCCAGGAAGTAAAGAAAAAAACTGAGTTGTCTGGGTTAATCTGCTATGATCACTCGGCAGAGCTCAACAGAGAGGTACAGACATGGCGCCTATGATGGAAGGTTCTGGTTTCTAGGGCTAAAAGTACTTGTGCTATTAGCAAAGTGGATGTACACAGCATCAAACATTTACTAAATTCCAGTAAAGTTCTCACCCTGATAACTTCCTTAAGAATACATTTCCTAAGGGTGACATTTAGATATGTTTAGAAAAAAAAAATTGGTGTGGGTAATCTTTTAACAGATGTGCCACCCCTATAATCAGACATGGCATCGGAGCTGTCAGCAGAGTATTCTCAGCCTCACCCGCAGGTCGAAAGGAAGCATCACCAGCATCCCACTGTGGTCCATGAATAAGGCCGCTTCATTGTGCTCATATATTTGCCTATTTCGAGGAAGTAGTAGTGGGGTACACAACTGGACAGCTCCTACACCAAATTAGAAAAAATAACTGATCATCAGGTTCTCATTCTTCCTAGAAGGCAAGTTAAAATGAACCTAAACCTGACAGTGCAGTAATCTGCTACTGGGACTGTTGAAATCATCATTAGTCTATTTTTGATTCTTAATGGAGAGGTTGCCTAAGGTTAAGTTTGTGAATCAAGTCATATTTCTGACTCTACAAACCAGCTGTACTTTAGTAGCAAGATTGTAATATTCAAATCTGTTTCTCTTCAACAAGCTAAGTTGTAAAAATAAGCTTAAATTTCACATGATCAGTTGCTTATAACTGTGAATTTAAAGGTAAAATATGATTGTACCCAAACCCATTAATGCTATTTTGAAATGATGAAAAAATATCCTTTGAGAATGTATATAATTTTTAAAAAAAGAACATACCATGTTTTTTAAAGATGCGAATGATGGTTTCACACACATGCTGCTGTATCTTGGCTGTTCGAACTGAGAAGCTGCCCTAAAATGACCAATTAAAATGTCATCAAAACCTAATCAAAGGGATCCCTTAAAATATTAATCTGTGACTTGCAGTCAGCATTATATTGCTTATTCTCGGGATCACAAAGAGATCTCAACGAGTCATACCCTTTTTGAATATATTCAGGGAAGAAGAAACCATGTGTCTTGTGGTACATCCTGCCTGAGCAGGGCCAGCTACGTTTAAAGTCCAAGATCTTAACCACATTGACACATGCCTTTCAGAGAGAGAGAGAGCTAGTCAAATATGCACATTCTCCTTGAGGACTCTCAGGGGTACTGTGGAACAATAAAAACTCTAAGAGCATCAGGCCCCTTCCCACACAGTAAGGTGATTCACAGTGGGCACCTTGAGAGCCACATGGCATTTACATATTTTGTAAAGACCTTTCTTTTTCATTTTTTTATTATAAAAGTGGTACTATTTCACTAGAGAAAATTTAGAAATGGATAAACAAAAAGACAAAAAAATAAAACACCTACATTCAATCCTGTATCTAATACTACTAGACAGCAAAATCTGGCCCCTGAAATCTAGACTGATCTTCCACAAATCTTGCCATTACTTCATCTACTCCTCTTTTAAAATTAGATTTTTAAGCATACAGTAACATACAACGTAATGTGACAAAAATCTGTTATTCACCCACCCATTATTCGCCCACCTGGCTTTTTTTAATTTTAACATTTTGCTATATTGCTTTAGATTGTGGTTGTTGGTTTTTTTTTTTTTTTTAAAGAAAACGTTGAAGGCTCCCATCTGGGAGTTCTTAAAGGGATTCTTGAAGTACCTCACACCTGGAGATCCTAAGCCATTAGAATGGATGTAGTCTGGGCAGCTGTATTGGCAAAGGGCCTCCCAAGTGAATCTGATGTGCAGCCAACATTGGGAGCTGCTAACTACCTGATCTACATCTGGGTTGGCTAAATGTTTTCAGCTCTAGGGAGCTGGGCCAGGGCTAAGTCTCTAAAGCACTGCTTCTTCATCTCGTGGGAGGTGGATGGAGGTGAGGTGAGGTGCGGGTAGGTCAGGAATTTCTTCAAGTTAAGTGAATAAAAGTGGGGCTCTTCCTATCATAATAATGCACATGCATACATTTTGCATATATAGGCCTCAGATTAAGAATTTGTGTTGGACACATTAAAGGAATCTATGAAGAATAAGGAACTGACTTCATCCTTCTGTGAACCAGGTTAAGCTCTCATTCAAAGCTTGGCTTAAGCCCACCTTCAGTATGTCGCTGTCATAGGTGTAGTCGATAGCAGGGGGGATGCGCTGGGAGAAGATATGGGCCATCATAGTGCGATAGGCCTTCCCATCCACATTGGCCAGGGTGTGGTGCAGCACCTCGTGCAGCTCCGATTCTTCCATCTGGGGTGGGGGCAGCAGCTCACTCTTGAGCAGTTCTGTGGCTGTGGGCCGCTTTGCTGGATCGTGGTTCAATAGCCAGGAGATGACAGACTTCTGTGACAAGACCCACGCACATCAGTAATGGGAAGTAACAGACGATGCTCAGGAATTCTCTTGACAAGTGGTGGTTGCTTCAGGTCAAAGACAAGACACCATGCTTCTTGCACTTAGGTGGTGCATTTTAATTTCTGAAATCTCTGAATTTGTCATTTTCTCCCCTGCACTTCATTATGGCCACAGAGTTGTACAACAATGTAATATGAGTATTTCTGAAAAGGCAGATGCCCTTTTTATATTTTATGGTCACAAATGACTCAAAAAATCCTCAACTCAACTATTTAGAAACAGAACTTAGGCCTTTCAAACACACAAAATACTATATTGAAAAAGACATGAGAACATAAAACAAATACCTTTGGATAACTAATTTTAGTAAAAATTACAATGAGTAGTAGCTGCTGGAATCCTTGAAGCAGTGTAAAACAGCTTTTTAGTTTTTTCTTTTCTATTTATGCTATCTGTATTGATACCATTATATAGAATGCCCTTGATTTATCTTACTTTTTATTATACTTTCACAGCTACTACCTTGTTAAGCAGGGAACTATCTGAAGGCAATCTAAACCTTTGAAAAGTTCCATAATGAGTCCTTAATTCTCTTGTTTACAATAAGGATGTATAAGGAGTTATGGAATATTTGAGGTCAGAAAATCTCAATTTTAGATGAATCTTATTAAGCATTTTCTAATTATATATTTTTAATATATGATCTCCCCTCCCCCTTGACTCATACCCATCTTAGGCTGAAATAAAAACTCAGGTAATAGCTTTCCATGTAAAGAAAGGAACTGATGATATAACTTTTATGAAAAGTTATGTTAAATTAAACTGGTAAAACAATACCCTATTCAGCAAACAGGTTATACAGCTTAATTTCTGTGTGTAGCAGAGAAATGTTCACATGCAGTCTATGAACATTTTCTGTGCTGCCTCCTTTCAGATAAAGAACAATGACTGTGATGTGGGAGGTGGTAGTGGTTGTGGTTTTGTTGTGGTGGCTTTGGTGTCAATTTTATACAGTCCGAATGCAAATGCTCAAGGGTATCTAATAAGTATCTGTGATGGACAACAATCATCATTGTGAGAAATGATTTGTAAAGCTGCTCTTGTGTTTGTAGTTTAATAAAGTTGATATGCCACCACAGCTGCCAACATGTGGAAATACTAAATATGACTGACCTTGTTATAGGGAAAGGCTATGAAATGAACATTTTACTTATGACATCCAGAAACAAAAGTTAAAAAAAAAATGATAATAACTAACAAAAAAAGTAGAAACAGGACTCAATTTATTTTCTAATGGTTCTTCACTAATTCAATAGGTGAGGCGGAAAGGGTCCAACTAGTTATGTCATATAAAACACTACAGAGTTACAGGATGTTAGTGCTGATATATAAACAAAGGGTACTTAATCCCTTTATTTTACAGATGAGGAAAATTAAAGTCTAGAAAAGTTAAGTGACTTTTCCATCCAGATACATAACCAATAAGCAAGAAATAGCAAACTAATGCTAGCTAGGTTTCTGTTCTCGACATTAATCATTTAAATAAGGGATTTTGCCTTGATTATAAGTGTTAAGAAAGTAAGTTTAAGAAATAAATTTCCATATGACAAGAGTGCTAAACACAAAACACTTCTGCAAGACAAAAAATCAGCACTAAGAAGAGATGCACACCACAAGTACAATATACAAATTCACTAATTGTTTCTTTCATTTTAGCTGGATGTTGCTATTTCAACCTATGAGTTACATACACATTCAGATATTTATAGCATGAAGGAGAAATTATTTTGCTTTAAAACACTGTAAAATTAGACTGTCCAGTCTTTCCCTTTACAATCTGAGCTACTTTAACCACAAAAGAGAACAAAATTATAGTTTTAAATTATTTTTTCTTAAAAGTCCCAAGCTTTCTCTAAAAACAAGGAGCTGTAAAAGCATTCTTTTTTTCAACAGCCAAGCCAAGGTTCTAAATAGCACTTCAAAAGCACAATGAACTACACAAAAGAACTCTGTAAGTTTGTTAATTTTCTATGCCAATCCTTGGCATTTTTATGGTGTATTTCAAGCCTAGTAACATTTTAAGTGCTTTATCTTTTGATTTTTTTCCCCCACATTATTCCCAGGAAACAGAATGAGTGGCAGAAGATTACTAATTGGAAAAGAAGAAAAACAGTAATTAAAACCTGAGAGTGAAGACAATAATTAAAGCATCAAAAAATTACCTGCTTTGTATGCTCTCCATCATCAAAGTCTTCTGGAAACTTCGGCGAAGTGGGCTAAAAGAATATTATACTCAAATCAGTAAGTGCTTGGCAGACTGCCACAGTGGAAGCATTTATTCACCAAGGTAAAAAAATTGAACACAGAAATGAAAATCTGCTAACAAGGGAAGGCTGAGGTGATACCTTCTTGAAATTCATTCTTCTATATTATTTTTAATATAAACTTTATCCAAATGACAGTCTAGGTGACAGAAAGCACTTCATCTGAGGACAAAGTATTTTAAAATCAAATTGTTTCAGAGAAAAACAAGGTAGTTTTATTAAACATACAGATGAAAAAAGGCAAAAACACCAAACCACCAACATAGAGTAAGAGAAAAACATTAACACTAAAATCTTTATTTCCCCAAAAGTTCTCACTTTTCTGGTAAATAGAATCTCAATTGTAACATTAACTTCACAGTTTAGATATTCTGGAAATGAGGGAACAAACAAGAATTTTAGACTGACAAGAATTTTAGACTAAAAAGACATTTCATCAAAGATATAACTAAGACCATTCCATGTCAAGGCAAGGGCACTTTATGAACACAGCTGTCCACGCTGTACTGGCAGTAATATAATTTAAGTGTTTTCCAAACACTATTTTGCTCTCATAAGGAAGGAAGTGGAAGGTTCTCTATATTTTTTGTTCGTGCATATGTAAATCTAAATTGCCCTCACCCAAACCTTACTCGGCACTTCATCTTAGTGTTGTTTCTAATGAGTATCATTGACCTCATACATTGTGAATGCTAGTCTCTTTTAGTTTGGGCAATCACAGAAACAAAGATGAATTCCAAGAACACAAATGGAAACTTCACTGCCGAAAAAACTCAAGTGGCTAATATTTCTCCCCCAACCCCTTTTAACTTTTGTTCATGATGGTTTTCTTTAGGCATTACTACACCAGGTCCATTCAGCTGGAACTTTAACTTCTAAAACTATCCATTATCCTTATAACCCATTACCACTGCTGTAACTGTATTGATATTATGCAAAATTTTTGGATTTCTCCTGTGTTTTAAAATTAAGAGCAAGTCTCTCAGAATAATTTTTAAAAAGTAACTATGACCTAGCAACTTCTCCAAGTAGGATTTCTAAAAATAAACAAAATGGGGAAATTTTCTTATCACTGAAGGTGTGTAAGCAGAGGTAGATTTCCATTTACTAAAAATACAGAAAATTATAGCAGGATCACCTTTTCTATATTATAAATATCAGAAAGATATCCTGCATTGAATTCTGATATCCATGCATTAAAACATCTGATACATACATCTCTAAGTTGCTTGAGAACAAAGATCCTTTCTGAGGCTGTGATCATAGGGTGATAGGACATCTCAAAGAAGATAATTCCCAGGCTGAAGAGATCCACTTTCTGAGGAGGAAAAAGAATTGCATTTAGAGAGCCTTGGTATGAAAGTGTAATTTACCAGGCAATTAGAACATAAGCACTGTTAGTTGGAACAAAGTTTGCATAAGTGAAAAATGAGCCACACCAGAAAAAATTTGATTTCTTCTAAAAAAAAGTTTAGGTATGAAGTATAGATGAGGTAAATTATAGATTTGGCAGGACTTCTCAACATTTTCCTTGAAAATTAATTGTAACTGGTTTAGCTATTTACACAGATATAGAAAATCATTGGCCAAACACTGGGAAGAATCACTAAAGAGTGAGGGCAACTGCGATTTATCATAAGAATTTGCATTGCATCTTTACTAATCATCTCAAAAGTGAAACAGAAACCAAAATCTGCAGTCAACAGCAAAGATCAGCCATTGATTGCAAAGCCATACCACTGAGGATGGAAGAATGGCACAAGAGAAAGATCATGTGATGAACCCTAACAAAATATGAAAATACGAAAATGCAAGTAAAGAAAAAAAATAAGTCAGTGCAGAGTGTCAAGGAGGGAGCTGCCAGGGGGAAGATGACTTTTCAGAACACAATGTGCCTGAGGCAGCTGGGCACAGCCGGCTGAGTAGCAGCCAGCTCATGGCAACTGCACACAGGTACAGAAGCCACTTTCAAGAATAACTCTTGTCTACAGCCAAGCTACCCTGAACAAACCTGATCCCGTCTGATCTCGGAAGCAAAGCAGGGTTGGGCCTGCTTAGTACTTGAATAGGAAACTGCCTAGGAAGCCCAGCTGCTATAGGAGTAAAAAAAATAAAAAAATAGGGAATTGTAAACTGACAAGATCCTTGCAATCTGTGAGATCAAAAGGGTTGCCTCACCTAAAAAAATAAAGAAAGAATAACTCTTGAATGAACTTAGATTCGAGCATTAGTAGGAGAACCTAATTATCATCAGTGACTTCCAAAGTCTTAAAAACAAACACTCAATGTGGCATTTCCTACACGTGTTGGCTGTAGAAAATGTGGAACATACAGAAAAGCACCAATAAAATGGCAATCACCTATAATCCCACCACTCAAGCATAGTTACTACTGATGTCTAAAATATGCTCTTTTGTGTTTTTTATGTATACATACATGTACACAGTATAAAAGCAGGACCACACTATTCTTGTAACTTTTATTTCCTTTATACAGTGAGACTTTTTCGATATATCATTTTTCTAAAACAATTATCTAAAATGTGATTTTATCGACATAGTATTCAATTATATGGAAGTCTCATAATTTCACCCTACTTTTAAACTGATTCGTTTTTCACTGTTATAAATAATGCTGTGGCGAATCCCTTTCACATTTATCTTTTTGGACCATCCCTGGCTGTTTCCTTTGGATATTTTCAAAAGGTGGAACTTCTGGACCAAAGAGTACAGCCCTTCTAAGAATTTCATTTTGCTATTCCAAACTGAACTAGAAAGACGACACTGAAGGTGCCTTCCCACACCCATGGTGTTTGCACATCCACCTTCCCACACCCTCACAATCACTGGGTCTGTCTCACTGCTGTCTACTGACCAGTGCTACCTGTCGGAACCAAAACCCAGGCTGTTTTCATTGCCCGAAAATATGCTTTGATATGAATTGCCCGCCTAATATATTTTAAAAATTTAACTCTGTACTCTTGCCCTAAGTGATCTCACCCAGTCTCATGACTTTAAATCCCATCTGTGTGCTGATGACTCTCCAATTTATACTTCTGACTCCGACTTTTCTTCTGAACTCGACTCTTGAGTCTTTCACAGCCTACTGGACATCTCCAACTGGCTCTCTTATAAGGCATTTCAAACTTAACACATCTCAAACGTAATTTTCCAGCTGTCTTCTCTTCCTCCTCTGCCGTGTCTTTCCTCAGGTTTCTTCATCTCAGTCAACTATCCTTCCCCCCAGCTGCTCTAGGCAGAAACCTGAGCAATGTCCTGTTTTCCTTCCTTTTCCTCACCCAACATACCCCTCCATTATGAAAACCTGTCAATCCCCTGCCCCAAATATATTTTATATCAGCACATTTCTGTCCATATCACTTGTTGCCACTCCGGTTCCAGCTTTCAGCCACTCCAAATGCACTTCTGCAAAGCCTCCATCAACAGCTAGAGCGAAGTCTTTAGCTCAAGATCCTTCAGTGACTCCCTGTGCACATTCCCTATCATGGCTAAGCCAGCCCTGCATGATCTGACCCCTGCCTTCCTTTCCAGCTCCACTTCATGTCTCTCTCCCATTGCTCACCAACCTGTAGCTACATGGACCTTCTTTTTGACTGTCTTAAATGTGCCAAGCTAGCTGTCACCATCTTTCCTTTATGCACACTTCTTTTGCTTCACCCCTTCCTCCCAGGCATGCTCCAGCCCCCGACTCTGGTGTGGCTTTTCCCTTCTCCTCCTTTATCCTAAAAGCCATCTTCCTGGGGAGGCTTTCTCTGGTTTATCGAAAGACAATGTCTCCTATTGTTCTCTGGTCACTGGACTCCTCTTCTTAGCTCTTATCATGATTTGTAGTTATTTATTTTTTTATTTGTTTATCATCTGCGTCATCCACCAATGGATCAACTCCCTGAGGACTGGAATAAGACATCTTTCCTGTTATTAGACTGCCTTATTCCTTGTATTCCTGGGCCCTGAACCAAACCTGGGTTAGTTCAAATCTTCTTTGGATGGAGGGACTATAAGATCCTGAGCAGCAATCGTGCCAGCTTGTGTCACTGTTCCTGGGCACCACATATCCTGTTTGGTGCAGACACTCAATACACATGTGGATATATATCGAGTGAATAAATGTTTCTGACTATTTCAACTGGTAACTAAACTCCAAATGCAATGATCTTGGAATTCTAACTATTATCTCACTCTTGAGACCTTTCCTTCTCCCCAAAAAGCTTCCGCTTTACCTGATTGTATGCAGATTTGGTGCTTCCTTGGACCTCTGGGCTCACATACAGAGCAGTGCCAACCATACCAGTCAAATGACCTGCAGAGAAGAAGGTAAAGGGAAGGCTTTCCAATAATAGGACTCAGATATAAGGCAAATTAAAAAAAAGGTTTCTTAAGAGTGTGTCATGATCTATTAATTGTTCACGCTATTCACAGAAAGAAGTATTGGGCATTTCACCAACCAATTAATGCTAAGTCATGTATGGCCACATACTCTGTTCCACACAGGATATCATTACTGTTGCAGAGGACAGGCAGTACCAGATAGAAGTGAGATGGCCCAGGTCATTAGGTAACCTCACATTACTGTGTGGGGTCGGACAAAGTGTAACTATCTATCCAAGGGAGCCAATTACTCTAACTGAAGCTTTTATTTCTTAAGGGTTCTAAAGAATAATTAATAGTGAAAAGAAAAAAGGGATTTCCAAAATTTTGTTAATTTCATGAATAATTATAACTTGCTTTATAATAAAATCTTTATGAATGAATAACAGGTTTCAGATTAAGAAATTTATACTGTATTGTATACTTAAAATTTTCCTAAGAGGGTAGATCTTATGTTAAATGTGTTATCACAAAATAAGTAAATAATAATAATAGTAATAATAAATAAAAGGGCAAGAGAAAACTTTTTGGAGGTAATATGTTTATGGCACAGATTATGGTGATGGTTTCACAGGTGTATATGTATCTCCAAAGGCCTCAGGTCATATACATTACATATATATAGCTTTTTGTATGTAAAAATAAATAAGAGAAAAAAATTTGTCACCTGCTTTTTAATATATGAACAAAATAAACTAGATTTACCTGAAGGGTCTGATTTAATCAAGTGATCTCCAGATGTATCATCTTGTTTTCCATCAGCCTTAAAATATAAGTAAGCCAAATGTCACATTAAAATGTTGTATTATTCCATAAGAATGGCTTATCCATTTCTAAATTAAGACCAAGTAAAAAATATTATACAGAAACCAGAACAGTTGTAATAATGCTTTTTTTTGAGCTTAAATTTTTTGTTTGTTTGTTTAGTCTACTAAGGCAGGGCTTACCAGAAACCCAATGAGATTAAGAAGGGCAATTCACTATAGAACTCTTTCTTCATGGCAGAACCCCCTGGAAACTTACAAAAGCAAATGCCAAAACAGAATCTATTTACTAGGAAGAGTAAGAGTATTTTAACAATAACGACCACCCCACTTCCTAACTTTCTTATTTATCTGGGTCAATTTTTACTCTTCTTTCCTAGAGGCTGGTCATCAAATCTATTCCACCGTCACTGCTAACACCTTAGGTAGCCTCATCTTCCTCCACCATACATGCGACCACTATATAGTGCTGTCTCATGTATTAACCTAAATCGCTATTTTCTCCATAGGTTGCTTTTACAAGCACTACCACCAATCCTAGCAGCTTTAACATTCTTTAACAGAGGTCCTTTACCTGTATTCTTATTTTATCCTGCTGACAACTCTCTGAAGTAGGTACTAGTATTAGGTACACTTTACAGACGGGGTACTGAAAGGTTAAATGACTTGTCCGCGGTCACATCACAAAGAAGTGGCAGAGATAGGATTCTAGCCCAGGTTGGTAGGCCTCCAGAGTATGTGCTGTTATCTACCTCACTATACTACAACTTTCCAAAAAGCAAGTTAAATCCTTTAGTTTGGGGATCAAGATCTCCATCACTTAGCCCTTCCTTTGTGCTGGCTGGAAAATTACTGCTTGGCTATCGTCCATGGGAACATAACGCTCTAACGATAAGCTTTCTGCTTCTGTACCCCCCGCTTGCACAACTGACCTGTGGGTTGACAGTTAGTAAAAAGAAGAAAAATAGACTTGTGTGTTCAAACAGGATGAAGAATGGGATTTAGGGCTTAAAAACCCTGTACTTCTACATTTTGGGGCTGCTTAATTTGGGGTCTGCATACCCCTGGCAGACCCAGCTGGCTGAATAAAGAGTGTGTTTCCTATAACTCACTGATTTCTGGTGGTCTGTGTGTCTACAGGGGCTGGCGGCTATGACACTTGGTCTTAGTACTCTTCAAAACTGTTCTGGTCAAGACCACGTCTTTACTGTCCCTCTTCCACTTTCTCCCTCTCTGCTCCTTCTAACCTCTGCTTCTAATTTAGCCCTTAATTACCATTTAGCCAAATAAACTATTTACCGTTAATCTAAATCCTATTTCCTTTTTCTGACTGCCCTTAGAATTAACTGCATTTACTGTAGATTTTGGTGCTCAATAATTCTGGTTTACGATATCAAGTGAAACTCTTCCTCTGGCATTCCAAGGCCTGCCACCTACAAGACTCTCAACCTTCCAGCATCCTCTCTCACTGCTCCCCTACACCTCATAGTTTCGATCAACCAGACAACATGCTGGCCTTCAAACAATCATGTCTACTTACCCCAGGGCCTTGCTTATGCTGTTCTTGCTCTCTAGAATCCCATACCATGGTGTTACCATGTCCTGTTCTCAATCTCAACCTGCTGGATTCCCACCCACCCTACAGGGCACAACTGAAATACTGTTTTCTTTTTATAGCTTTTCTTGATCCTCATAACCATATGTAAACTTTCTCCTGTCTTTTACTATTATGTCACTATTCCTCTCATTTCATATTATTTTAGCTTTGTATGTTAAACAACTACTGTACAATTTTGTGAAGAACCAACACCTTTTGGTTTACATGTTATCTAGGACTGGTGTTATATGTTTTTTAAGCCTTATTTCCTTTAACTAAAAACCCCTCGAGTGTAAAGCATCTAACCCAGGGCACAGCATGGGTAGACCAAAATACCAAATTATTTCATAAAGCATTATATACCTTTGACCTAAATATCATTCACAAACCAGTAATTTTATGTCTCTCAAGTGGAATGTACTCACTAAAATGCACTCACAATGTCAAAGCCTAAAAGGTCATTTCCAGCTCACTCTTCAGATGTGTATCATTTCCTTAGGATTACGCAGTAGAGGTCAGTGAGCTCATCATCTATCCTGTCTTGTAACACTTGCATGATTATCAAGGAATATGGGTCCATTTTCAGGCATAGCCTATTTAAAAAATACTCACAGCAAAGGCTAGATGGTCTGTCGCCAAACCAAAATCACCTATTTTCACATGGTCATCCGAATCCAAAAAAATGTTGACAGGCTTCAAATCCCGGTGAATCATTCCCTGACAGAGAGAGAAAAGAAAGTGTTTCCCAAAGCATAGTTTATAGTTATGTTTCCTAATTTGAAAAGCCAACCTAGTGACAAAATTAGATGAGCCTTCTCCCACAGACCACGCTGTTCCTTGCAATATCTCCTGCCTATCCTGCCAATGACCTTACTGCAATCTCCCAGTCTATCTACAAGGCCCCCTCTACCAGGTTCCCAATTGTCTCTCTCTGCTGTATCACAAAACCCTACTCTGGTCAGGGAGACACACACTATTTTCATTCCTTCTATTCCTTTCTTTACACTATTTCCCTTGCTTAGGAAATTCTTGCTTTTCTCTCCTCATGTGAATTGTACCAACATTTACAAGTGCCAACTTGTTCATGAAGCCTATCACAGTAATTCTAACACTTTGACTTTGCATCCTCAGCACCCATGGAAGGTGTTCAATGCCCATTTATTACATAAATATGCTTTTCCCCCCTCCTAACAGCATCCTCATGATGCTTATTATTTCAAGTATTAAAATATAGGAGACGATTATATGTAATAAAACACATTGTGTCATCTCTTTTACCTTTACATGAAAGTAAATTTTGGCTCTCTCTTAAAAAAAAAGAAGTCCCTCTCAAATGTGGGGTTTGTCCCATACTTAAACTCCTCAGTTATTTCTAGGTGTGGCACAGTGTTAGATACCCAGCAAATGATTAGCAGACACTGAGCAAATTAGATCAAAAGAAGAGCATATAGGACACAGTTCTAGGACCCCAAGTTGATATCACAGTGATAGGATTCTAATGGCCCTCATTACAACTCATTTATATTTCCAACTTTGCAAATTCTGCTTCCACTAAATCATTGATAAACTAGACACGTGTAAATTATGGTCCTGGCTTTTTAGTAAAAATATGGTACAGTATAAACATTTTAAGGTTAAAGAAAATAGAGGCAAAGGAAAAAACATTTATGTTGGCTAATACATTAGATAATTTCAATTTTAAAAAAGTAAGCAGTGTTTCATCCTGAAGCTAAGCCCATTAGCATTTACATTATAATGGAAATTTCTAGCTTTAAAATGACACTTTATACATGTGGCAAACTATGTTACTCTAAGAGTCCCATCTCTGTCCTTACTAGATCACTTCCTGGTTTCTCCATGTTCCTAGGAAGGGTGGCACTAAGTCAGAATCAAACGATGTGGAATGTATTAATTATACTCTCTCTTTATTCTAAACCACTCAAGGAAACAACCTCACATTCCATACATGTTCATACATTTCCTCCTAACCCAGATGTTTGCAAACTTTTTCTGTAGCAAGCCAGAAAGTAAATACTCTTGGCTTTACGGGCCATATAGTCTCTGTCACAACTACTTAACTCTACAATTGTAGCACAAAACTGCAATAGGCAATACATACACAAACAAGTGTGGCCCTCTTCCAATAACACTTTATTTATGGACACTGAGATCTGAAGTTAACAGAATTTTCATGTCATGAAATATTATTGATTTTTAAAAATAATCATTTAAAAATGTAAAAGCCACTCTTCGCTCACAGGCTGTACAAAAGCAGGAGGTGGTTTGGATTTGACCAGTGGGTCATAGTTAGCTGATCTCAGTTCTAACCTTCAATGTTTTCTTTGAACTTTGGCACTCTGTACTAATTCATCTTTTGACACATTGTTCTATTCCCTATAGATTATTTCAATACACCCAGAGTTTCCCTTCTATTTCTGTTTTTCTCCAATCTTACATTATTTGACTTTTTTATTCAGTCCTAAATTGTATATAAACATAAGTTTTCAGATATGAAATGTTGTAAAGTTTACTTTCTCATGGATATAAGCCAATCCATCCAAAATCTCTCGAAAAAGCCTCCAGAGTCTGATGGTGTCTTGATACAGCCCCTGGTCAATGGTGTCACGTAAAGTGCTCTTTTCACAGTACTCCATCTATGGATAAGAACAAACCAGGCAGGATTTGGTTATACAAAGCTGCAATTAAAGAGGATGATTGCAATTAATGTAATCCTTCATTTTAAAACATGTACTATTTCAAATAGTTATGAGAAAGGCTTGATTTTTTTTTAAATTGAAAAAAAAATTCAAGGTTATTTAAAAAGTTTGGGCTTCCCTTTAGTAATGCCTTATTGGAGCTGGTTTGCCTGTGGCTCCTGTCCTCCAGAGGTTCTGGAACAAGCCATTCTGCCTAAAGCTAGGTTGGTGTTTCTTCTGCACACACAAGGATGTGTGTGCATCATACTTTACTTGTCCAGATTCAGCTCGTTAGACAAAGTGGAGTTTCCCTATATTCAGAGTCTAGCATTTATGGAACTAATTACTTCACAAATGTTATTTCATTTATTTTTCAAAAGTCATTGAGATGGCTACTATTATTTAATTTATGGATGGAGAGCCTCAAACACAGAATGCTAAAGAACCTTGACTGAGCTCACACAGCTGTGACTGGTAGATCCAGGATGTGAGCTTAACACAGCCCGAGTCCGGAGCCCGTAAGCATGGCCCTATGCCATCTCCTGCTATGGTATAGGAAAGTGTGAGTGCAAGGCTGGGGGAAAAGGCCTCCATGCTGCAATCCATTCTTGCCAATTAATCTTTGGTAGTGCCAGTTAGTCCTCTCCTGCCCAATGTCTTGCTCTAGTTTCCTGAAACATATCCACCAGCAACTACTGGGAGTTGCTATGTCACCAAGCTGCATGCCAAGGCCTCACCTGAATATAAAGGTAGTGGACAGCCTCAGTGGTTGCTGATGGCTCACTTTCATGGCAACTGTTCTTTCCATTGCAGTCTTCATCCTAACCCAAGAGGAGCACAAGAGAACTCAAAATGGGGCCATCACCATCATCAAGTCATTTGTACTTGCCCCCACTAAATGCATGGCTATCCTGTTGCCTCAGAGGGGAGGTCAGTGAGCAGAACTCAACCACTGTCCTCTAGCTGCATACAGTATTCCAAAGGCAATTTGCTACTACCAGAATCTGCTGTGTAATTTCCAGGTCTCTCACTGTATAAAATGATGGGAAAACAGGCAGGTATCAAAGGTGTGCAATTCATAGAAAGACTCCATGTCAAGTCAGCTCTTTCTTACCATTAACATCTTTCTGTGGATAAGAAAGGCAGAATGTATACAGGCTGATATTTTAAGGCTTCAGTTTTACTGGAATGCCTTCCTTTGGAAAGAGATTAGAAATCTATCTTTGGTTAAAACAATTTAAATGTGATGACCAAAGAACATGCTGCCGTATGGGCTACACTCCCGGAGAACAAGCACGCGGTGGCCACTTACAGCCACTGATCCTCTCAACTATTTTACACATGGTTACTATGTTTGTCCCCTACATGTTAGCTCAGGTCTCTTAAAAATTTTTTTCTTCTTCTAACAGATATATTTAAATACCACTCCCCACAAGTATGGAAAAAGCATTTGGCAGCATTTGCTCATTTCTGATACACAGTTTTTGTGTGTGTTTGTGTGGAAGCATCTTTCAGCATTCTTCCTTTATCAGAGAAAAACAAAAACTTCTGCTTTAGAAAAAAATCAGATTCTACTCTTGAATCATTTATATACCCTGAGGATTATCTGTAGAAGACTGTTAATCTTCTAATTAATTAGAATGCCTGTGGGATGGTGCCCTTGACAGAGCAAAATCAGAATTATAAATTTGGTGCCCCCACAATAATTAAATGGGTAACTAATGCTAAAACCAAAGACCGTTTGCTTTATTAGTACTTTATACTATTTATTCTAGTATTCTGGTTAAATTTATAATTTATAAATTTAGACTGAGAGGATGATTTTAAGGATGATTTTAATAAAAAGAGAATAACTTATTAATGCATTCAAACTTCCTCCAAATCAATTTAACTGCTTATCTCACCAAATCTATATGTAGACTTTACTATGAATGCCCCTTATAACTGCTAGTGATTATATTTTTATTTCTGGTTTAAAAGTCATTGCATTCAACTCCCAGGTACAGAATGCTCCTCTGAAGCAGCAACTGACAGTCCTAGTAGTTACAAAGCTTCACCCTAGACTCCGTGTACCAGCATCGAGGGGCTTTGCTGGCCAGGGCAAAGAAAAATATAGAACTGAGTGGGGCTCAAGGACTGGAGCATTGTTTTTCAAACTTTTCTGACCATGACCCACATGAAGAAATATATTTTACATCACACCCAGTACACATACTCATGAGAGATAAGTTCTATAAAAAGAGTTTACCTTTATAAGTAAGACACATTTTGGTATTCTCTACTCCTTTCTATAGCATTAAGAATAAAATAGTTGGTTGTGACTTTCAAAATAGATTTCATAATCTGTTATAGGATCATGGCTCAGTGTTAAAACACTATTCTAGGGGATGGATTATGAAAATAAGGAATCAAGATGAACTGATGTGAGAGACCTACTTAACTCCACAATTAGGCTGTTTGGTTATTCAATTAATTTGCATTCAATCCTCATCCCAACCATATAAAGTTTCCCCAAATCCTCTAGGACAGGGGCCCCCAACCCCCAGGCTACAGGTCCATGGCCAGTTAGGAACAGCAGGAGGTGAGTGGTGGGCCAGTGTGCAAAATTTCATCTGTATTTGCAGCCGCTCTCAAGCTTTCACATCACCGCCTCAGCTCCATCTCCGATAATCATGCACTAGATTCACTTAGGAGCACTGGTCCATGGTGCCAAAAAGGTTGGGGAACCACTGCTCTAGGAAATAATTTTTATTTTAAAAAAATAAAGGGTATCAATTTTCGAAAAGCAGGCATATTTGTTATGCAGATAAATTAATGCCTATGAACAAATATATGAGTAGACTATATTTTAAATAATTATGTTTTTAAATCAAAGGTCTATATTTGCACATCACAATAAGGCTTTACTATTCTACCTGAGGTTTCTAGTATCAAATGTTAGTTTTCTTACATACCCACCCCATGATGAATAAAATGGTATTTCTATTTATATATCTACCTGATTCTGGCTTTTACTGTTCTCATCTTCGTTGTCAAAGATGATATCACTTTCAGAATCTGAAGCAGGTCTTAAAAAGAGAAACAGAAATAATAAGGAAACCAAAACCCCTGTTATAATTTTGAAAATCAGCACTTGTTAATGACTAGAAAGCAAAGAGGCTAAACACACTACACCATGACTGTGTAGGCATAAAGCTGTCTATATCAGGCTTATTTGTATTTTCCTAATATGTGAAACACAGAACTCTTGATTTAAATAAAAATTGGCCTAATTTTCCTGAAAAAATTTAATAGGTAAGAGTTGTGATAAACTGTCATCTAACTGGATACAATGAAATAATATCATGAAATTAAATGACTGGGGTGGATTCTGAGATGCAAAACTATAGTTTAAGATCATAACTATTGATTTGGTTTCTAGAACTGCAGTTGGCACTATATCAAGACTACAAATTTGTTCTTCAATGTTCCACAGAGTTGGAAGCCCTTATCTAAAAAATGACCTTTGAAAAATTCTATTAAATGTATTAAGATGATGTATTGGAAAAAATTTTTATTTTTCTTTTCTCCAGAGCTTAAATTTTAGAGTTTTTTTGAAGACATTGGGGGAAAAATCCCCTTTGGATTGCATTTTGTTACTCTGTAAAATTAGGTTTCATATTTTTTCTTTTTTTTTTTAACATGGTAAACAGGGCCAGATTTCTACTCAACTCCCCTCTGTCCTGAGGTGGGCGTGGGGGGTTAGGTTAGGGGCTTGTCTCAAGCAGCCAGGGGGCCCCCCAGGCAGCAGGCTGTGAGCGCTCTTACAGGAAGGACTGCGAAAAGACACCGTCGTGCTCATCCTCATCATCGTCCTCATCGCTGCTGGAGCCAGAGCTGGTGGCGGGGAAGCGGGAGCTAGCAGAGCGCTCACCAGACGTGCTCCACTCCACCGAGCTGGTGAGGATGGGCGGTGGAGCTGCGGCCTCCACGCTATCAGGACCGTTCGTGTCTCTTTCGTCCATCAAGGCTGGCCCATCCTGGGCCTGGGGCCCCATGTCTGCAGCTGGCCGCTCGTGCCTCTCAATCCAAGCGTTGTAGTAGCGCACGATGTTCTCATGGTGCAAGCGTGACAGCAGAGTCACCTCGCCCTTGATCCTGCGGAAGTGCCTGCTGGCTGGGTTGATGGGAATACGCTTCACCGCATAGCAACAGCCATCCAGCTTGTTCTGCACCTGCAGTGCAGAAGGGGAAGGGACCCGGTACAGGCTGCTCAGAACTTCGCACAGACTGTCATCTGTAGTATCGCCCACCCCCTCCCAAGGGGAACCTGCAGTTCTGAGTGAAAGCCAACAACTACAGTCAAGATCCACATGTCTGGGACTCTTAAACTGAAGAAAGTTGACTGCCAAAAACTTAGAAAACATCTCACCCCAAACCAGATGCTCAGAAACCCTGGGGAAAATAATCTCCATTTTAATTACTAATTTTGTTGACAATTACATCCCCGATTTTCCAGTATCGAATCTGCTACTTAAATGTCTTAAGTAAACCTTGTTTTCTTAACCTTGTCTTAAAAATAATTATTTTCTAAAGTCAGTGTACGGTTTAAGATGATTTTTGTGTTTTTTTTTAACCCTTAGTCACTAAACACAAACTAAACTCCAAACATTTTAAGACCTAAATGAAAACTTTAATTCTCAACTTATAAAACTGTGTGAACTTGGACTAATTAATTTCCTTGAGACTTCATTTTCTCATCTATAGCACTTTTCTTAACTCAAAGGGTGATTGTAAAGATTAAATGAGATGAGGTGGGTAAAGCACTTCTATCAAGGCCACCCAGAGAAAGGTGCTAGGTAACAGCAATTGATTTTATACCCATTACTGCCCACTGATTTTGTTACAAAGAGAAGATTTACCACTGATGACGTGTACTGAAACTATAACAGTATCATTAAGAGCACAACAGAAACAAATACGAGAAAACGTTTCAAAGGCGAGTCTCTATGCATTCTTATGCTGGGCAGTTTCACTATGCAACTGGGTTGACTGAAGTTAACTTTTATAAAATTTCATTCAAAGAACATTCTAACCCCACCATGCAGGTAAAGTGAGGTAATGAAAAGCAACAATCTGGTCATGGGCAGAGCGAAACCAGCTGATTACAAAAGACAAGAGAACATCATTTCTGTGTTTGGTTCATAGGTTTCAATTAGACTATTAAAAAACTTTTAGAAATGAGAAAGAAATACTATAAAATTGAGTTTCAGGTGACCTTTACATATGTGGAAATAGTAGCTAGAACAAACTTTCAAGTAAAACAGATGTGGGTCTGAATGCTGCTTTCATCTCTTAGTGGATATATGTAACTTGAGGCAAATTACATAACTTCTCTGAGCCTTAGTTCTCTCATATGCAAAATGAGGATAATACCTATTTCATAAGAATGTCATGAGATTGAAAGACATGGCCTATAAGCCACCTGGCATATAACCTAAAATATAGAATGTGCTCCAAAAAAATGATAGTTCTTTTCCTGCCACATTAGTAGAGTAGTAGAGA
Source organism: Eidolon dupreanum (assembly GCA_028627145.1). Lineage (NCBI taxonomy): Eukaryota > Metazoa > Chordata > Mammalia > Chiroptera > Pteropodidae > Eidolon > Eidolon dupreanum. Next base: position 55,689,483 of record CM053509.1, read on the forward strand.
AGACGACAGTGGAAAGTCTTGACATTGTTTTTAAACGTCATGTCTCAGTACACATCATATATGCTATGAGTCATTGGTAGGTGGAACATGCTACACTGGAGATTCCTAGGAATTCATTTATTCAAATGGAAGGGTGCACAAACAGTAATGGGTCCAGCTCCTAACCAAATGCCAGACTACTGAGCAGAATGCTCTAACCTAACCTGGAAACAGAGGTAGCGGGTGTGAGGGCTTTAGGGTTCTCATAGGGATCAATAACAGGAAAAACTTGGGGGCTTAAATTACTGATTTTTTTTATTATATGAGCTCATTAATAATTTTTAAGTACTTAAGAAGAAATGAAGTTTGATAATGTTTTACATTCAAGAATCTAAAATATAAAGTTAAAGGACTTGATTCCAATTACAGTTTGAGCTAAAGGGATAATACATGCTTTAATCATTCACTCCTCTTAAAGGTAACTGTTGATGACCTGATTAGGCTATCTATCCACATAAAATCTATTTAATCACCTAACTATAATGTGCATACTTTCAAGAAGAAAGTCAAAATATTTCCCATATAACATCCTTTTGTAAAAACTTGCTTAAGATAGCCTTTCTGCCTGAAAACTAATTCAATTATTTTTTTCTTCTTTTTCTTCCTTTCTCCCTTTCTTCCCTTCTCCCTTTCTTCCCTTCCTTCCTTCTTTCCTTCCTTCCTTCTTTCCTTCCCTTTCCCTCCTCTTCCTTTTTTCTTTCTTTCTTTTTCTTCCTTCCTTCTTTTCTTTCCCTCCCTCCCTCCCTTCCTTCCTTTTTTGGTGTAAAAGGCCTTCCATAGCAACACTAGTAATGCTTCCTAATAATACTCTCAGAATCCTAAACAGACACATGCCCTATTGATAGTGGGCTACTTTCTTATGAGCAAGATGCCTATATATCTTTTTAAAAATTATTTATTATTATTTATGCCTACGACCCTGGTCTTCCAAGATGGTCTCCAAGTACTAACCAGGCCTGACCCTGCTTAGCTTCCAATATCAGACATTGGGCTTGTTCAGGGTGGCATGGCCGTAGACCATGGACCGTGGCTTCACTGGGGCACAAACCCAGGGCCTTCTGCATATAAAGCAGATGTGTTAATCACTACACTATGGAACCAAGTCCAAGATGCCATATATCTTATATGGACTTAATAATATTCATCTGGGTCTCCTAAATTCAAACAAAATTCTTAAATTACATAAAAACAGCTGAAACCTCTTTCTAAAGGGGGCAAATAATAAAAATCACACAAATAGACCTAAATGAAGAACAGAAGACCCAACAGCAGCACGCCTTAATAGTGTATCATTAATTTTCCATCTCAATAAGAACTGGAAAATAAAAGCCATCAAGACCATCTGGGGCTATTTCTCAGTTGGAATTCCATCTTAGTTCTAACCTTGCAGCCCTTTTAGATACAGCAACTCTGAAAGCAAATGAAAGAAAAAGAGAATTTTCTTTCTGCACCAAAGTAAAGGTACTGACCCCACTTGAAGGGCTATTATGATCATGTGGTTTTCACATTAATGCACTGCATCAAGCAAGCGAAAAGGAATGATGTGTTCTTAATGTGCCCAGTGTAACTTTAAAGCCTTTAACTTCACAAAAAGTGAAGATGATCAGAGTTTCAAATGGTTGAATTCACTTCCTTTCCCACTCTCAAAATAGAAGTCCATAAGTCTGCAGAAATTGAACACAGTAGCAGCTCTAAAAGGGACTGGGGACAACTATGTATCGCACCTTGATGACAGCTCCAAAAGCTCCTTTGCCAAGTAGCTGTAATTCTTCAAACTCAGTGAAATATCGGGAAAACTGTCTCTGTGTCTCACTGAAAAATGCAGCACTGGGTAGCTGGTTCCTAGGAATAACGGTCTCAACATAATCTTGTCCTCCAGAATCTGAGATAAAACAGAAGGCAAGAGATAAATGAGGCATTAGAAATATAGGAAGAGCTCTAATATCCAACAACAATTCAAGGTCTGGAAGGGGTCCTAACTAGTAGTTTGAAAAAGTGCCTCTTACCTGGCAGACCCTTTAGTACTTTCCTCATCTTATCCTCCTTAAATTAGGTGGAAATACAATTAGCTCAAGTTTACAGATGGAGGTAACTGAGACAGAGAGTAAGGAAATGACTGAATGATAGAGCCAGAAGCCAAACCCAGGTCTCCTGATCCATCTCAAATTCTCCTGCGGTCCCTTAATCTGCTACTTGAGGAGCAGCAGGGAAATCCATTTACATGAGAAGAAGGGTTACTCAATAACACTATAGACAGCTCAGCATAAAACAGAGAAGTGATCCATACAGTCCCTTCCAGTTTTAGGTTTATGTTCACTTTATAAATAATTTTTGTTGAGTAGCGTATCAAAAAAGAACGGTAAAAGACTCACCTTCAGGACTTTGTTCTAGAAAAGGCATTTTTGGCTGAGGATTTATAAAGCTGTGTTTCAATAGCTGCTGAGGACTCCATCTTTCTTTGTCATCCAGGCAAACACACCTCAGTGAGAAGGAAGACAGAATCTCAGCAGCACACAAATAAACACTAAGCCAGTTAATCTGAGGCATTAAACTATGGGTTGATTTTTTTAAAGATACATAATAGAGAATTCATGTTACTTATGGATCAAAATGCACTCATAACCGAATTTAAATTAATAAACATTCCTGTAGGATTTATATGCTGAGTAGCAGGCTGGGTACAAATGGAGAAATTTTAAAAAAAGTATACAGTAGTCTCCCCCCTTATCTATGGTTTCACTTTCTACAGTTTGTTACCTACGGTCAACCATGGTCCAAAAATATTAAATGAAAAATTCCAGAAATAAACAATTCTTAAGTTTTAAATTGCACACTTGTTTTGAGCAGCATGATGAAATCTCCCACGACTCCTCTCTGCAAATCAAACCCTTGTCCAGTGTATACACACACTACTTTCCTGTTAGTCACTTAGTAGATGTCTAGGTTTTATCAGACCCACTGTCACAGTATCACAGTGCTTATCTTCAAGTAACTCTTATTTTACTTAATAATGACCCTCAAGGTCAATAGTAGCTTAACGCTAAGTCACAAGGCCTCCATCATTCACCTCCTCTCATCATGTAGGCACTGTATCATCTCACAGAATCATAAAGAGGGTGAGTATAGTTCAATAAGATATTTTGAGAGACTACATTCACATAACTTTTATTACAGTATATTGTTATATTTTATTATTACTTATTGTTAATCTCTTACTGTGCCTAATTTATACATTGAATTATCATAAGTATGTATGTATAGAAAAAAACATAGTATATGTAGGGTTCGGTACTACATGCGGTTTCAGGCATCCACTGGGGGTCTTGGAACGTATCCCCCTCAGGTAAAAGGGTACTACTGTAGTCTCCAGAAGCAGAACGACTTACCCTCATGGAATAATTTTTAAACCATCTAAGGTAGCATAAGTCTGCTATGAACTTTCACTTCCATTAAGTTTAATTACTTGCCAAGTTTAATGCTAAGCCAAGCCTTTCCGGCGCCAGTAATAAAACTTTCAGATAGCTGATGCAAAGTTGGGGCCCAATGTGATAAACTTTAGATAAAGCCTGCTCATCACAGTATGAAGTTGGTAACAATTAAGAACTACTTTTTAAAATAAAGATCCCATATTTTATCATATACTCTTTTAATTCTCATTCCTTGAGCCTATTAACTGTTTATTTTCATTTTTTTAAATGAATAAAAACAAGCCATACCTTTAACTCAGTGGTTCTCAAAAGCAGGGTCCCTGACCAGCAGCACCAGTATTGCCTGGGAATTTGTTACAAATACAAATTCTACTCCATCTTGGTCCTAGTAAATCATCAGCTTTGGCGGTCTGGGCAGTAATCTGTACTTTAGCAAGCTCTCCAGGTGGTTTCAATCCAAGATAAAGTCTGAGAACCATTGTTTTAATTAATCTAAGCTGTTTGACTTTCGTAACAAACGACCTAAGTAGCACCACTTGGTAGCACTTGACCCTGATTATAAACAATGTATTTAAAAGAATGAACCATCATTCTGAATTCTAGACTTAAAATCTATGTCTATAAAGTGGTGACAGCAACTATCATAAAATGTTAATTTTATTTTTTTATATCAGCACTAAAAAATGAAGCACTCCTAATTTTAGAACTTGAAAAGGCAAGAAATGATAATAAAAGTATCTGTATAAGATTTTACATTTCCCCCTAATTTAAAATTAATTTTTAATTATATCAGCTAAACATGAATACCTTTTCTCTTTGCAAATACTATTAAAACATTACTGATAATGATAGTCTTTGACAAGCACCCAAACAAAAGATATAGTTTGGGTTTGCGAATATTGATTTTTTAAAAAAATGACATTATCCTGTACATATTGTTCTACAACTTGCTTTTTAAATTTCACCATGTAAAAAATTCTGCATCCAATTGCAGCATGGGGGGGAGGGGTGTCTCATACCAACAAGCAATTCCCCAACACCAGCTAGGTGTCAAATTCAACTAAATTCTAACACTGTTTACATGGAGAAAGCATCGGATCCCACCCACAGTTTGTTTCAGTTTTACAAAACCAGCCCCTCTCCCGTTCAGACACTCCAATCGCAAGTCCTGGTTGTTACCTGAGCTTCTGACCTTTCGGCTATAGATCAGAGGTTCCAATGACCTCCTCCCTGGGTTTAATTAATTCACTAGAGAGGCTCATAGTACTCAGAAAAACAGTTTACTTATTAGATTACTGGTTTATTGTAAAAAGACATAACTCAGGAACAGCCAGATGCATAGGGCAAGATGTATGGGATAGCAGAGCTTCCATGTCCTCTCTTGGCATGCCACCCTCCCAGCATCTCTATGTGTTTACCAACCTGCAATCTCTTCAAACCTTGTCCTTTTGGGTTTTTATGAAGACTTTATTACACAGGCATGATTAATTAAATCATTGGTTATTGGTGATGGATTCAACCTCCAGCCCCAATTCCGTCCCCAGAGATCAGGGGGGTGAAACAAAAAGTTCCAACCCTCTATCATGTGGTTGGTTTTCCTGGCAACCAGCTCCAACCCTCACCTGTTTCCAAAAGTCATCTCATTAACATAACGAGAGACACCTTTGCTGCTCTAATAGGATATTCTAGGAGCTCTGTGCTGGAAATAGGGACCAAGACCAAATATATACTTATTATAAATCATGATATTATACAGTGTGTCTTAGAGATCTTAGAAGGTACTTAAATATCTTTTTGAATTTACTAGAATTTATTTACACATTCTTCTGCTGTTGGACATTTAGTTTATTTCTAATTTTCCACCTGTACAAAAAAATGCTGCAATAAGCATCCCTATACATGCCATGCTGGGTTTCTGAAGAACATTATCAAATCTACCTCAACTGTGACAGTAATGTGATTGACATCACAATAAATCTAGATCAAAAAAATCATAAAGCCTACCTAGAATGAATTGTATCTTTAAGAGATTTTATAGCTATCAAGATTTCAGTTAAAAAGATGAAATTCTCTGAGCCAATAATCTTGGCATCATAGTACTCATAAGTAGCAGAGGCAAATGCTAGCTCTGAATCAAAAGGGATGAAACGCCTGAAGAGTCGCATATTAGGTCCATACTTCCCATGACTGAGGATGGAGATAAAACCCTGACTTAGCACCAAGTCCTAGGCACTGCTGGAAGCACAAATGTGGCTCATTTAACTCTCACAATCACCTCCTGAGGTAGGTGGTGCTATTATCCCCATTTTACAGGAAGGAAACTCAGGGTAGGCAGTTTAAGTCACTCAGCTAGTAAGGCGTAGAGGTGGGATGTGAATCCAGCTTTCTGGATCTAGAGTATGGGCTCTTTCCTATCACAGAGACTGATTTTAAACAAAACCTTTTTCCAAAGGATGTTCACCAATAAGCAAAAATACAGCTAAAATGAAATGTTGCTATATCTTTGTTGTTTGTGAATAATTTTTAAAAATTTTGTTAACAAAATAGAAAAGGTGGTAAAGCAATACTGTGCAGCTACTTTGTAACCAAGCAGTCTATCAAAGCACTGTAGCAAGAGAGGAATATTCTAAGGACAACCATGTTAACAGAATAAGAAATAGTGATGAGCTGAAGTTCAAAACTGACAGAGAATAGCACTATTCTCTAAGAAATGAACTAGGCAAGTTTTGCTTGCTGAGTCTGTCATTTTGCTATTAAATGTGAAAGATGTTCTACTTAAACTTCCCAGTGTTGTTTTTATAAATACATAATGCTATTGTTAACCTTTACTAAATTATTCTTGACCAGTGAGAAAAGGCAGAAAGCTAAAGTTGCCATTTTGGAGAATGAAGTGAGTCTTTCTACCAGTGGTTCTATCATCATATTTATTTTTGGCCAACCACACTGTCAGGGTACATTTAAAGAAATATTTTTAAAGTCCTAGTGCATTTAAGAGAAATCATAAGAGATTTCTTTAGAAATCTTAAAATGTTTATATACTTTAAGGAGAGTACACAGCACAAAGAATCAAAGTTGATCCCTTTCTACATCTGTATCTATATCACTTCTACTTCTATTTTATGGTACACAGAAACTACTTTATTAAAAGATAAGTACATGTACTTTGACTTTTATAATGGGCAAGACCATGAGTGATAGGAAATAACAATGTAGATTAAGTCAAATGGGAGCTGGGATAGTTGGGAATAAGGAAAAGAAATGTGAAGGGTAAAAGAAAAGAAATGTAGGGAGTAAATAAAATGAATTTCCAAATGGCTGGGAAAAGGAATAAGGTACAAAACAAGACTATTAGAAAGGGAAGACACCAGTCTATGCCAACTTCTGCTTGAAAGTTGGACTAGGGGCATATCTAGAAAAACCCAAACTGAAGGGATCTTATTTTCTATTTAACAAAGAAACAGAGGATGTAGGTCTGCCTTGGACTGAAAAGAGGCAGGGGTGAACTAGAAAATGCTGAGTTGAAGGACCTGCACAGAGACTTCAGGCCCGAGAAAAACCTCTCAGTAAGGATTCTCTCAAAGTAGGTAAAACTTGCCTCTGTAATTAAATGTGTACTTCTAATTAACAGGCATAAAAAAATCCTCTGGCTAGAGCAAGGAAGTCATTTTCATTCTATAACTTGGTTGAATGAGACACTGCTAATGAAAAATGGTTAAGAACAAGGGGCACAATTATGCTCCTAAAATCATTTTCTAAATAGGAGGCCTTGTCTTGGACCCCGATGGCCAAGACAGACAGAAAGGTCTTCCATTTGGAATACCTGGGGCATTTCTCCATGTCACCATCCGTACTGACTTCCTAGAGTATACCAAGCAATCCCCAAAAAGTAGTTTGAAAATCTATTATTAAGCCCAAGTGAATTTAGGAGAATGTGGGAATTAAGGGAATGATTAAACATAAGCAAGAAAACAGAACATATGTGGCTGGGAAAGAACTGAGAGAACAAAGAATTAACTCTAATCCTCTTCCTCACTTTTCAGCTTATTCATTATCACTTAGATGTTTAGCATTCAAGCACAAGCAAAAGGATAGGAATAAAGTACAATTAGAATGAATCTCAGTGGTACTCACTTCTTTAGAAAATCTTGAAAGTCAGCTGGTAAGTCACTAGGGATGGTCACAGGGTACTCTCCACATTCTTGTCCTTGGCTGAGGGAGAGCAGCAGAAGGCCAAGATGCCAAACATCCCCTTTTTTCCCCGTTTTATAAGGTAGGGCATTGTCACTAAAACGAACTCGGGTTTGCTCAAACACATCCTCCTTGCAAATGTCTGCTAGGCGTTTAGAAATGCTGTAATCTGTAATCTTGACAGTGCCCTCTGCATCCACCAAGACATTTGATGCACTCAGGACCTTGTGCACCACGGAATTGCTATGCAAATAATCAAGGCCCAACAAGAGCTGAACTGTGTACCTACGAAGCTGTTGCATGGGGATGGGGCTTGAGTGGCTCAGGTGAGCAGCAAGGGACACCCCATTAAAGTGCTCCACTAAAATGTGCACCATGATGGAGCTGTCTTGCTCTTTGAGATTCATTGCAATGTAGCGTACTATATTGGGATGGCTCAGTTTTACCAGTGAGTTGAATTCCGTTTCTGCCCCTTGAATCTGATAAGAAAACAACAAAACGAAACAGTAAGATAATAGTGGGTTGATCGGCATTAACTAGAGTTTCATTTCAAAAGGAAAATATTCAACAGAAAATGCACTTTTAAAGAAGAGGAGAAAGAAATGCCCTGAACTGAATCTCCTCTTAAACCATATGATCAAGCTAATAATTCATAAAGATGGAAAATAGTTAGTTGTCAACTTCTTTGATCTCAAACCTAGTGGTGTACAAATACTATAAAATTAGTAAATGGCTTTTAAAGTTTATTTTGTAATATAGCCTCTAGAAAAAAGAAACATTAATTTTAAAATAACCTTTTCTGATTATAAAGATTTACTGTCAAAATTTTAACAAGTACTAATACAAAAGAAAAACTCTCACAAATTATTCATGTGATCACCACCTAAAGACAACTTTTATGATTTTGGTGCATTTACTTACAGTTTTTCTTTATTGGAAATATACACACATTTCTAAAAACAAGGCTTTACCTACTATTTTGTAACTTTTTTATTATGCGATACTACAACCTGCAATATTAAATGTTCTCCTTAAATTCAGGATTATAAATTAAGTCTAAAATATTCTCCTGTTCCCTAGGATTCAGTTTTGAAGCAATTATTTCAAACGACTGCAAAAAGCATAATTATAAAATACTATTTAGAGAGATGACTATTAATGCTATAATAAAGCTGAGAAAGGAGGTTAAGAAAGCAGCTGCAAAAGTTTGGAACATATTATGAAAGTTCAAAAAGCAATAGCAAGGAGCTGAGGAAGCTCTGGTAAAAAAGGTGCTGGTCCCCAACCATCCCTTCTGGTTAAACAGATCTCACACCATTCTAGATCACCTTTACTAGACATCTTGGATGCCTACCTGCTTTTTGCACTTATCAATCTTCTCTTTTTCTTGACTGGTAAGGAATGGACCCATTTTTTTCTGCCACTGAAGGACCCACTCATACAAAAAGACAAAGCTGCCAGTGGCTGTCTCCAAAGCATTGTAAACTAATTTTCCAAGCTGTTCATCACTGCCTGCACATTAAAAGAAAATGTAATTAAATCTCACTGGTACCTTATCTGTGGGAATAAAAAAGAGGGGATATACAATTATTCTTTCAACAGTGGATACCATGTGCTACTTACAAAAAACATACTTCATGGAATACATGCTCTTTTGTAACTGATTTTTAATATTTAACAATATACTCTGAGCCCTAAAATATTAAGTAGTATAAAAGGACAAGAATCAACAATGAGACCTTAGTATCAAATCACTGTTTTCTTCCAGCAACCAGTATTCACAATGTTACTTTCACAGTTCAGCTCTGATGATTGTGCCTACTGGTGCAACAGTGTAACCTCACACAGCTAAATACTAGCTAACATGACGGAAGGAATCAGAAATAGGAACAATCCACCAAGATTATTCCATCAATGTAGATTGGTGTGCACAGTAAAAACAAATTTTAATAATTTGGACATCTGAAAACATCACTGGTTTTCCAAACACAAAATTTGAATATTCTTGGCAAATACAAACTGGCTAATAGTTTCAAGGAAAGGAATAAGAAATAACAGTTTTAATATGAAGCTAGAAAGAGACACATTTATTTAGTGATAGGTATATGGTTTTCACTTGTTCCTGGAGAGTTAAATTTCTGTAACACCAAAAATTTTCCTATAGAAATCTACATTTTCTTTTTAGTTTCAAGTGTACAGCATAGTGATTTGACATTTATGTACCTTACGATATGGTCACCACATAAGTCCAGTAACCATCTGCCACCATACAAAGTTATTATGTTATTGGCTATCTTCCTGGTGCTGTATATAAACACCTATATTTTCATTAAAGACTATAATAGAAAATTACCAAAATATTGGAAATGAAAAAAATATCACCCACCGTATCACCATTTTATTTACTTTCTAGTTCCTTCTATCATTTTTTTTTTCCTAATTTACCAAATCACAGTATATGTAACAGGGTTTCTCACCCTTGACACAACTGACATTTTGGACCAGAAAATCCTTTGTTGAAGGGGACTGTCTCATGCACTACAAGATGTTTAGCAGCATTTCTGACCTCTACTCACTAGATGCCAGTAACACTCCTACCCTAGTCTTAACCATGAAAAATGTCTCCATATATCATCAAATGTGAACAAAATCACTCCCAATGGATATACAGTATTTTTTTCTCTTAGTATGTAAATAAGTTTTCCATGATGCTGCATTGTCTTCATGACAAAAAAAAATTTCAAAGAAAACTGAGGATAATTTTTTTCATTTAAAAAATAAAAAGTAAAATAACCTGTATATGTAGGACATAGTTGTCTTAGCAAATATACGTTGGAGAAATGTGGCTGAAGTAGCTCACCGAGACTTTTTATTTGAAAAGTAGTTTCAATGCTGACAATTTAAGAAATTTAATTAAAATGATCTGTTATGCTAAGCATAAATAACTCCTGATGTTCTTAGCCTGAGGAAAAACCCTGATATTTGAAAAATTGTCAACCAGAGAAAGAACCTATGGAATGTGGGATCTAAGCACACAAGTACACATTGTAGACACAAGATATTAAATGTTAATGGGATGAAGTGTGATGTTATTTACATAAAGCCTAGTTAAATTTGTGCATTAAACAGTGCAGTGTTTTGCAATATTTCATTCTCCGATTAGGATTAGGTATTTCATAATTGCTGGGTTTTTTTTGTTTTGTTTTGTTTTGTATTTTAATTTTGTGATTGCCATTCTCTTCCTGTCACTTTTTCATGATGGGGATAAAAGAACATACTGGAATGAGGCTGAAGGAAAACATGTTACCCAAAGAACTCTAATACTCTATAATGTGCTGACAATCATCATTTATACACACAATCTCTATAGTGCTTTATCCATAAGAAAGTTCTCAATTCTCTCTAGTTCCAATGGCTTTAGACTGAAAAAGCAAATGTTAATTAGTTGATCTATTATAAAAACATTTCATAGAAAATTAGGACATATTTTAAAACTAGACATGTTGTGAGAAAACAAAATAAAGAATTTACATAGTTGTTTTATAAAAAAACTTCCAGATTGCAAATGTGTCTCCTGAAGAGGGTCTTAACTAAGCTGAATCTAATGAGTATTGATGAGACTGAGACTGAATTGAGGTGATTAGCAGTGAGATTAATTTCCCTTCCTGATCTTCCCAGATTATTAAAAGTAGTGAGTTTTATGTTGCCAATTCATGAGTCTGAAATGCCTGAGTCACCCTCATATACTGTTGGTAGGATTGCAAATTGGTACAGCCACTATGGAAAACAGTCTGGCGGTTTCTCAAAAAATTAAAAATGGATATACCTTTTGACTCAGCAATTGCATTTCCGGGTATTTATCCAAAGAAAACTAAAACAATAATTCATAAAGATCTATGCACCCCTATGTTCATGGCAGCACAGTTTACAATAGCCAAGATATGGAAGCAATCTAAATGCCCATCAACAAATGATTGGATAAAGAAGTTATGGTTCATATATACAATGGAATATTACTCAGCCATTAAAAAAAAATGAAATCCTACCATTTGCAACGACATGGATGGACCTACAGGTTATTATGCTGAGTGAAATAAGTCAGACAGAAAAAGATAAATACCATATGATTTCACTTATATGAGAAATCTAAGGAACAAAAAGAACAAACTAATCAAAAACAGATTCACAAATATAGAGGACAATCTGGTGATGGCCTGAGGGGAGGGGGATTGGGGGGCTGGGAGAATGGGGTGAAGGGTTAAAGAAGTACAAATTAGTAATTGATAGTTGGTCACAAGGATGGGGAGCACAGCATAGGGAATGCAGTTAGCATTAATATAATGGCTAGGTGGACAGCCAGAGGAGAGAAAGAACAATTAGGGGGATTGTTTTATAAACTATATAAATGTCTAACCACTGTACTGTATACTTGAAAGTAATAATAAAATAAAATTAAAAAAATAAAAAATAAAAATAAAATGCCTCTGAGTCATGGACAATCTCAAGACCAAAGCTAATCATCTCCACCAATCTTGAAACTGCCCAAATGGTCACTTTGCCTGAACAGGGCAAGTCTGTGTATGTGCAGAATCTTGTACAATTCAGGCTGATTTCAGGCAGCCCAGGTTGGGTGTCCAGTTCATAGACTATTGGGATATTTGGTCTCTTCTCCCTTCACTTGCTGCCTGCTCCCTGGCAGCTCGCCTGCTTATTCATAGCTCCTTAAAGAGGAAGGGAAAAATACACTGAAAGAGAGCCAAGTGATTTAGGTAATTTGGCTATTAGCTCTGATAAGAAGAATATTCATGGATTGAAAGTTAAACTCAATTGTCAAATTTATTATACGCAAGTGATTTCTATACCAATTAGTGACTTATTTATATGACTGATAAAAGATGACATATGTTTAGGGCAAAGGAGTAGGTACCAAAACGTTGATTTTTATATAAATAACTCTAATCTCAAACTGCTGAACCACCTTCACTCCAAATATCCATCAGTAGACAAAACTTCTAAATAAGACACACAGAAAAATAAAGTGGCTTTCCTAGTCAGGTACAACATGCTAAGCTGAAAAATGCTAAGCAGATGGATATCAAATTAAGAAAATGGGAGTTGGTCATTAAAAAATCAGAAGCATTAGAACTCATTTTAAGTATTTTATCAGTAATAGATGCACATGATGCAAAATTCTACTGATTCATAATATTTCAACCATTTTGGTTTCAAAAAGCTCAACTAATTATAATGATGACAAATTTTAAATGATCTTTCTGCTAAAAATATTTCCAAAAGCCTATGTTCTCATTTTCATTTCACAGAAGGGGAAACCTGAGTGACTTCTCATCCTGGTCGTTAGGAATGGGAGCTTAGCATGACCAACTTTTAAGGAAGACTTAATAGTCTTCCTTGGACTGTGCTGGTCTAGACGACACAGTGTCTATTCTACACCATTCCTTCATGATTATCTTTTGTTGTTAGAATAATTTAAAAGAATTTAGCTAGTTTACTCACCAATACATTTTCCTTTGTGCACCATGAGCTGGTCAGGATTACCGACAGAGAAATATAAGATTTCACAAGAGCCAGGAGAATCTTCACTACTGCATACAGAATACTGACGCTCTCGCCTTAAAAATAAATTTAGACAATGATTCTCTTGACTTTAAGATTAACACAGGAAGATCTTGCCTCTCCATTTTCTCCTGTGTACCAGCCCCTTTACTGTCTAACATCTGTCTCTACGGGGAATTGAGTTGAAGGTGCTAATGGGAGAGTTGTTCACTTCCCACAATGCCCACTGAAGCCTTCTCCACACAAACTCTACAGACCTCTAACTCTAGATCTTTCCTGTCCAGTATGGTAGCCTCTAGCCACCTAAACTTAAATTAATTAAATTATATTAAATTTAAAATTCAGTTTTTAAGTACTCAATAGCCACAAGTGTCTAGTGGCAGCCATACTGGACAGCATTGATATGGAACATTTCCCTTCAGCACAGAGGTTCTATGGCAGTGATTTAGCTCAATTCCACATTGAGTCCATAATTTCTTCATTCCCATGCACATGTACATCTGGAGAAAGCTGAAAAACAGGAGGGTTTGCAGCACTATAAATTCCTGGTCTCCAGTTGGGCCCCCAAACCACTGAATGCTCATTCATTTTCTTGTTGGTAAGTATTCTCTGTCATTCCCCTTCATAATTTCTCCAAAATACTCAAAATCTAACTCCTCCTCCTGTCTTTCCCTTTTCTACTTTTTTTTCTGACTGGGGAGCAACAGCTCAGCAGCTAGAGTATAATGCAAAAATAATGAATAGATCAGGGGAGGGTGTTGAAGGGAAGAGGCCAAGGAGAGAGCTCCTGATAGTCAGGACTGAACACCTGTAAGAAATGCTTTGATAGAGCATACAGACAGATCTCTAGAAAGCAGCCCTCTCACTCTAAGAGTGATCTTGACGTCTACTTTCACTGAGAACATGAAGCAAGGAGGAGTGAAACCCACACTTTCTATTGTTTCACCTGTAAAGTTACTTGGAATCTATACCATTCTTTTTTCCTCCAGAAGCTGAGGAGAACCAGCTATCTTGTCCATTCCTAACAGTCTCCTCTGAGATCTTGGTCCATTAGTCAGTCCCTCTCTTGTATGTCAATCCATCCCTCTAGATCAGCTCCTTCCCCTCAGCCTATACATCTCTCTTGTCTCTACACTCCCCTCCCTCAATCTTGCACCCCCACCCCTTGTTCTTTGTTTTCAAACCTCTACACTTGCTGTCTCCACTTCTGCCCCTTCTGTTTACTCCCCATGCTATTGCAATGTCAATAATAACTGCCTCCTCCCTCCTGCCCACTCTCTATCTGACTTTTCGCCTTGGTTCTTTTATTTTGGTTCATGGCACAGTCATCCATTCCATCTCAACAGTCAAAACCAGGAGTTTCCCTGGGCTCCTAGACCTCCTGCATCTAACTATTCCCCAAGTACCATCTTCTTCTCTCCATTTTCCCTCTGTTGAGGTCATCTCCAACTTTTCCCTGGACACATGCAATATTCCATTATTAACTGGTCTTTCCACCTCCACCTCCAATCCTACACATCTTCCCCTTCCCTGCTCTACTGCTGACAAGACCTATTATGATATGAGTCTCAGTGTCCACATATCCTAAACTCCAGGGAATGACTAATACATTGTAGTTCTGTCTAAATTTCTACCTCTGAAGTTATTTGTGCAACCATAGGCACACTGAAATTTATGGAGAAAAGAATAAAAGCAAGATTTAAAATGATATGTTAGACTTATTAACATAAATTGTCCACAAGCGCCTCTACATCAGCTCTGCCCTCTCCAATGGATGGTGTTAATCATCATTTTAGGCTACAACATCTTTATGCTCTTTAGTTTAGTGCATAAATGCTTGGTTTTAAGGTGTTTTAGAATATTAATCACCCCCTCATGACTGGTAAGCAGAAAAACAATGAAAATGCTAAGAGTGATAGTAAGAAAAGATATATCATTAAGATTAAAATAAAAGTGAAAGCGCCAAAAAGATGACAAATGTGGTCCATGCCACATAGGAGAGATTATTTGACAGCAGGAACAATTCTGAAAAATAAAAAGTAAATTACACTGAGTTTGAAAAGAAGGAATAATGAGGCAATAAAATCCAATGTCACTGATGTCTCCTGCTTTCACCCAAAAGATATACATATATTTGCTTTTTTAGAAGAAGAAAAAAATAAACTGAAACACTTTGCTTAGCTTTTTAGGAGAAGAAAAAAATAAACTGAAACACTTTGCTTATTTCCTTTGACTTTCTAATCCATAAAGACCAATGAATAGCAAGGAAGAAAAAAAATCAAAAGTATACCATAAGGTATTTTGGTATATCGAGGACTTTTATTTCCTAACCAAGAAAGCACATGAACTACACTTTAAGATTCATTTTTCCCTAGTCAGTAGCCAACAGAGTCCATACCTTGGCAAAAAAACAGATAAAAACTATTTATTTTCATGTTTCTTCTTGGATGCTCATGGAATGTTGTTTATCCAAGGCATACAAATATCACTATACAAGCATTACAAATAAAGTTGTTCTACCTAAGTCAAAGGAAGAGTGAATTTCTTGTCCTTCCATGAATAAAATGTTCATGATCTTTGATCTCAAAAGCAAGTCTAATAGACCCTTATTTTATAGTTAGCCACAAAAATAGAAATGTTTCATTATTCATAGTATTGATTTATTGCTGATGATTCTGACAACTTCAAACTATGTTACTTACTGGAAGCCCAGTTGCAAAAAGAATTTAAATTGGTGTAAGGAGTTATAACCTTTAAATGGAATTGTTACCTGAAATAGTATTCGACAGAACATTTAGTTCACCATAATGGTCGGTGGTTAAACTTAGTATCAAAATGATTTCTAAGCTGATTTTTTAAAAAAGTCAGTAATTAGAGAAAGAACTGAAATGGTTCCTTCTTATAAACTATAACCCGAAAGTTTATTTATTTAGTTTGGTACCTGAAAGATTTCTTTCCATAAAAGAAAAGTATCGGTTTTAAGTGCTGCATAGATTCTCGTAAGAGATAGTTTAAACACATAAGTTGAATTATAATCCTTACACTACTTAATCACCCACTGAGTCTCATAAATGGGTCCTGTACTAAAAGTCCTTTCTGATCCACAGAGATTCACACCAAATATTTAGGGAAGTCTTGATTTTTCAGTAGAAAAGCATGTGGAGGAAGAGGTAGTATCTTTCATGTGACCTCTGGCAACAGGGAACAACCCAGGAGCCCACCTGTAAGGGCAGGGAAGCCCAGTGTCCTCAGTGGCTATGGGGTGGGGAGCCCTGGCAGCACACTAGAACTCTGGTTCTCAGGTAAAAGATCGTCTGTATCTGTGCCTATTTGTGGTGGGGTTTAAGGACTTACAGGCTTAAAACACATACAGTGTAAAATTTCACTGGATGATGATTTGGATGGAAGAAAATTTTTAAATCACTTACTGAATATTCAATCATTAAAAGTCAACTCAAACTCCACTGGAGGCAAGATTATGAAGTGTCAGAGGCTGTTAAAAAGGGAGAATGAACTATAAAACTGGTTTAATTAAAAGATAGTGTGGAGGAAAAAATGGCGTAAATGATAAAGGCTCTGTTCATCCTTCTGGCGACCAAATCAAAGTTGTGACAGAAACAAGGAACAAGCAGTAAGGAAAAATCGCCTGGGATCTAGATAAACAAGCCATACAACTAGAGGGAAGTCCAGGAAATTACCCTGCAAGGGCAGAAGGTAGGATGGAGTGAGGACGAGAACCTGCCAGGTCTTGAGTGGCTGAGTGAGATGGAGGCTGTGGCAGCAGCAGAAGCCTCTTAAAGGGGCCACATCCACGAGCGTATTTTCGCGGTGACAGACCTGCTCATTCTGAGCACCAATGCTGATTCGGCTGCGCGCAGCGGGCACCAGAGACTTACAGGGAGACATTGTCAGAGTGAGGGCCTAGGTGAGGCTCACTCTGTACAGATGTCAGAGATATCCATTGTTCCCTGTTGAGCCGTCCCCCCTACCAGTGCGCTGGACACAACACTGCCATAGCCATGATGTCATCAAACTGGATAACAGAGGTCACTCTGCCCAGAGGATTCCCTAAAACCCTGCCTCCCCCAACTTGCGGCCACACCCAATCCACATCCAGGTATATCCTCAGTGAGTCAGATGCTCCTTGCTGAGCAGAGCCTAGACTCATACTGGAGGCAGCTGGCCTCGGTTTCTGGTGTGGCCTTTTGAGGCAACTATAAGCACAGCATCTGTGGATTGCTTGCTGAATCTTAACAGGTGGCCCTAGAGGGGCAGAGACTGGGGCTAAATTTGGCTTCCAGCTGAACCCCTCTCAAGACTGTGTCACTGGTAACCTACTTCACAAATCCACACTAATAAGACCAGGAGCCTTAGGAGCTTTGCTCAGTATATAAAAACAGACATGGAAAGGCAGCCAAAATGGGAAGACAAAGAAGCAGAAGCCATATGAGAGAAAAGAACAGAGATCCAGACATAATGGAGTGAAGTAATCTAACAGATGCAGAGTTCAAAACATTGGTTATAAAGATGCTCAATGAACTTTTGGGAAGTGTAGATAAATTCAGTGAGAACTTCAAAAAAAGATAAAAAACATAAAAATGGAAATTATAAAAGGGAACCAGTCTGAAATGAAGAACACATTATTTGAGATGAGAAGTATATTAAATGGAATAAACAAAGGAATAAACAAAATCAATAAAGAAAAGAATCAAATGTGCTATCTAGAGGACGGGAAAGCCAAGGACACTCAATCAGAATGGCAAGAGATAAGATGCCAAGACTATAAAAATAACTTAAAGAGCATGTGGGACACTATTAAGGGTCCAAATGTCCACCTGATTGGCGTACCTGAAGTAAATCAAGATGTTGAACAGATGTTTGAAGAAATAATGATAGAAAACTTCCATAACCTGGTCAAAGAAATGGACTTAAAATCCCAGGAAACTCAGAGAATCCCAAAAACCAGAGATCCAAAGAGGCCCACACCAAGACACATCATAATTAAAATGCCAACGGTTAAATACAAAGAAAGAATATTAAAAGCAGCAAAAGAAAAACAGATAGTTACCTACAAGGGAACACCCACCCATAAGACTGGCAACTGATTTCTCAAAAGAAACTACACAGGACAGAAGGGCTTGGCACAAAATATTTGACTGGATGAAGACTCAGGATCTACAACCAAGAATACTTTATCCAGCAAAGCTATCATTTAGAGTTGAGGGACAGATAAAGAGCTTCCCAGACAAAAATAAACTAAAGGAATTTATCACCACCAAGCCAGTATTACAGGAAATGATGGAGGAACTTCTTTAAGAAGAAAAAACACGTATCAAAAACAGGAATAAAGAATGGTAACAACTACATTCCTATCAATAAGTACCTTAAATGGAAAAGAATTAAGTACCCCAACCAAAAGATAGAGAGGCTGAAAGGATAAGAAAACAAGACCCTTACATATGCTGCCTACAAGAGACTCACATAAGATTAAAAGACACACACAGACAAAAAGGAAGGGGATATAAAAAGATATTACTTTGATGGACCTAGAAGGTATTTAAGTCAGATAGTGAAAGATAAACACTATATGATTTCACTTATATGCGGAATCTAAGGAATAAAAAGAACAAACTAATCAAAAGCAGATTCATAAAAATAGTGGACAATTTGGTAATGGACAGAGGGGAGGGGGGTTTGGGGGGCTGGGAGAATGAGGTGAAGGGTTAAAGAAGTACAAATTAGTAGCTGATGGATAGTCATGGGGATGGGGAGCATGGCATAGGGAATGCAATTAGCATTAATATGTTGGCTAGGTGGAGGGTCGGGAGTGAGGGAGCAATTGGGGGGATTGTTTTACGAACTATATTGATGTCTAACCAATGTACTGTATACCTGAAACTAATTAAAATAAATAAATTTTTTTTAAAAGATAGTGTGAAATGAAGATTTGGTTTTATATTATTAACAAATATATTAAGATATATAGACTTTGAACAAGTTATTAAAACTATATGAAAATTCATCGGATTTCACTACAAGTTGTTTTATTCCTTCTACATTTTTCACTCTTCCAGATCAGAAATCTCAGTCACTTACCTAGACCTTCCAGAAGAGTTGGTCCGATGTTTACCATTTCCTACAAAGTCGGGAGAGCCTCCATGCAGAATGGCAGCTGTTCTGTGTCCTCCTGGGTCCTTTCTAGAGGTATGATCTTGGTTTGATAAACAAGCAATTTCCAAACGTTCCTAGAAAAAAGAAAAATAAACCTACTTTAGATGTAAGTCATAAATGGAAGACAATCATGGTACATAATTATGAATTCAGTAAAGAGTGTACATTTCATTTAAGCTGAATGCTTAAATGAATGTAATAAAGTTGAATTCAACTTTTAAAATTGAATGCCCAAGTATGTACTGGTTCAAGAACTGAAGGCCAGGTTACAGTTTTAAGAGAATGTGAATTTATAAATGGAAATGCTAGAATCTTGACATATACAGGAAAAGTGAGAAAGAAGAACAAAAGTGGATAAACCGAAAAAGGAGACACTCAAAGAGAGAGTGAAGTGCTGACAAGAAGGCAGATCAGATATAAGATAGGTGTGTTGGTGGAAACAGTAATACCAACTTACATTTGTACACAGCTTTGTACTTTCAGAGGGCAGTGCATTTATCTGTGTGAGTAATTACATGAGACATGAAGGAAGGCATCATCAGTCCCATTTTAAAGGATGAGGAAAATGAGTCACAGTGTCACCAAAAGGTCACAGAGCTAGGCAGTAAAAAAGCCAAAACTTTAAGCCTGGTGCTGCTTATTCGTATATCAGTTTCTCCTCTCACTACACCTTAGAGTTTCCTTCAAGTTAAATGCCATAATTCTATAAAAGAGAACCAGTGAAATTTTCTCTGGATTTCTCCAAACATGTATAACTGGATTTTAGATTGAGCTAGATTAAGGAAAAATATAGGAAAAAGAATTTTATTCTTTTTCACCACTGCTTTTCAAACCTCCTCTGTTGAATTTTTCTTTTCCATCACGGAATGAAATCTCAAACAGATCCATATGGTTCTGTTCACTCTTTAGTATGAACAAGTTGCTTTATTTTCAAGTGTTAAGAATTCAAGTGTAGGCTAATGATCAAAGCTTCTCCCTCTTTTCTCCCTCGACCCACCTGATAAACTATTGTAGTTATATGAACCTAAGTGATCTACAGGTAATATACAATTCTAAATTTTGCTTCCTGTTTAGGGATTCTTTTACTGCCTCATTTTAGGCTTTAGTACTGATAGTAACACAGGAGGGGAAAATATCACTGGCAATAAAAAAATTTTATGTTTCACAAAATGTAAACTATTTAAGTATGGCAGAGTACCTGCTTGGCCATTTCTTTCCTTTTTTTCTCTTCTTTTATCTCTTCTTTCCTTCTCTGAATCTCATGAAGGATTTCACGTTGCTGAAAGAAATCATACCACCATCAAATAACAATCTTTGAAAACTCTACAACATATTAATCCTGAAATCACAAAAACTCTTGTGAATTTAGAAAAAAAATTGAAGCCTTCCTTTCCTATGAGACCTGAATATATGGAACCTTAGCACAAACTGTAGTTACTGGGTTTTATCTGAGTTCTTACACAATAGGCTTTCTCATTTAAATAGGTGTCAAGACTCTGTGGGGAGGGAGCACATACCCCCTACTCTCCATGTTTCCACGTGGAGAGACTTTCACTATAGCAACACTGTTGGCCTGTCACTTTGCCCTGTCTAATGTCTGCCTGTCTGTGGAGAACATGCACTTGTGCCTGCTATCTGCCATGAGGTGTGGGGTTGACCTGGTGGGGGTGAGCTGAGTTGTCCTCAGTGCCTGGACTCAGGGAGCACAAGTGCCACCCTCACACATGCCACAGACTGTCAGCTGCATTCTCCAGTCAGCTTTCTCAGTATTAAAAGTGGTGTTTTGATCCCCATCCAACTGACTCATGTGTCTATTGCTCAATTGGGTCTGAATTTATGTGGAGAAAAAATAATGTGTTTTTATGAGTCCCTTAAATTTCCAGGTTGTAATATCAAAACCATTAAAAGACTCGCCAAAAACTGAAAGAGCAATAATACAAAATGAAAAAACATACCGAAAACTTATAGGTAGTTATAGCAGTACACCAAAACAAGATTGTCAGCTAAACATTCACCATTTTCTAATAAAAATATGCTTCCTAAAAACAAGGACAATAAGGAACTTTAAACTCTAAACGATAACTAGGCTACACAATTAAATAGTAGATAAGTAGTAATAAAATGAATGGGATCCACAAAGAAATAGTGTTAAAAGAAGCACAGGATGAACAAAATGAACTGGGAAAAGAAAAAGGAAAAGTGGGAAAAACAAAACCCTATAAGTAACTGTAAGAAAAAGTAATACCTATAAGAAGAAAATTAGAAAGCCTCACCAACTTAAAAACTGAGAAGGAAATTTAGATATGTACATTAACTTTGATTAAAGGACTTTAACTCAGGAGTGTATACCCTTGTGCAAATAAAGAAAATATATGTATATACCCCTATGCAAATAAAGAAAATATACAAATGGTTAGGGAACATAAAAAAAGTTCAATCTCTGCCTTTTGCTACTCATTTGGGTATGAGATACATGTCCCACAGAAGGAAGAATAGCCTCTAAAACTCAGTGAATTCTTGCACAACTTTATAAGTGCAGAAAGATCACAAGAAGCTTGGTTAAACTGACTCCTTTTTTCTGTTCTTTTATTTAAAGATGTGCACTAATGGTCCTAGGAGCAGTACTGATGTTTGTTAGGAGGAAACTACTTACAGAATTTCTCAATGACTCTTAGGGCCAGTTCTCTCACATGAACCCACAGTTCTTGAATGAAATGTTCAGCAAAACATAAAGTTAAGTGTGTAGGCAGAGACCATCATAGCCTATAGAAGTTTGCAGTCTTTTGGGCTGGCCATCTGTGGTGACAAGGGTCTCACCTCTTGCTCCTCTTTCTGCTTGGCCTCCAACAGTCTCTGCTGCTCCTCCTGAGCCCGCCTTTCCAGCATTTCTTCATGAAAAGACTTGGGAGGGGGTTTGTTATGTTCACTGAGAAATGACTGCACTTGGTTTGCCAGTTCAAATATCATCACCTAAACATGTAGATGAGAATCAAACAAGAATAGTCACATAATGGGAAGACAGGGCCCAAAGGAGAGAATACAGAAAAACAAGCAGGCAGTAAGAAACCCACTTACAGTAGTGATATTCATCTTGATATGACACATTCTGAATTAGGTACACGATGCAATCACAGCAGGAAAAGGCTTTTATAGGACTCATCTCATCATGTTGCTATCAAGACAAATTACTAGAAAATTAAAAAGCTTCACTTGTGTGTTTTTCCTATTCAATGTATTGGCATTTTCTGAATAACAGATCTGATAAAATATTTTTCTGTACAAATAAACCTAATAAAATATTTAAGACTGCATAAAAATAAAAACTACCTTCCCAACTAGAAAACCTGTCTACATAATGACAATTGAGCAGAAAATGATCATTGCTAACATCAGAATTTTTCATCTGTCCACACAGCATACTGAAAACATCCTACGTGGAAAAGAAGGCAGATATTTAAAGTGCTCGTTATCCCCTTGTTAGTCATATGCCAATAGGAGGCTGATCAATACCTGGAAAGCATTTTGTTTCCACTTAGGCAAGCATTCATAGACAGTACTGGGAGCAAAAAGGCTTCCCTTTCAGACATCCTGGGAGTCATAAATCATACCAGGTAAATCAATGGAACAGGGTCTCTGGGACCCCAAAACGTCAGGAGTGCCAAATTCCTCCTGCAGATGAGGACTGCCACACTGAGATTTCTTTTCCTTCTATTACAATGAAGCAGCTTAAAAATTCTTATTTCAATTATATGTTTATAACGGTTTCTAAAGGGAGTAAACAGGGTGGTAAATAATAGTAGAAGTAACTGGGCACAAGAACATAAAGTTAGTTCACTTGGTGTTTACCTTTCCTGCAGGGAGTAAATACAAAGCGATCACAGCTGTTGTTGGGGGAAATTAATGTATCTTTTATTTACATCAAAAGTTGTGGCATTCACTGGATAGACTTCAATTTACAGTTAAGAAACACAAGAATAGAGTATAGGAGGCCAGTTTTTCTAAGAAAAGCTCCCTTAAGGAAAGCTGGGAAAAGTAGGCAGTTTCTGTTACTTCAAAGAGAGACTTCTTCTATACCAGAAAGGAGTTAGGAGCCAAGTGCTGGAGGGTTTTTCTTTTGCCAATCTGTTTAATTCACTAGCAGTTTCTATACAAACAAATCTGATAAAATATATAATACTAGATGAAAATAAGAGCTGCTTTCAAAACTGGCAACTGCCCCACCCCATTATCTACATGGTTCATTGTCTTGCTTCCCTCAGGCTTCTGCTCAAATGTCACCTTATCTATCAGAGGCCTCTGCTAACCTCCCTATTTACAAGAGCCATTCTCTCACAATACACATCTATATTAGGCAGAGTTCTCCAGAGAAACAGAACCAACTGGGTGTGTGTGTGTGTACATTTGCAGAGAGAGAAGGGGAGGGGAAGGGAGGGGAAGGGAGGGGAGGAGAGGAATGAAGAGGAGAGGAGAGGAGAGGGGAGGGGAGGGGAGGGGAGAGGAGAGGAGGAAGGCAGAGAGATTTATTTTAAGGAATTACATGTAATTATAGAGTTATAGAGCCTTGCAAATCCAAAATTTGCAGGGCAGGCTGACAGGCTGGAGACCCAGGTAAGAGTTAATGTTGCAGTTTAAGTCCAAAGGTCATTTCCTGTCAACTCCCTCTTCTTCTAAGGAAACCAGTCTTTTCTATTAAAGCCCTCAACTGACGGGATGAGACCCACCCACATGATGGAGAGTAATCTGCATAATTAAAAGTCTACTGATTTAATTGTTAATCTTATCTAAAAATACCTTCACAGAAACATCTAGAATAATGTTTGGCTAAATATCTGGGTACTGTGGCCTAGCCGATTTGGCATATAAAATCAATCATCACAACATCTGTCAGAACAATTAAAATTTTAAAAGTGACATCAAAAGCTGGCAAGGATGTGGAGAAACTGGATCACTCACATATTGCTGGTGGGAATTTGGTACAGTCAATCTAGAAAAGTTTGGTAGTTTCTTAAAAAACTGAATATGTAACTACCATACACCCGCAATTGCACTCCCATGTATTATTCCAGAGAAATGAAAACTTATATTCAAGTAAAAATCTGTACATGAATAGCAACTTTATTTTTAATAGCCAAAAAACTGGAAACAATCCTGACGTCTTTAATCTGGGGAACAGTAAACAAACAGTGGTACCATGAAACACTATACTATACCATAGAATACTACTCGGGAATAAAAACTAAGCATTGATATATGCAATAATCTGGATGAATCTCCAGAGAATTACGCTGAGTTAAAACAAAGCCAAGCCCAAAGGTTATATACTATATGTTTCTACTTACATAACTTTCTTAAAATGAGAAAACTTCAAAAATGGAGAAAAATTAGTGGTTGCCAGGTATCTAGGAAGGGGTGCTATGGGGGGGGAGGTGGCTATAAAAAGGCCACATAAGGAATCCTTGTGGCGATGGAACCATTCTGTCTCTGACTATATCAATGTCAACATCCTGGTTATCACACTGTACTATAATTTTGCAAAATGTTACCTTTGAGGCAAACTGAGTAAAACATTCATGGGATCTTCTCAGCGTAGTGTTATTCCTTACAATTGCATGAGACTCTATAATTATCTCAAAATAAAAAGTGTAATTTAAAGTAAAGGGAACCAAGGGCAACAAAAGCAAAAATGAACAAGTAGGACTGTATCAAATTTAAAAGCTTCTGCACAGCAAAAGAAACTACCAACCAAACAAAAAGGCAACCTACAGAATGGGAGAGAATATTTGCAAATCATATATCTGATAAGGGGTTAATACCTCAAATATATAAAGAACTCATACAACTCAATAGTACGAAACCAAGCAAACCAATTAAAAAAACTGGCAGAAACTCAATAAACATTTTTCCAAAGATGACATACAAATGGCCAACAGGTACATGAAAAGGTGCTCAACATCACTATGTTCAGGGAAATGCAAATCAAAACCACAAAATCACCTCATATTCTAAAAAAGACAAAAAATGAACACACAATGTAAATATATATGCCTTACTGTTAAAATATACAGCTGAAACTTACTGGATTTCGTTAATCAATATCACCATAAAAAAATTAATTAATTAACCCCCCCTCAAAAAATAAAAAAATAAACAGCAAGACACTTGAAAAAAAAAAAAGACAAAACATGACAAGTATTGGAAAGGAGATGGAGAAAAGGGAACCCTCATGCACTGTTGGTAGGAATATAAATTAGTGGAGCCACCATGGAAATTCAAATAGCAATGTTTCCCTTTGTAGATATCAATATGAAACACAACACTCTGGTCCAAATTAGATTTGATGTACATTGAAAAAACCTGTAAGCCAAGGAAAAGGCAGGAAAGCAAACACTGGTGAATGTGATGAGATTTTAACTGTCCTCTTATAATTCTAGTTAAACAAGTCTCACCTCTCCACAATGGTTTTTAGCCACTTCTTCCAGGCGGGATTTTAACAAATTAACACTTTCATTTGACAGACCCTTGGCATTCTTTAACTCTATTTCAGGCACTCTGGAAAAGAAAAAACCAAAAAGGAGTTACTCTGAAGAGAGTAGCCTATTTGCATTAATATTTGCCAAGTTCTGAGCACTAGCCTCGAAGCTTTTATACAGGCCTCATCTGTGAACCCCTCTGTACTCCCAGCAACATTTCCCTTCACCTTAAAAGGATTCCAACTCCCAGAAACTCTATTGACACAGTGCTCATCAGGGAGTCACTTGCAGCCTGTGGGGAGCCAGTGGGTTGGCCATGATGGGCGTGGGCCATCAGGTGCCCTGCTTCATAAGACAACTAGACGTACTAGGGCTCTATCCCAGTATCTCACCAACTCCACTGTCTCTGATTTCAGCTTTACAATCTCATTAAAATTTTCTACATCAACTACTATTTTATTGCCTTTAGAAAAATCACTCCAGCTCTGTATGTAACTTAAGCATGCATGCCCTTGTATGGTAATGCCTGACCCTGGCTTGCCCACATCAATTAATCCGCTCTGACAGCTCACTTGCAAGAGGCCAAGTGCTTTGCTCTAGTTCATGTGCTCTAGCATAAACCAGGACAAGAATAATTAGGCCACATTGAGCCATGATGATCCATCTAGTATTCCCTCAACATGCTGTGTCTACTCACTCTGATTGTAAATGAGGTGGAAAAATGCTCACTCACTCATGTATAAATCTAGTCCTGCACACTCTGCAAACTCTGCCTGTTCCAAAGATGCCTCACACTCCTTTTCATCCCTATAGAGCAAAACTACGACTCAAAACTGTTTACTCAAGAAAAGTACACAGCCAGCCCTCAGGTTCCCTTTTATTCCCAACCAATAAACATCCAATAACAAGTTACTGAGATTAAATAGGCTTTATTTGATTTTACTGAAGAGAAGATGATTCTCTACCTCCTACCAAGCATTTCTGAGTAATACATGGTATTTTACCTTAGGACAGTCTTTACTATTCAGTATCTAAGAGTCCTTTCGGTGATTCGGTTATACCAGGTTGCTACAATCATTATCTATTTGGATATCTGAGACAAAGCAGTTTATATATATGAAGAAAACAGAAATACCATATAGTTCTGAATCTATGCATGGTCCATCTAACTCAGGATTCTCTCATAGTGGCATCAAGGGCTATTCTGCAGAAAAGGAAAGTTTTCCTACACCACATCACCCAAGTCAAGTCTTACATAATTAAAAAAAAAATAAGCAGTTATTATATTAGCAGTCTTAAAATGGTAAAAACTTCATTTACAATACTAATTAAATTTTAAAAATTCTCCAATGTTCTCTTTATGTTCTTGCCACATAATCTGTAATTTTATTTGGGTGATATTATGTTTACTTTTAAACTTTTTATAAGCATTTCCTTGTTGGTTTTAAAAAAAATCATCCCATAATATTTTCACCAAGTGGACACATCAAGATTTACCTGAATAATTCTCTTGTGTGGTGGTTCTCAACCCCAGTGACTGTGCTCCTCAAGGGACATCTGTCAATGTCAAGAGAACATAGAAGCTTCCAGTATAGAAGCTCCCCTTCTTACATTCCTTGCCTATGCATCTCTTCCATGTGGCTGTTCCTAAATTGTATCCTTTATAATAAACTGGCAATAGTAAGTAAAGTGTCTTTCTGAGTTCTGTGAGCTGTTCTAGCAAATTATTAAACCCAAGGAGGGGTTTGTAGGAACCTGTGAACATATAGCTGGTTGATCAGAAGTATTGGTACTTGCAACTGGCATTTGAAACCCTGTGAGCCTGAACCTTTAACCCATGGGATCTGCAATAACTACGAATAGTCTGTCAGAATAGTCTGAACTGAATTGCTGGACACCCAGTTGATGTCAGAAAAGATGCCACCTATTTGGTATCAGGAAAAATAAAACTAGACAGGCACTGTCCTCTTTTTCTTTCATACATTCAATTAATCTTTAATCACTTCATTAATTAGCTTTCTGCATACCTACTATATATCTACTCTAGGCACAGTGTTGGGGCAAAAGAGGGTTACTAACTTCAAGGAGCTTATCTTGACCTATCTGTATTTTCACATCCTCTATCACCTTTAAGGATAACAAACTCCATGAGGTTACCACCCATTGTAAGGCAGTGCTTCCTTTTATTTGTCACTTCCCTTCACTGGCTCCCTGCACAATAAGCTCAAACCACAAAACACGATCCAGGTCAATCTGCCTTCTTCCTTGTGGAAAGTCTAGGGAAAGATCACATGGAATATTTATGATACTTCAAAAAAAAGAATACTTGAGTCCTGACTGCTATCACTTTTGCTCTATCAGTGGTTCTCAACCAGAGGTAGAATCACATTTGGGAGAGTTTGGAAATATGTGAAGTTTTGTGGTGGTCTCAATGGCTGGAGATCACTCCTGGCATTAGTGGGTAGGGGCCAGGGATGCTACCTGCCTTGCAGGGCATGGGACAGCCCTGCACAGAGAAGACAAATTAGCAGTGTCCCCCAGAAACAGTAAATCGTCCTTTACTCTAGGGAGTAAAGTCCCATGTGGCCCAGAGGCTACTTCAAGTCCTAATGTCAATCATACTTTAAAACTAAGTATACAAGCTACTAAGCCTTTATCCTTTTCTTCTAGATTGTCCCATGTCTCAGTTTACAAAGAATTAAACAAACAAAAGTTAATGTGTCAGAAGAAGCACACAATTAGTCATGGAGCAAATATTAGCATCTGTAGTGACTATTTTATGACTAGAAGCAGACTGAACATGAGATAGGTTTTATGAAAATGTCTATTACTGATATAGTTTTGATGAAATGTGGGTGACAGGAAATGAAATTTTAAATGGAACAGGAGAAGGAAGGAGAAAATATCATTAATTTCCACCCATTTCTATGTTGTTAAAACAGAGAACTGAAATCACATTAAAGCTATTTATAAATGTACTCACACATCTGGATAAGTTGGTGGGCATTTAACCCTCAAATCCACTTTCACATATACTTCTTCACCAGCCAGACCCTGAGGGTACAGAACTAAACTGATTTCAGGGGATCCTCTGACCTAAAAAAGAAAAAAAATTACTATTTGTTTTAATCTAGAGAGCCAATCATTAATGATGATGATCATCTTAGCTCAAAAGTTCTACTTTTTAAATGCTACTTGTAATTATATCTGATATAGTGTTGTCATATTTTCCTAAAGTGCAGTTTAAAAAACAAAACCTGTGTCTGACAGAATGCATTTTCCTTTTCAAAGTTATCTGAGTGAACCAAAATGCTCCATATAGCTTTCATTCAAATGTTACTGAGTGCCAATTACGTGTGGGTGCCATCCTAGAGGCTGGGAAAACGGGTAACTCTAGACAGGCAAAGATCCAACTAGCTGATGAAGACAAATGAGTACTTTCCAATAGCGCTGAGTATGTAAGTGCTGTAAAGAAAATAGGGCAGAGTAATGGAACACAGTGGTGGGGAGGAAAAGATATTCAGACAGGTTGGTCAGGGAAGGCCTAACTAGGGGATAGTTCACTTGAGAGTTGTATACTGAGATAATAACAAGTGAAAACCTTGACATGGAATCTGATAGCTCTTCTAAAATTGTGTATATTTTCAACCAACTGCTTTCCACAAAATAAATACTCCATTGTTCTTTAATGTATTAAGTATGCTTTTCCAAAAAAGCGTTGAGGCAGTTTATATTATCTAAGTATATATCATGAGAAAAGGGAGTCTGAGGGAGGAAACATCTACTCATAAGCTCCAAGCACTTTACCAACTTTGCAAGGCAGGTGCTACCTCCATTTTACAGATGGTGCAGCTTAGGTTCATTTTCAGTGTCTGGCCTACAGATATACAGTGATAAGGCTAGAATTCAAATCCAACTTTGACTCTCAAAACTGTGTCTTTTTCATCAGCCACTCCCTCATTAGTGCTAATCCTGAGTTGATGTGACTGAATTGTTGCCTTAACTTTGACTCAGAATGTCGAGGCAGCCAGGATTAAACAAAAAAAAAAAAGTGACATTATTTAATAAAAAAGAGAAAGCATAAAAATTCTTTTATGCAACAAAGTTCTGAGCAACACTAAATTTTAGCAGAAATTTATAATGTGAACCTTACATATGGTACTCTGATTTATATGATAAATATAGTTCTCATCAACTACATGTATAAAATACGTAAGTGCAGTTTTTATATGACTTTAATAATCCTTGACAAAA
The DNA here is from genome assembly GCA_028627145.1 of Eidolon dupreanum. Lineage (NCBI taxonomy): Eukaryota > Metazoa > Chordata > Mammalia > Chiroptera > Pteropodidae > Eidolon > Eidolon dupreanum. The sequence goes on from CM053509.1 coordinate 55,719,607, forward strand.
ACTGTGGTAAGGCTCCAGGAAAGCATGATTCTGGGAACATGGTCCTGGGGAGGGTTAAACACCCATGATCCATGAGGCTTTTCAGCCACTAACTTATCACACCTCATCACCCACACTTATTGAGCACTGACTTTGTCAGACACTATTAGGGCACAGAGGTGAGATAACAGACCTGGTTCCAGCTGTCATGGAACTTCTGGTCTCATGGGGAAAAACAAACAATACATATATAAGTACAAGTTTTCAGTGCTACTGAAGAGATGATGTGATGCCCATGAAGAATGACAGAACAGGCCACCTCATAATACACCACTTTGGCATAAAGATAATTTTGAGCTAAAGGTGCTTGAAAACAGCAGGTACAGGAAGGACACTCTGACTCCTTCTTTTCTTCCTGAAAGCAAGAGAGAAAGCCCCCATGTAAAAGATGGCCTCCTACACCAGGAAGAAATATTACCAGAGACAGGGTACTGGGGCCAGGAGAATTCTGTACAAATAGACCAACCTTGTTAAAATGACTCTTATCCTCCTTTAGTCTCCCCATATATTTTACTTTTCCACAATTGCCTCTCTTTGTGCAACCTATTGTATAAACACTTTAGGCCTAGCCACTTCTTTCAATTTTTATTTTCCTGTGGAGCTTCCTATATATGTGTAAAAATTTGTATGCTTTTCTTCTATTAATTGGTTTTATGTCAATTTAATTCTCAGACCCTGCTGGAGACTCTAAGAGGACAGAGGCAAAGTTTTGCCTCCTCCACACTCAGAGAATGCCTGGTGGTGGGTGGAAGGGAGGGAACACACTTGGATATGTTCATCAGGGAAGATCCATCTGTGGATGTTGTTGCACTTGAGCTGCCACAAGCCAGAGACCAAGCATTCCAGACAAGGGAAGAGCACATAAAGAGACTACTCAAAGTGGGAAAGGGATTGGTGTACTCTGAAAACCAAAAGGAGGCCAGTGTGTCTAGAATACAGGAGGGATGGGGGAGGCAAGAAACAGGTGTGGTAAGGAATGGCTGGATCGCAAAGGGCCTTGTCAGCCAGGTAAAATATCTGTCAGGGTTTAGGATGGGAATGATATGATCTAACACATTTTAAAAAGTCACTTTGGCAGCTGAGTAAAGAATGAATGGGGAAGAGTAAAAGTAGAAGTCAAAAGCTATTATAACAACCCTGTGTAGGCAGTAAAGGAAACATAAGGTGGATTCGAAATAAAGCTGACAAAGAGACCATGCCTCAAGGGAGGAAAACAGAAGTGTTTTATCACAAATGCTCCTTGAAGATGAGTAAGATGAGAATAGCCTCCATTGCTGGAGTAACACAGGGACTGTAGATGATCTTGCTAAGAGCAGGTTCCATGGTCACTGAATGCAGACCCACTGTGATGAGGGGCAAAGACTAGATGAGGAAGAGGACACAAGTCTAGACAACTTCAAGGAGGTTTGGGTTTGAACAATAAGGGGGACAGAGAATAGGGCAATAGACAGAGGGGGTTGTGAAACTGAGGGAGGAATTTACTTTGTTCTGTTTTGAAGATGGGAGATACTACAGCATGTGAAGATGATGATGAATGTTATGGAAGGACAGGAAAGAGACAAAATTAGCATCTGAAGTAGCAAAACCCTCTGGAGGGCAGAAGGTGATGGATGAGTCCTGGGCATGACACAGACAGAATGGGCTTTAGTATTTGATGGGAGATGGGGCTCTTCTAGAATGACAGAACATGAGGAACAAAAGCAAGAAGAAGCTGGTGAGTTTCCTCTAAGGATTGTCAAAATGGCAAGAGTAAGACTGAATTAACAGGGCTCTGGGACTTGTTCTCCCTCCAACCAGAGTAGGCCAACTGTTATCTGCTTTACTTATTAGACAGAATTTATCACAGGAAGCATTTAGCTGCTAAGAACAGCTAAAATATATAGTTGCTAAGAAGAAAAAGAAAGTCTATTCCTTGACCAGTCACCTTAAATAGCTTCACTTTTGGAAAAACTTTTTATTATGGAAATTTGCAAACAAAAGCCAATAGTGAGATAAATGAACTCTGTGTACCTGCCAGACAGTTTCAACAATTACCAATTTATGGCCAATCTTGTTTATCTATATGTTGCCCTTACGTCCAAACATCACCTTGGATTAATCTGAAGTAAATCCTGTGTTATGTTATTCATTATTCATTTTCTAATAACAATCCAGTGAAGCAGAGATGTTACACATCTCCATTTTAGAGATGTAAAAACTGATAGGTTAATTAGACAGAATCAAAATTTTAGAGATGTAAAAACTGATAGGTTAATTGGACAGAATCAAAATTTTAGAGATGTAAAAACTGATAGGTTAATTGGACAGAATCAAAATTTTAGAGATGTAAAAACTGATAGGTTAATTAGACAGAATCAAAATTTTACCCTTTACCAGATCAAATCTTTATAGGCTTTCTCATCTCACAGACCATAAATTTGGGAGAGACATTATGATCACCAGTTTAAATTTCATCAAGAAAATACTTTTTTGTCCCCTCTTTACTGCATATGTCACTTTAAAAGATATAGAGTATTTTAGTAACAAAAGTAGGAAGTACAAAGATAAAGTAGTGCTCAGTCTTATCCTAAGAAGGGTCAATTTATCTTATACTAATATGTCTTCCCTTATGTATCATTCTGCCTTTCATTTTCTCATTTGGCTGTTGAAAATTTATTTCAGAACAAATGAAAATATGGCTATAAATTCATATGGACTGATAGTTTAAAAGAAGCTAAATAAATAAGAAAGTAAGAAAATGAGGGGAAATACCATACAGATGGTCTTTTTAAAGCAAAATATTCAAAACCTGACAAGCCCAATGTGAAAGAGGTAAGTCAAGATGTTAAAATATAAGCACATCACCTAGGAATCAATGGTAGATCTTCTATTTTTGAAACAATGAAATTGGAGTAGCTCTCTGTTTTAGAAGGAATGAGAATCATATAAATGTAAGTAAAGTAGAACTATAATGGTCAGCAAGCTGTATAAGTAGAAACTACAAATGCAAACCAAAGGGTAGGCCTTTCTTGAGCCCAGTATGGAAACAATCTTGCAACATGTAGACAACATATACCACAGGAAGTGAGTTATATCTGCATATGTAAGAAAACAATCTGGTTTAACACTTTCTTTTATCTTTATGTAGGAGCTGAAGAGTATATCTGAATGTAACTAACTTCCAGAAATGGTACAGAGAAACCTTCGCTTTTATTGGGGAGGTTACTGGAACAGGAATCAAGGTTCGGCAAACAAGAGGCTTACTGAGGGACTACACATTTTGAAGATATTCTTTGCTTACTAAACATAATAAATCCAGTTAAGGATTGCTGGCAAGCTTCAGCAAAGGAGGGCTATCTCAGCCAGCCTCTGGGACCCCCAGGCGGAACACTGTATATAGAACGCTGGGCCCCCGAAAAAGTAGTTAGGATCCTGCAAACATTCCCGGGTTGGACCAGCCATATAACAACATGCAGGCCTAGTGTCCGGTTACTTCCACAGCAGAGCAATACTGTCAGGACATCAGTGATAATGGTGATGAGGCCAGATAATGCCCAAACTTTTAGGAAAGGGGAAAGAGTTTTGACGCAAAGTGAAGAGATTCCTGAATGCATAAAGGTTTCAGCTTTAAGAAGTGCAGGAGTCCAGGGATGGTGGCTTGGATGAAGTAACAGACCCAAGGCCACTGAGGAATGACATACGATTGGATGAAACCTCACAATTTGTCCAGATCTGAGTACCAAGTAAAGCCAGCCCAAAAAGCAGGACACTTACGGTACCAGGTGGCTGGCTACTTTGAAGGACTTTATCTTCAACTGACAGTTTTACTGGACCAGAATGATATTCCTCTTCACAAGGCAAAGACTTTAGGGTATTTCTCAGCAGAGTCTATTAATTGTTCCACAACAGCCTTTCTCCCCTTACTTCTTAGCAATAAAACCCCTGATTTTTTTTTTTAGCTGGATACATTTCTCAGACTCCTTTGCAGCTAAATGTGGTCAATGAGTTCATTTCTGGCCAATAAGATAAAAGACGTAACACATGCAACTGCTTCATCCCTTTCTCCTACCAGCTGGCTGGAATACAGATGTGATGGCTGGAGTTCAGACAGCCATGTTGGACCATAAAGGGCACATTAAGAATGGTGAAGCAGCAATTTAGAAAAAGCCCTAGACTCCAGACTTTATATGCAAAAAATTCAAATTTACAGTTTTCTGTCATATGTTGCTAAACTTAATCCTAACCAACACAGGCTCCCAAGGCGGGGAAAAACAGTCAGGGAATAGTTATTTTACAGATAAGAACAGAGTATTTGCCAGCTTTTTCTCAAGCAAACTGGGAGGCTCCCCAACATGCAAAGAAGCTTTTATGCAAAACATGTTTAGAATACCATACATTGACTTAAAGCAGGGCACTCGAGGACTCCTGGAGCTGAATATAACTTGATTAAAAATGGTTTAACAACCAAGATGTACTGGGCAGTGGTGTGGGGATAGGGCCTCCTTCACGCATTTGGAAGATAAATGGCCATTAGAATTCAGTGTTGATAAAATCTTTGACTTAACCTGCACAAGGAAATAATGAATTCCTAAATTATTTGCGGCAAATAAACACAAAATAAGGGGTAATCAAAATTTTTTGAGAGCACTAAAAGAGAGGAAAACACAATGTGGAATGTATCAACTATTGAATATACGAAATCCAACATGAGAAAAAAAATTGTTCTGAAGACTGAAAATTCAAGTGACATGAAACAGCATAAAAAGCAGTAATGGAGAGAAGGCCATATATTGCTGTGAGTTAAATTTGCTTCTTAATGGGACCACGAAGCTGGTACTCTCCCAAACTGTTATAAAAATAGCCCAACAAATCCTTAGAAGCATATAAAAAGTCAAAGAGTGATGTAAATCAGTCCTGATACATAAAAGAGATAATGCTCATTTGGAACTTGTCAAAAAAAAATTAGCTCTTCAAGAAATAAACCCAAGGATCTTAAATTACCCCCCAAAGGATTAGAAACACTGACCTTGGGGACCCTCTGCTCAGCACAGTGCACATCCCATAGAGGAGCCAATGCTGTCATAAATCCCTGCTGCTCAGTATATGTGCTGTCCTCCAGCATTTCCTAACACTCAGGTTCAACAAATTATCTGATTTGAGGATGTGTCTATTTCTGTTAAAAGTACTAGAGTGAGGAATAAGACTATTAAAAACTGAGTTTATCAGCTATTCCACACAGCAGCAAATCTTTTGGTTCCAAGGCTGAAGCTAAGGGTTAATGACAACCTTTGGTTAAACTTCAATAGTTTATAAGACAAGCAGCAGAGTAAGGATGAAGTTTGAAAAATTAGTTAAAAATACCAACAAAATTTTTCATTGCACGATGCAAACATACTTAACATTACTGAAATGTACTTAAGAATGGTTAAAGTGGTAAATTTTAATGTTATGTGCTTTTTACCACAATTATATTTTTAGAAAAATGTTACACGATTCAAACCACTTTCACATTTCTGGCCTAGAATTTTTACCTAAGATTCTGCTAATCCTATCTTCCTTAAAATTTGATGACAAGAGTTGGCTCGACATGGCCTCTTGTTTCTCACTTGCTTCAGATCTCATATTCTGTAACTTCTGTGGGGAAGACACCAGTTTGTGAAAACATAACAAATCTAAAAATAAAGTAATAAGTACAAACTGGGTAATCTGGGCAAGACTTTAGTTTTAAGTCTGTGAAGATATCAAAAACAGAAACAATGATAGCAAAAGCTCAGAAAATGGAAATGAGATAACATTACTCTAGATTTTATGGGATTTTAAAATTCAATTTATTTAAACTAAAAAAAAAAAAACCTCTCTCTCCATTTCTATATTTGATAAAAATTTTAAAATAAAGTCATGAAAGAATAGAAAACCACGAAGAATTCATTCTTTTGCTAATATTGGAGTAGGTAAGTTTTTTCTAAGAAAAAAAAAAAAACCAGAGACCATAAAACAAACAAAAAGGTCATTTGACCAAATTAAAATTTTAAAAAATTGTATAAATTACATAAATATAATACACATGGTTAATTAGGGGAAAATATTTGCAATATATGACCCAAAATGCTAATTTTCTTAACTTATAAATAGCTCAGACAAATGAATAAGAAAATAGGCAATACAGTGAAAAAATGAACCAAAGCACATAAACAGTCCACAGAAAAAGAAAAATCCATGCCTTACAAACAAAAGTGGTCTATTTACTTTTAACTAAAGGAATAAAACATTTCATCTACCCACTGGCAAAGTTGAAAAAGTGTGATGTCTACAATGTTGGGGAAGATGTAGGAAAATATTCTGGGCCCAGAGCCAAGCAAGCTTGGGGGAGGGAAGTTATCAAATTGTAAATGAGCAGACCCTTTGCTGACATGGAAAATTAGCCAAGATAATTAAGCTAATAATAAATATATAACTCTAGAGCAAATTGTATTTTAAATTAGTAGTGTCCAAACTTTTTACATAATTTTTAGCATTCACTTCCAAAATGTTTATTTATAAATGATACACATATGCTACTAAACTGAAATCTACATTATAACACATCTCCCAAAAAGAAGTTTAAAAAACTTCAGAAGTTTGAAAAAACCTCAAGTTTATTCAGGTCAATAAATTCTGACCTGAATTTACTGGCAGCAAATTTGGCCTGAACTGACACCAGCCTATCAATCTTTATTTTAACAGGGTCACACAGTTAGTTGTGTTTGATTTTGGATGCTGACCCCTCCCCCGAACACTTTAAGTGAGGTGTGTTAGCTAAGGTAATGGAAGGTACACAAATGAACTTGAACACAAAGACTTCTGAATTCTGAAATCCATCAGGCCTCAAGGATTTTGGATAAAGGATAGTGGACCTGAATAACCTTTTCCTAAAAACTGTAAACAGCAGGTGATAATAAGTACTTGCAGAAGGACTACACTCTGATTCATCCTTATGAGCATCAATTATTTGCCAGTGGGGCCTGTAAAAGTGTTGAGGCTATTTGCCCTGAGAATCCTGGGCCACAGACAGCTATTTGAATCCTTCCATTTGCCTTTTTCAGTTTTTGTTTGGTTTTGTTTAGTTTTCTATCTTGTTATGAAGGTCACGAGTTGTAAAATCTGAGATTAACAGTATCCCTACCTACAGCAGCTCCTTTCTCCTTTCTCCTTTCAGGTTTTCTGTAGCCTCGGGACTAGATAATTAAGCATGTGTAAAGTAAATAAACGGACTCTGAATGAAGTCTTAGGGGCTTTGCAGTGATCTGGGCATGACACCTATTTTGGCTGCTTAATGGGCCTACTTCCTGAGTCTCAATATTTAGGAACAGAGAAGTTACCAGATTATCAGAAAGTTATGTTATTTTTTATTATAAGCATGTATAAGGGGAATATTTACATTTTGCTATTTCTGGTTTAAAATAACTATTGAAGCATTAGAAAAGTAAGCTCCCTGAAGGCAGGGGCTGTTTTCCCAATGCCTTAGAACCAAGATCCTATTTTTTGAGGAAATCCTGGATGGGTAGAAAAGATGTGAAATGTCAAAATTAAAGGCAAATAACTACCTTTTAAATGATAATATTCAGAGACCTAATATTTCGGTAGATAACTCTTCAAGGATGGGGGGAAAACTCTATCAACAGCTTACAGTGTGCTTTAACTTAATTTCCAAACAAAAGGAAAATAACATTTTAAACCAAATGATACTTCACAAGGTCTAGACTCGGCACATGCCCTCTCCATTTCAGCTAAGATGAATCTATCTTAGAGGAAGGTACAGGAAAGTTCCTCCATGCCGGAAAATATAGTAAGGATGCCTGGGGAGTAAAGTGGGGTTACGTGCTTTACAATCGTGAACACACGAGAGGGTGCGACTTGAAGAAAACTTTGATGGACAGCATCAGTAAGGTCTGTGGCAAGCGCCCCCAAAGAGTTCCCAGAACAAAGTAGTAATGGATCCCTATGAATGAGCTGTTATATTACACTCAAGGGCTTTCAGGGGGGAAAGGGGCAAGATTGAAAGGAAGCAGGGATGTTATGGAGTGTCAGTGGGAATAAGAAGCAGTGCCTGGTAAGAGAGTCGACTTGGAGAAATGGCTGTGAGAGAATTCGGCCCAAGTGGGGGATTTTGGAGACCCGCCGAGCGGCTGAGGGTGCAAGGACAAAAAGTGAGCGTGGGTGGCATTGGGAAGGATTAAAGGACGGCGGAATCCTAAAGAGGGTGGATGACTTGGCTCCGGCGGCCGGGCCTGGCCAGGGGAGGTCGCGCCGAGGGAGGCTGGGCCGCAGCAAGCCAGCCCCGACCTGAGGAGCCACGTTCCTACCGGTCCGCACGCGTCCGGTCGCAGATCCTGGAAGTCGGCGCCGTAAATGGCCTCCAGGGCCTGCAGCTCGTGGGCCTGTCGCTGCGGGTAGCTCTCTGGCGGCTCGTCCCGGCCGCGCCCGTGGACTCCACGGCCCCCAGCCATCGCAACGCTGCAGCCAAGGCAGGACAGCCCCGCGGTGGAGCGGAGGGCAGGAGCCGGATTCCTAAACTAGGCTCCGCTCCGGGGACTGACCCGCGGCGGGGCTCCGTGCCGTAGGCAGAGCTACACGCCGGGGCGGTCCGTGGGCGGGGCGCCGTCCCGGGGGAGGTGCTACACGCCGGGGCGGTCCGTGGTGCCAGGGGCGCGGTGCCAGGGGCCGTGAACCTTGCCGGGAGCAGCCTCTGGCGACACCAGGAGTACTGCCTAGGGTGCGAGACCAGAAGACGGCTTTGCCCACAAAATGTGGGAGAACCAGAGCAAAGGAATCTGCAGGAACTTGGGAGAGTAAATCAATTAGAGTAGAATAATAACAGCAAATGGTATCGTTTTCACGAAATAAGTCTCTTTAATAGAAATGCCTGCTGGAATTCCATAATCCTGGCACTGGTAGTGACAGGAAACTCTTAAAAGACGGAATTTGATGGGTTTTCAAGTTGCCGTCTCATCTAGAACCATCTCACAAGTGTACTAGGATTTAAAGTCGTGACCACTACTCAGTTTTGTATCACCAAACTCATCCCCTTAATCATAGATTCAGTATCCAATGCGTGTTCTTTGTCCTTACATTTACGTCTTTAGGGATCTCCAGTACCACTTTGTAATTTCAACTGAAAAATGTCTTTCCACACAGGCATCTTCATGAACTACAGTCCCTGAAGAGAATCACGTTCCATGCTCAGTTTATTTAATGCGAATTTAGGGATCTTTCTGTAATATTCTGCCTCCAATCATATTTTTTGAGTTTACAAATTAACCTATCTACCCAGACATTACCATTGCACTTCAGTCTCAGTTGCTTACAAAGGCTACAAGTCGGGTTTAGAATAATCACCTTACCCCAAGTTAGGTTTAAGTGAAATTTCCTTTATCTTACTTACCACACTATACTGTTTGCTAAATAATGATTATTTAGGTACCTTGCTGTCATCTATCCACTCAGTTTGGGCCAGATAACACAAATGCACTAGTTTGACCTACAATCTTATCAAACCATCTTCCCTCCATAGACCTATTCTTTCTCCAGTGATCCCTGTGTAGGTAAATGGCACCACCCTCCCCGCATTGGCCCAAACCAACTAAGTGTGATCCTGGATTCCCTTTCTGTCAACTCTCACATCTAGATAGTCACCCTTTCTTGAATCCATCTACTTCACTCCATCCTCACTGCCTCTTAGTTCAGGCCACCATCATCTCTTCTTTGGATGACTTCTATGGGTTGAAAACCAGTCACTGTCTTCATTCTTGGCCCACTCTAAGCCATTCTTCCTATTGCAGCCAGAGTAATGTTTCTAAATTACATACATGATCATATCACTCCAATCCTAACTTTGAAGGTCTTATTGTGGTCATATAGAAAAGTGTCCTTGTTATTAGTAAATTTCTACTGTAGCCTTAAAGGGGCTATAGATATTATGTATGTAATTGGCTCCCCAATGAGAATAGAGATGATGATAAGTCATATGTAGAATGTCAATCACTGGGGAATTTGGGTAAAGATATATGGGAACTCTTTGGATGATTCTTGTAACTTTTCTGTAAGTTTGAAACTATTTCAAAGTCAAAATTATACAACAAAAAAACTGACAAACTCTTTTCCAAAGTGGTTGGTTGTACCATTTCATATTCCCATCAGTTTATGAGAGTTCTAGTTACTGTGCATTCTTGTCAGTTAATTTGTATTGCCAGTCTTTTACATTTTAAACACAGTAGTAGTTGTGTAGTAGTATCTCATTATGTCTTAATTTACATTTTCCTATTTATTAATGATGCTGAGAATCTTTTCACGTGCTTATTGCCATTCGTGTATCTTCTGTCCAAATCTGTTGCCACTTTTAAAATTGACTTGTTTTCTTTTTTAATTTTGAGAATTCTTTATATCTTCTGGAAGTAAGTCCTTTATCAGTTATGTGATTTGCAAATATTTTCTCCTAGTTTATGGCTTACCCCTTCATTCTCTTAATACTGTTTTACAAAGAGCATAGTTCTTACTTTTGAGAAAATTGAATTTATCATTTGTTCTTTTATGAATCATGTTTTTTCATTAGGCAAGAAATTTTTGCCTAACCCAAGGTCACAAAGATTTTTCCTTATGTTTTCTTTTAGAAAAGTTTTATAGTTTTAGGTTTTCATTTAGGTCTACCATGCAGTTTTACTTTGAAAGTTAAACATATATCTACCATATGACATAGCTATTCCATCCTTAGGTATTTACCCAAGAAAAATGAAAGCATATGTTTATACACAGATCTGTATATGAATGTTAATAGCACCTTAATCCCCAAACTGGAAGCAATCTAAATACTCATCAACAGATGATGGACAAATTGAGGTTAAAATAAATTGAGGTATGTCAAAACAGGATGTTACTCACCAATAAAAAGAAATGCACTATCTATATAATAATAGATGAATCTCAAAATAATTACACCGAATAAAGAAGCCAGACAAAAGAGTACATACTGTATACTTTCATTTATATAGAATTCTAAGAAACGTGAACTTAGTAACAGAAGATAAGTGGTTACCTGGGTTTAGGAAAGTCTAGAATGAGCTGGAGGGAGGGATTCCAGAGGGACAAGAGGAAACTCTTGAGGCTGATGGATATGTTCATTACCGTGATTATGTTGATGGTTTCACAGGCGTATGCATGTATCAAAATTATCAAACTGTACAATTTGAATATATCCAATTTACTGATGTCAATTATACCTTAACAAGCTGTTAAAAGAAAAAGGTTGTTGTTGTATTTTGTTTTGTTTTACAGTGGTTTGATTCAGGATCCAAACAAGGTTCACATACTACATTTGGTTGCCTTATGTGAAATAAAAGGTTAAGTCAGCAGGCTTGGGTTGTACAAACTCTATAAATTTTGAAGAAAAGACTGAGGCCCTTAACTGACTCCTGGGAGATAACCTCCAATTCCTTGGAATATGTGAACCAATAAGAGTGTCATTGTATAAGTGGGGTTCACAGTTTATCAGGATACCCCAAGATTTCTATATTCTCCATGTCTACCCTAAACCCTTAGATCAGTTCTCCAAGAAAGAGTCTCTACTTTTCCATGCCTGCCCTGCTCTCCCAAAGTACATCTCCTGGTTTTGCTGTTTATCCTCCACTTCCCAAGGAAAAACTCCCAGATTGGACCCCAAATTTTAAAACCACAGTTCTTTTCTCCTTCATTCCTGAAGGATGTTTTCGCTGGATGTAGAATTCTGGGTCAATAGTTTTTCTTTTAGCCCTTGAAAAATGTGCCACTTCTTTCTGGCCTACATGGTTTCAGTGAGAAATCTGACATCATTTATATTGTTTTTCCTCTATAGGTACTGTGGCATTTCTCTTTGGCTACTTTCAAGATTTTTTTTTGTCTTACTGTCCAGAAGTTTGAGGAGGTAAAAGTACTTACTTGTTCTTGCAGGTTTCTGTGGCTTGGCAACCAGAAGCAGGATTTGTCATGCAGCTCTTCATGCTCAGAAAAGTATAAAATAAAAATTACTTAGTAACTTTTGCATCATATTGTAAATCTTTGTGTGCATTTACACATTTAAATACCCAAAATGAATCTTGTCCTTTAAATTCTGGACTAAACTAAGTATATACTTTTATTCTAAAGCTGTACTGTTACTTCCAAGTCAGTCAATGAGTCACGATATTTTTATAGTCATATCTCATCTTTTAGCAAAGAAGATACTACTGTCTCGATCACTTAATTTATCAAAATTGGTTCCAGATAACTTTTTGCTCTTTCAAAAAAAATCAGATTTATTCTTAAAGGACATATTTGTTATAACAGGAACACAGGGAAGGATGTGCCAGTTTCTAAAGTTAACTATAAAAGAAGAGTCTCAAAAACTGTTAAGAAATCATGATATCCTTCAACAGCTAGACAGCTTCCCAAGGTGACTCCTTTAGAGGTGTTAACACTCATGGATATTTTAGTTTTGGCATATTTGCTATTAAAAAAAGCTAGTCAGGTTGCTTTATGATCACTGTGTGTGTGTGTATGTGTGTGTGAGAGAGACAGTGACAAAGAGCAAGAGACAGAGAGCGAGAGCGCACACACGCTATTATTGAGGCTACCTGGGGTGGGGGAGTGTTCAGTCTTTTAGATATTCTGATGAATTTAATAGCGATCTATAGGTGTGAGGACTATTACAAATTACATTAGGAGATATATTAATAGAGTCATATCAGTAAGAAACCATTTCACAGTCCACATATTGAGATTATTTGGAATACATAAAGGTCTTTATTAGTGTTTTTTAAACAGATAAGTTTTGATGGTAATTTAACATACCAAAAACTCTGAACCCTAAAGTAAACATATTTAGCTCAGTAATGTAAAAGCTAAATTCTAGACTCCTAACTCTTCCAGAAAAATTTCTAAAAAGTCACTCTGTCCTTTTCTAATTGTAAATTAAGTGGTTCTTCCATTTTTTGAAATACGAGGCTTGTTAGGCAGTATTTTACTTAAATCTATAAAGAATTCTTTAAAATGTTGAGAGATGATACTTTTCTCTCCTCTGATACTTGTTTTAAGAGTCAATAAAAAGGAATCAATACTATATCACCTTTTATTGATTTCTTACAATGTGTCAGAACTGTTAGAGGTTTTCATTAACTTGATATTTTATTATCCTCAAGACAGCCTTTCAAAATAGGCATTTTAGTCCCTATTTGGTAGAGGAGGAAACTGGAATTGGAGAGATCATGAAACTTCCCAGTGTCACAAATGGAAATGATGGAGCAGGCATTCAAACCCAGGTCCAACTGACACCAATATTCATGCTGCTCTCCTGGCCCCCACTATATAGACTCTTAATCTTGAGAAAGTTCGTAGGTTTGCCTATGTAAAGAGACATTCTGTGTTTCCATGAAAAACGAAATGGGTTATTGTCTATACTAAGCTTAAGAACTCTCCAAAAGGGCCATTTAAATGACATAAACTTATCAGAGACTAATATGTTTTGGACATGAAAAAACCCAACAGCTCAGTTCAAAGATCCCCAGGAACTCTATTATCAGGTACCATTTTTATCCTGCAAGGACCTAGGATATCCTTATTGCCGTTACCAATATATACAGAGATTTTTTTGAAGTCCTGACTCAATAGTCTTCATTCCCCAGAAATAAAGTCTGTAATCTCTTAAGTATGCAGGCTTTAGTTTTTATAACTGTATCTGCCAGGATAAGCTGGGTTATGCTGTGATAATCAGCAGCTCCCAAAATCCTGCTTGTTTAGTACAGTAATAGTTTATTTCTTACTCATACGAAATTTGTTGTGGGTCTGGGTATCTCTCCAGGGCATCTGCCTCTACTCACGTGCCCCTTCCCCCTTCAATATGGTGAGTCAGAAACATAGTCTGCTTCAATATTCCACCTCTTCCAATTCAATTCAAGACCCCTTCCACAATTGCTATGGCAGTGCAGCGGAGGCACTTGAAAATCAGAAACAGCTTTTCAATGCCATAGCCCAGAAATGATTTGTCACTTTTGCTCACATATCATTAGTCATAATACTCACATGACTCTACCCAACTGAGAATAGGTCTTCTGTGTGCTCGAAAGAAGAGGAGAAAGAGATATTGTTGAACACTAGTAATGTCTACATAATAATCTGCACTTCTATGTCTTTTTTATAGGCATATAAATAGTCATTTGGAAATAGAACTTATTATTCCAGGTGGGTAGCCAGGGACCATAAGGACCCCTCTTTTATCAGCGTGCTGCTGTTTGGGCTTACTAAGTCAAAATATTCCCATTTCTTCAGCTTTTTCTTCTCCCCACCTTTCTTCTCTCTTTAGTGAGAGCCCATGAAGAGGCATGTGAGGATGTGGAGTGAGGATACAGGAAAGAGGAGGAGGAGACCTTCAGTGAGGAAAGGGAAGAAGGAAGGGAAAATAAAACTCATAGGCTCCTCCTCATTTACCCCCACCACCTTGGTTTTTGCAATTCCCTTAAATCCTATTTCATCTCTTCTTCTCCCTACACAAGTCCCTTCCTGCTCTTCAATATATGCCTAAGAAAATTGGAATCTGGGAATTCTTTTAAATAGAAATGGATCCTATTACATTGTGTAGATATGGAAAGACTTGTTATTAGCCCCTCTATGCAGATTTTACCTATCACTACACCATAGGAGTATAAGAGAGAAAAAAAGAAAAAGAAAAGAAAACAGGCTTTTAAAATTACCTATTGTGTATTTGTTCTAGACAGACCTTCAACTGACTGGATGAGGTTCACCCATTTTAAGAAGGGCAATCTTCTTTGCTTAGTCTACAGATTCAAATGTTAATCTCATCCAAGAATACTCTAATTAACAAATTCAGAATAACCTTTGGCTATATATCTGGGCAACCTATAGCCCAGTTAAGTTGACACATAAAATTTACCATTATACCTATTGTCTCATGGTTACAAGAAGAAAAATTCCTAAGCAAACCCAATAGGTATATTATTAAGGAATAGGTGATTGGCGAAAGCTGTTCTATTCCACACTACTGTCATCTGCCTTCCCAGCACAAGGGCATTAACATTTGTTAAATGAATGAACTACTGGTACAAAGAAAAGAGAAGTAACTCTTTTAAATGATGTGGAGAGTGAAGGAGGCAGAACTTCCAGAGAGAGAAGTAGATCTACAGACTCAGTAGAACTTCCCTGAGAGTCCTTAATCCCTAGAGCCTCTCACTCCCTTTTTTTGCCCCCACTGTGCCTGAGACCCCATCATTGTTTATTATTTCTATAGGGAAATGGATCCTGAGGCTAAACAACTAACTTAAAAACTTTGGGAATACAAGGTGTTTTTTTAACTTGGGAGAATGTTTTCTTATACTATTCATTATGGGAGAGGAATGTTACATGTAACAACATTGTCTAAGAGTCGCTTATTTTTTACCCCATTTCCCATTATCTGCTTTTAGTGTAGCTCCAGAAAGGTTTGATAAAAATCAACTAGCACATAAATGGTTTGGCTGGCTGTCCTAATCACTTGCCTTAAGCTTTGGCTGTGTACCAGACTGCTTCTAGATATTACTGTTGGCCAGCTCATATCCATGCAACACCTGTACATAAGTAATTAAAGTAGACTGTAGTCTATTTTTGCAGTTTTTACCTCTTCAGTTTTAATTCCAAAAGAAATATACCTGAAATGAGAACTTCTGAAGGGTTTTTTTTCTTTTTTGACAAAAGGAAAATAGGTATTATGGCAGATTACGTTTTCCTTAAATGACTACAATAATCTCTCTCATTCCACATGCTCTTCTTCCAATATGACTGAGACTCCTCCCCTTGGGAGGTGTAGTCTCTGTCCTCTCCCCTTAAATGTGTGTGTGTGTGTGTGTGTGTGTGTGTGTGTGTTTATTTTTTACTGCTTTGACAAATAGAATACATTGGAAGCAATGTTATGTGACTTTTGAGATTAGGTCATAAAAGTCAATGCAGCTTCTACCTTTTCTTCTTGTGATTCTCTCGTAGAATACTCACTTTGGATCATAGCTGCAAGGCAGTGAGGAAGCCAAGTGGCCACATGGAAGAGACCACATTCCAGCTGACCTCCCAGCTGAGGTTCCAGCAATAGCCAGCATCAACTACCAGACATGTGAGCAAACAAGCTTTCAGATTCCAGTCTCTGGCTTCAACCTTGAGCTGCCCCAGCTGATGTCATGTGGTACAGAGAGCAAGCTGGCCCAACAAGCCTTGCCCAAATTGCTTATTTGTGAGCAAAATAAAGGATTCCTACTTTTTAGGTCACTAAGTTTTTGATGACCTGACATGTATAAATAACACTACTATAGACACTGAACATATCTAAATCATGTCCAATCTCATAGATCTATCTTAAATTCTCTTGTAGCCAGTGAAAACTTCATATAGCACACAGCCATAGGAATCATGCCACTCTATTCCTGTCCCTGGTCCTATAGTTTCACAAAGCAATCCTTTTGCAAGTCTTAGAATCATGGTGACCTCAGCTGATTAAGTTATTGATCCAACTAACCCTATACCCTAATACAAATTTAGGAACTGCAGAAAATTTACTGATATCTTTTCAGAATTAAAAAAATGAGGTTTCTTGCATTATTAAACACTTCTTACATCTGCAAAATTGACTCACCTTTATCCCAATCCTTCTGAGCAGTTTTGAATACAAGGAGGCAGGTGAAGGTGTGTAAAGGGGTATTTTTACAGCTGTTACTAAACAACACATTTATCCACATTCTTCTCCAACCCTTCCTAAAGGAGAGTGCTGGATGTCGGTGAATTATTATCTATTTTGTTTTGTAATGATTAGAGTGTAAGGGTTTTCATTTTGGAACGTATATTTGGGCTCCAAGAACAAATTTTAACTTTTTTTTTGAAATTACA
Organism: Eidolon dupreanum; assembly: GCA_028627145.1. Classification (NCBI taxonomy): domain Eukaryota; kingdom Metazoa; phylum Chordata; class Mammalia; order Chiroptera; family Pteropodidae; genus Eidolon; species Eidolon dupreanum. The sequence goes on from CM053509.1 coordinate 55,736,530, forward strand.
ATTAATAAATTTCCTTGTTCTCTTTTTTGGCCTCCAAAATGTTTAAAATACCTGCTTATAGGAAGACTATTATGTGCAGGTATTGTGAGAATGCAAAAATGTATAAGACATGGGGATAAAAAAAATGGCGTACATGATAGAGGCTTTGTTCATTCCTCTGGCAGCCAAATTAAAGTTGTGACAGAAACACGGAGCAAATAGCAAGCAGAGTTGCTTGGGATCTAGACGAATGGAAGCACTACAACTAGGGAGAGAAATAAGAAATCACCCCGCAATGGTACAAGGTAGGAGAGGGTGAAGACGTAAGGCTGACTGGTCCGGAAAGGATGAGTGGAACAGAGGCTGCTGTAGCTGCAGATGCCTCTTAAAGGGGCCATTTCTGTGACTGGATTATTACAATGACGGACTTACTCACTCTGAACACCAGCACCGCTGAGTCGGCTGCTCAGGGGGCACCAAGGACTTACAAGGGGTCACTGAATTGTTGAAGTGAGGGCCAGAGATGAGGCTTCCTCCCAGATGGAAGTGCTGGTAGTATCCATTATTCCACTGTTGAGCCCTCCCCACTCCCAGTGTGCAGACGAAATGCTGCTATAGCTGAGACGTCATTACATTGGATAACAGAGGTCACCCTGCCCAGAGAATTCCCTGAAACTCCACCTCTGCAACTTGGCACCCCCCCCCCCAAGCCACATTCAGTTGTGTTCTTGGCAAGTCCTGTGCCACTTGCTGAGTAGCACAAAGACTCACACTGGTGGCAGCTGGCCTTGGTTTCTTGTATGGCCTCTGGAAGCAACTATAAGCACAGCATCTGTGGGTTGCTTGTTGAATCTTAACAAGTGGCACCAGAGGGGCAGAGGCTGGGGCTAACTTTGGCCTGCAGCTGAACCCCTCTCAGGACTGTGCCACTGGACACCTACCGCAATAAGCCAAGCTAATAAGACCAGGAGACTTAGGAGCTTTGCTTAGTACATAGAAACAGATACAGAAAGGCAGCCAAATGGGAAGACAAAGAAGCAGAAACCACACGAGAGAATAGAACAGAGATCCAGGAATAATGGAGTCAAGCAATTTAATAGGTGCAGAGTTCAAAACGCTGGTTATAAAGATGCTCAATAAACTTAGGGGATATGTAGATGAACTCAGTGAGAACTTTAACAAGGAGATAAAAAAACATAAAATTGGCAATGTAAATTATAAAATAGATAAAGATAAAGAGTATGTTAGAGGGAATCAACAGAATGGATAAAGAAGAGGGTTGAAATACAGATGTAGAGGATGCGGAAGCCAAGATATTCAATCACAACAGCAAGAAAAAAGAAGCCTAGACTATAATAATAATTTAAGGAGCCTATGGGACAAAATTAAATGTAAAAATATCCGTGTCATAGGAGTACCCAAAGAAGGAGACCAAGAAGTTGAAAATATATTTGAAGAAATATATTGATTCCCTAACCTGGTGAAAGAAATAGACATATAATCTCAGGAAGCTCAGAGAATCCCAAAAAAGATGAACAAAGAAGGCCCACACCAAGACACATTATAATTAAAATTCCAAAGGTTAAATACACAGAGAGAATCTCAAAAGCAGCAAGAGAAAAGCAGTTAGTTACCTACAAGGGAGCACTCATAAGACTTGCAGCTGTTTTCTCAAAAGAAACTATGCAGGACAGAAGGGCTTAGCACAAAATATTTGACATTATGAAAACTTAAGATCTACAACCAAGAATATTTTATCCAGCAAAGCTGTCATTTAGAGTCAAAGGCTAGATAAAGAACTTCCCAGACAAAAATAAGTTAAAGGAATTTAGCAATACCATGCCAGTATTTACAGGAAATGTTGGAGCAACTTCTTTAAAAAGAAAAAAAAAGTATCAGAAACATGAATAAAGAATGATAATAACTACATTCCTATCAAATAAGTACCTTAAATGGAAGAGAATTAAGTGCTCCAACCAAAAGATAGGGTGGCTGAACAGATAAAAAGACCCCCTATATATACTGCCTACAAGAGACTCACTTCAAATTAAAAGACACATATGAACTATAAGGAAGGGGATGGAAAAAGATACTGCCTTGATGGACCTAGAGGGTATTGTGTTAAATGAAGTAAGTCAGATAAAGACAATCACATGATTTCACATACATGTGGAACCTAAAGGACAAAATAAATTACAAAAACGAAAACAAACTTGTAGATAACAGAGAATATTTTGAGGGTTACTATAGGGGAGAGGCATTAGAGGAATAGTGAAAAAGGGCAAAGGGAGTAGGAAGAACAAGTCGATAGTTACAAAATAGACATGGAGCTATTAAGTGAAGCATAAGGAAAATAGTTAACGATGTAATAATATGTAAGGGAGAAAAGGGGTACTAGATTTATTGGGTGTTCACTTTATGAGTTATATAAATCTCTAATCACTATGCAGTGTAATTGAAATATATTACCAATTGCCAACTATAATTAAAAGGATGTACAAGACATGGATTTTTGCCCTTTCATGACAAGTAATAATGTTTACCAGTGAAAGTGAAGTAGCCATATTATAGCACAATCAGCCATGAGGCAACCAAGAAATAACTCTAATATTAATCAGTTCTTAAGAGTTATTATCATGGGACCTAGTTGTATTAGTCAATACGTCGAAGCCCTCAACCATGTCTCTCACTTACTAAAACGAAACCAGTTTCCTTTAACTCAAAGCAAGCAAAACTTTGGTTGTCTTTTCCTGACTCATTTCTCTTTTTACCCACTTTCTCTGGATGCTGTACACATTCTTTTTCCTATTCAACTTCTTTTTACTGTTTCTTGTTAACTTATTTATCCCAGTTTCCCATCCTTTTGCATCAGCCCACAGGAAATTGCTCTTTCTCAACTCTTCATTCCTGGAATTCATCAGACCCGGGTTCAGTTATATCGTGTACCTTTTATAAATGAGACTCAATAAAAAAGGTTTAGGAAACCGTGAACTGGATTCCTAAATTTCATCTTTCTTAAATGCTTCAGCTACACCCAAGGCATAACCGAAGAGCAAAGAAACTGGGCTTCTTCTAGCCCAGGTGGCAACAACATGTAATTATAAGTCTCAGGGAACCCCTACTGACGAGATATGGAGAAGTAACGACAATAGTCAAGGAAGCAAAGCTTAGGAGGAGCCGCCAATTTGGCCACCGCATCCAGACTAGGATCCCCCGTGTCTCCCTCCCACGCTCTGGACCCGGGCAGTCATGCTCAGGAAGGCCAAGATGGCGCCGTCCCCGCGGCCGCCTCGGCGCGGGGGGGCGGGGCCAGCGCGTCTCGTGACCGCCGAGGGCCGTGCGCCCCTGGCTGCCCCAGGCGCGGTCCGAGTGTCCCGCAGCCGCGCAGACTATCCCTTGCTCCTCCAGGAGCGTTTTCCTGTATTTCCGCACGGCCGCGACGCTCTCTCCCAGCTGCCGGGGGTGCGGAGCGAGGCCAGGAAAGGGGGCGCTAGGCCTTGCCGAGGCAAAAGGGCTGCGGGAGAGGGTCCGTGCAGCCGAAGTGGGAGGTCGGAGCTCCCTGCCAGGGGCTGGACTGGAGGAGACCGCGCGGGTGTCCTGGGGGACGGCCAGATGCTAAGGGCGAGGCTGTTGGGAAATTGAGGGCATTCCGCCTATGTCATGGGCGCCGTCGGAGACTCGAGGCACACCTCGGGGTTTCGACCACTTGGCTTGGGAATTTCACAGGTTTCCTATCGCCATCCGGCTTCGAAGCCAACAGGATTGAAAACCGTTTTCAGCCAAATGCTGTTCTGCCTCTAAAAAGTGGGGCTGAGCCCGTCAACCCACGGTACTCGAGGGGGTGCCCGGACCCTCGGGGGGTGAAAAGAGTGGAGGTAGAAGGGGGCGGCGGGAGCGGAGAGCGCCTTCTTTGACCATCAAATGCCTCCGTCAGTGTTTCCATCACTGCTGAGTGGGCTTGGCTGCGCTGACCACCCGGGAGGAGGGACGGACGACGTCCGGCGGGCTCTGACCGTGCTGCTTTCATGTGGCTGCTGACGGGGACCCAGGAGGGAGCGGGCATGGGGCACAACCTCGCTCTCCTCCATCCCCGCCTCCCAGGCTCCTGGGCTGGTGATGTGGAGACGTGACGGGGACCGCGACTGCCCCGGGTTCTCCAGGACTCCACCAAGCACCCGCGCGTCCCTCCGCGCCCCGGGCAGGAGAGGCTGGCGCGGGGATCGGAGGCGGGCGGACGGGCGGGCTACGAACAGCGCCCTAGCACCAGCCTCGCCATGGGGCATAACGGCAGCTGGATTTCCCAAAACGCCAGCGAGCCGCGCAACGGGTCGGGGGCCGAGGCGGCCAGCGCCAACCGCAGCGCGCTCGGGGAGTTCGGCGAGGCGCAGCTGTACCGCCAGTTCACCACCACTGTGCAGGTCGTCATCTTCATAGGCTCGCTGCTCGGTAAGCTGTCCCTGGGGGCGCCACCTGGGGAGGGGCTCTTCCCCGAGGGCACAGGTTCGCATCTATTCTTCGTATGGCAAAGTGCAAAAAAATAGTTGAAGGTGGTTCAAAAATGCCCGGGTAACTGCAGGGAAGTTAAGCAGGGACGGTCGACTCCAGCCCCACACTGGAAACAAGAGTTCTGGTAGGGCTTTCTCCCGGCCCGGGGACGGTGCCGGGTCCAGGCGGAGGCCAGCCTCCCAAGGCGGCCCTCGTGGAACGCTTCGGGATGGGCGCGGCGTTGTGTCCATCATTCCTTACCTCCCCGGTGCTTTGGGAGGAGCGCCGGCCCGAGCTCTTGTTTACAAATAGCGAGGAACAAAGCTTCTGTTTTTCTCTACTATCTATTCCCTATATGTAAAATTATTTTGAAAGAGTCTTATTTGGCTTGCGTTTTATGACGTGCATGTTCGGAACATCGACCTGCTGGTAAACAAAAGCCTGTAGAGTTAAACTCTGGTAACCTTCGGATATTTTAAAATCCCCGAACAAAACAAATCCCAATCTACTTCTGTACCTTGTTTTGTTTGAGTAAAGACAGGGTAAAAAACACAAAACACCACGCATGACAGATTTAAGTATTCTTGTTTGGGGAAGAAAAGATCACTGAACTGAAATGAGCCGTTAGTAAAAAATGTTTGTCCATTGGTGTGGGAATTACCAGTGCTTCTGGTAGTTACTCTTTAAGTGATGAATGATACGATCAGTATTCATTTATGCTGAGGTTTGTTGAACATGTTGCATATTATTTGAAAATATGTGCCTTCCCTTCAAATGCAAATTCTCTGATACGGCATTTATAAGGATGTAAAAAGATTGTTTCTGATTATGTGTGATTTTATGGCCAAGAGCAATCTTAAAGTTTCAGTGTACGAATAAATTACTTTTTTGGTAGATGCTTATGAATATCCATGGAAACCAAGGTAACTGAAATCGAAAAGACAATGGAAAAATTTAAATTTAAAATTTCCCTTTGTAATTTCTATAATTGTCATCATCTTGTCCCAGTCTATCATATTTATCTTCCACTTCTTGTCATGAGGGCATTTTTTCAGGAGTAGACATCAGTGTGGCTATATCTAGGTTGTGTGTGTGTGTGTGTGTGTGTGTGTGTGTGTGTGTGTAAGGTACATGTTTTTATGAGTGTAATGTTAAATGTACATTAACAAAGCAAAAGCTTGTGTTTGAAATACTTTCAATATTCATATAGCAAACAACAAATACTAGCAGGCACAATGCACTGGGAGTTAAATTCTGGTATTGTCACATTTACTTAAAGTGTAGATTATTGAGGAGGCAGTAGAAATGCCTGCATTTTTATTTTGCAGATTTTTCACACACACACACACACACACACACACACACACACACACAGTTTGTTTCATTTTGTTTTAGTTTTGTTTTCCCCTTTGGTAGCTTTAACCCTGAAGAAAGATGGCATTGGGAGGAATTTTCCCGTAGTTTGACTCGCAGAATTTGAGTACTGTTGAAACAGAAAGCAGAGCATGCATGTAAAGGGGAGGGCAAATAGTACACATTTAACAAATGTTCAGCTTCCCATGTACTTCTTGTAATTGCATTGGATTCAGGAATTCCTAGGTAAATCTGCCTTAATTTTAACTTCTTTTTCACACAGCACTTTAATGGACATGAAAAAATTGATTTCATGGATATCTCTAAAGAGGATACTGATTTTCCTCTTGATCTTCGGTTATGCCTAACTTGGCCTAGGTGAACACATTTTCCGCTTTCCACGTTATTACTTGGGCCCTCCTTAGAGAGAATTCCATTTGCTTTTTATTTTCAGAAAAAATAAAAATATGGTTAACTGTCTAAACATCAAAAGTCAGAGAACTTGTGCAAAAGTGAAAGGCATTTCTGTTTTTCTTAAAAGCTTAGGCTAAATAACAGTGCTCTGTGTACTTGTTACTCACTAGTATTCTTGATTCATTGTTCTCTGAGGACTTGACCCATATAAACATATCTATGTAATTGAATCTTCCTGGTAATGACAGTCGAGGCTCAGAGTTTAAGTTCCAAAATCATGTGCAAGGCAAGTAAACTTGGGAAGCATGGTTTTATGAAGCCCCAAAATAGAGACAAAGCACAAATTAGAAATAAAAAGATTTGTTATGGAAGAATTGTTAAGGCTGAAAAGTACATGGAGGATGGAATAGTATCTAGAATAACATATGACTCCAGTTTAATCTACTTGTTTCCTCTGTCCCAAAACATAGATGAATGAGTTTATCTCCCTCCCTCTTTAAACAAATTCAAATATACTTCCTATATTCTCTAAATATACTTTTTCATTGAGATTTTTAGAGGCTGACTATTATGTCAAAATAATTCTGTAGGGGAGGGAGAAATTTCCCCTCTTTTCCCTACATAGTTATTCTGGTTCTTCTAATAAATTGACATGAGACAGATTAACAGGAATAAATAACCAATTATATTACATATGTATATACAGGTGTTCCATAAGAATATGAGACCTGAGGATAGATTAGGGAATTGGAGCCATTTTGAGTTAAGGAGAAATGGGATAGTAGTTTGGACATCAAAGGAAAGGTAGGCAATTCACAGGTAGATGAGAAGGAGCAAACATTTGGTAAACAAATTCTTGTCAGGTCACCCAGAAATAATGGAAGTTTGATGAAATCCAATTTTTCTAAAAAAATTTGTTGTTGCTTGTGCTTTTGGTGACATTTCTAAGAAACCATTGCATAATCTAAGGTCATGAGGATTTAAAATTTCTTCTAAGAGATTTATAGTTTTAGCTTTCACATTTGATCTTTGATCCATTTATGCTGATTTTTGTATATAGTGTGAACTAGAGGTCCAAATTCATTCTTTTACATGTGGAGATTCAGATGCCTCAATATCATTTGCTGAAAAGACTGCAGTTTCCTCATTGAATTATCTTGGCACTCTTGTCAAAGTTTTCCTGTGAAAACTTTGATGCCATTGTCCCATTGCAGGATTTTTGTAAACTTTTGATGAGGAATAAATAAGAGGAAAATAAATCTTTTCCCCCCCCTAGCAATTTACTTTATGTGCTTAAAAAAACATAATCTAGAAACATTTTCCCAGAGGCTTGGAGGTGATGAATGACCTATCCAACGTACTAATAAAGACTTGTATTATGGCTGCAGATTAATAGTTTTTAAATATCCTGTAAATGTTTCTTTATTCTGAACTTTTTTAATAAAAATTTTTACACTGTCCTCCCCTCTTTAGTCAAGAGTTTTTTCTGTTCTTAACTTTGTTCATAATGTGTTGTGTGGTGGATTCTTTACATGCTACAGTCTCTGAAAATATCTTATTACCTTAAAGCTCACAAATTCTTCGAAAATAGTTTTAACCTAAGTAAGTCCTAGTTTTCTAATGAGACCCATACTATAGATTCTTGATCTAGATTTTTAATGTCATTTCCCTCTGCTGGCTCTAATATTAACAGAACTGCAGTCTTCTAGGCAAAAGCATTTGCTCGACAGTAGCTAGTTATATCATAATCTTTAGCAGAAATTGAAAAATAACAAGTTATGAATAGGGTAAGCTGGGAAAAGCCAGTTCTTCATGTTCTAGAGAATCTAGTAGTCTTAATGGAACTGTGGGCCATATGGCTTGGTTATGGCATCAGTATTTCACCTATGTGTTTTGTTTAAGCTTATATGCATTTTTGTTCAGATAAATTCATGTAATTACCATCTGTCACTCAATATATTATTAAAAACAAATGAGCTAAAATGAGGCTAGCTCATTCTAGCCTTACTTATTTAAAAATATACAGAGCCTGTTGAAATTTGAGGATTGCTTTAAGGATTTCTATGCTGTGTCAAACTTAAATCTTACTCAATTTATGGAAAATACTACAGTTGCTTAGCATCACATCCATGTTTGCTGCACCTACGTGGAATTTTGGACTGCTTAAGATTTTCATAAATAAATTTTTTTCTCATGGTGAAAAAAAAAAGACTTGTAAAATAATCAAGTAATTACTTTTTTCTATGTTTCTTGGATTCATCCACATTGACTAGCAAGTAGCTGGTTTCATGTGTGTTAATATGCCTTGTCTTTTTTATGGCTCAGTCATTTGTAACTACTGGGATGTTAATAAATGATCTGGCTGTATCATAACTCTGCTACACTAAGTTGTTTCTAACAGAAACTGCTGTCATGTAAAATAACTAACTCCAGAACTATTCAAAACAATTTCACCTTTCCAAATGTTCCAATAGCAATGAGCCCATTGGAATAAGAAGACATATTTAAAGTTTGTCCCATTGTTTTGTTTTTCTTTTACCTGGTTCTGTTTTGTTTTGGGCTTTAGTCTGTGGTCCTGTGCTACTGAAATACAGAAACCATTTGCCTTTAGTATTAGAAATGTAACCTTGGCAAGGACCTCATCCCCAATCGGAGCAATGTTTACATGGTGTTATTTTTATGTTGACAGTTAAGGTATAATAGAAAATTTTTGATGCTGGTAGGCAAAGAAACTAATTGCTGTCTAGAATTTTCATTTTTAGTTACTTTGTTTTTTATTTGTTTCAGAGTCTCAGCTCCAAATATCCATGGTTCTGCAAAAAATGTATGTGTACTTTATTGGGTGGGGTTTTGTAGAATGGGAGGAAATTTGTCTTAAAACAGGAATAAACAGACATGGCCTTGTTTTTCTCTGAGGTATCCAAGCCTTGCAAACTGTCATTTCTCTAGAGTTTGCCAAAGAGTTTCTTTGTGTCATTTTCCGAAAAAGCCATTTAGATTGAGTAGTGACTGGAAGCTGTTGTAAAAAAACTTTTTTATTGTCAAGGAACTTCCACACTGGCTAGGTGGAAAATTTTTGTTAGTCATATAGCACAAAAACTTAGAAGAGGTTTTAGCTAGACTGGAAGGTATGAGTGGCTCTTAGCAAAATTTAGAAGTAGGGATTTACTCTGGGCAAAACTAAAAAGTGAAAAAAAACAAAACAAAACCAAAACCCTATCAGAAAATCAACCCCCAGAGTTCTTACTTTCTTGTACTCATTCCATTGCTTTTCAGGTATCTCTTGTATTCTTGTCCTTTTGGATGCCCAATGACGTTGTTATGAGTTACTTACTTCTCCCTTCCAAACCTAACAGTATCTGTATTCCATTTCCTCATGATGCCATATTAAATAAATAAACCACTTTAGATGTAGATATTAGCAGATAATACTACATTAATATGTTGACCTTTAAGGGTAATTTTTTAAAAACGTTTACTATCTTAAGTAAAAAGAGTGACTTAGTTGAGTATTTCATATAGCTGACAGATGATTTCCTTATGTGTTTCTAAGTTTTTGATTGTGAGTCCGTCTCAGTTTTCTGAAGGATTCTGTGAGATCTTGGCTGCAGAAGTGGCTTTCAGAACAGTTTTACATTGGTTCTTGCCAGGTGTCATAGAGTCATCAGGAGCCCAAGAACTCAGGATAGGAAAAGACATATTTTCTTGTCATTCCTCTGATGTAGAGGATACATTTTTTTTTATTCTTTTTCATTGAGTCAGCTACTTGTTGAGGATCCTGGTTTTATGCAAGAGTTTCTGTTCCAGCTATCTGTTTCAGGTGAGTCCAAGGTCAATTTAGTCCCTGTGTGGATGTTGAAACCCAAAGTTATCTGTGAGGGGCTATTTCCTGGTCTGAAAATCACCACTTAATGCAAGCACTCTGGTCTCTGTTTCAGGCAACTGAGAATTTCTTATAATTTCTTGTAAGCTCGGCTATGAATTTAAAGATGTCTTCTACTTAATCCAGCATTTCTAGGTGGTCATAGCAGTGTTCTGAGTTTTGCTATGGTGCCAGAATCAGAAGTTGTACATTAAGGGCAAAAGGTAGGATGACTGCTAGACTTATTTCTAGTAGATATGTAACCAAAAGGTCACTATAATGTGAGGTGGTGGGATTTGGTCAGAGTATGAATACCTTGGAAAATTGAGGAAAATAAGTTCATAAATGGAATGAGGTAAGAGAACACAAAAATATTGATTTCTAATAACTTCATCTAGGAACTTCATCTAGGAAGGCATTACCTGTGGACACTCTAGGAAATTCATAGAAGATCTTTTAACGAGGAAAGACAGGGAGAGTTTTGCTAATGGGAGATGGATGCTTCTTGTGCAATGTAGGTATGCTTGCATTATGTTGCAGAAAAGATCCAAAATTAGACCACTGAGTAAATGAGCAGCACTTGGAGAGTTGGAGAACTCAGGTTTATTACTCTGGGCAGTCCCAGAGGAGCTAGCTCTCTGAAGATCTGGACCTGGAGCTCAGTTGTAACATTCCTTATATAAACCCTTTTTGGCAGTTACTAAGTGTTACAAAGCTTGGGAGTTGATAGGGGGTATAAACAGTTACATTTGGTGCTTAGACAGATCAAACAAAAGGGAAGGTAAGTCTTTAGTCAATTTCAAGTACAGCTCATTCAGCAAGCATATTTGCTGAAGCAGAACAGAGAGTCTATTAGCCTTTTGAATGAAAATTCCTCTTCCTTCCCCACTTTTGATTCTCCACTTTTAAATTCTTATAGGGCATCAACCTCTTGATCTCCCTGGGTCAGGGGCTGGCAATTCCACAGCATAAGGATCTTTGCTGCAGTCTTTACTATAGCCTCTATGAGGGAGGTAATCAACTGGACAACAATAGGCAACAGGCAAGGGAGCAATAAACAGGCCCCGAGGAGGAGAAGTACTATTCCAACTAAGGTCTTAAAGTCCCCGAAGGTAGAGAACCATCTTCCAAAGAGGTTATTACGGTCCTACCCTGTCCAACTCTGGATGGGTACATGAGCGATTTTTCTAATATTAGTAGCTATATCAGTTACAGCCTGGCCATTGTCATCTATTTGGAGACAGCAATTGGGTCGGTTAAACTTCCCACATACTCTCTGTTCTTTCACTGGCAAGTAATCTAAAACTAAATGGTTTTGATATATTGCTGCACTCATCTGAGACTGTTGTGTGGCCAGGAGTTCTAGGGCTGAGGCTGTCAGGTTAGTAATGATCTCTAGCATGGCTTGTAAACTGATAATTTGATAAAGCATGTATATGGGGGTTCGATAACCCCAGCTCCCATCTTGGGCCCAAGTTGTGGAGCCATAGTATTGGATGATATGGTGGGGTGGCCATTCATCCTCCCCCCACGTTTGTAGTCCTCTACTTCAAGTGACCTCTTAGTCCTGGCTTTTAAGTCTTAATATAAGGGAACATCCAGCTCATTTCCTCCTTTGTCCAGTAGGAGGAAGAAGCCAGGTTGAATGATCCCGATGGTGCAACTTCCCTTCCAGTTTGCTGGGAGTTGGGTATAAGCCCTCTTCCTGCAAATCCAGAAGAGCTCATCTGGTGCTTTCCAACTCCTGGGGCTAGTGGAGTTGAGGGTTTCCCAGAATGTGCCAATAGCTGCGATGGCACAGAAGGGATTAGGGACTGTGCCTTCCTTTATAGTACAGTTGGTGAGCTTTGGTCAAAAGAGTGACATGAGGAGGAGTTAGTTATAGTGCTGTTGGTGGCCCAATACCAGGAGAGAACTTTGGGCCACCAATTTAGGTCTGTGCGATTTAAAAATAGCATTCTTCTACATGGAGTCTCTCCAATCCACTGAATATATCTTGGACCTATCCGGCCAAGACGTTCTTCTCCTATTACATCTGAGGAGAGGACCTAAATCCTGGGTCGACCCTCTTCATGTTGAACCACCATGTGATTCCAGCGATGGAGGTAAAAGGCATGTAGGCTAGTTCCCTTCCAAGGCCAGTCCTCGCTCATGAGTGCTCTTCCACACACTCAGCATTTAGTAACACCAAGTTCATGGGCTATCCTCTCAGCTAGGTCAATAAAGAGGTTCTTCCCTAGGCTTTGGCTCAAGATGACCTTTAGCTGATCATACATTGGGGGGCTTTGGAACCTTTAGCTGATCATACACTGGGGGGCTTTGGGGCCTAGGAGATAGTTTAGGTTTAAGTGTGGTAGAATTATGCAACCATTGAACAATTTCTTCAACTGCTGGGCCCTCTGTGTAGTTATGGACCTTTTTCTTACCTGAGGTCTATTGCCAACATGCCCAGGATTGGCAGGATTGGCTGCTTTCAGATTTAACTTTTATGTACCCCATCCAATATTTGAATCTCCAATGAGTGCAGAGTGTGGCATTTAGGGCACACCCTGTGGGTAGACTGGTTACAGAAGTAAAGCTGGTGGCAGTGTTGGACCCTATCCTGTACCTTTGTATGCAGTAGGTACAAGGGAAAGAAGAAATGAGAAGACTGGTGCCATACACATGGCAGAGCAGCAGGAGAAGGAAAAGAGTGTTTAGGGGTGCCATTCTACTTGAATTAGCAAAACAACTAATGATGATCAGACAATCTAGAACCGTAAAAATGTATCAAAGGGAGTTTAGCCTGAACATGTAAGAATTGAGAGGATCCCAATGTAGACTACATAGGTTAGGGCTAAAGTGATTCTTTGACTCAGAGTCCAATTTGAGGGCACTACTGAGGCCATACCTAAAGCAAGCAGCAAGACAAGTATGATAAAGAGGATTAGGGCTGCAGGAGGATAACAATACATCTGGACAGTCTGGATGGTTGATCTTGAAGCTTCTGCCATGCAAAGACTGGCCAGCTTCCGAGGTGGCCAGAGCATGGCCGAAGATCTCAGGTGGATTTCTACTGCCTCCGGAACATGATTTGAAGTGACTGATCAGGAAGAGGCTCTTAAGTCCAAGTCTTCCATTTTTCTGGAGGTGTCACTGTCTTTACTGGGGTGTGGTGGATCCACCGGGTGATATCTACAACTTTAATAGCAGTGGGAGTTGCTAATATAACAATGTGAGGGCCTGTCCCACTTGGCTGGAGTGGCTCTTTCTTCCAGTCTTTAACCCATATTTCATCTCCTGGCTGAAAGGGGTGGACTCAGTTCCCTTAAGGGATAGGGGCTCTTTCTAAAGTTTCCTGAACGATGTGGTGGAGGATCCTCCGTAAGGCCTGAAGGTGTTGGGACATTTCTAAGTTAGCCATTAATCGTGGGTTTCCTTTTAACTTCCCTATCATTATGGGAGAGATTTCCCATAAAAGATTTCAAAAGGGGAGTAGCCTTAAGGCCTTGGGGTGCATCACGTTCAGAGTAGAGCCAAAGGCAGCAAATCAATCCAACGTAACTGTGTTTCCTGACAAAGCTTAGCTAGCATGGTTTTGAGGGTCCAGTTCATGCATTCAACTTTCCCTGAACTCTGTGGCCTGTAGGCCATGTGGAGCTTCCATTTGATTCCTAGAGCTTTGGACAAGGTCCGAACTATCTTAGACACAAAAGCAGATCCATTGTCTGATCCTATAGAAAGGAGTAGCCCATACTTTGGAACAGTTTCTCTTAACAAGGCCCTAGCTACTTCTCATGCCTGTGCAGTGCATGTTAGGAAAAGCTTCAACCCATCCAGAGTAGGTGCAAACTAACACAAGTAGATATCTATGGCCCTGGCAGGGCTTGGCTTCAGTAAAGTCCACTTCTAGGTCTTCGAGTGGCATAGTTCCAATTGTTTGCACCCCTGAATTAGACCTTAGCCTTTGGCCAGCATTGTTTTGTGCACAAGTCACACATCTAGCACTGATCTGGGTGCATAGGGTGAAGAGTTTGAGTATGAAATAGTAGCAGCCTAATAGGCTTTCTAAAGAAGTCTTCCCTAGGTGAGTCAACTCATGGTGTTGTTTCACTAGCTCAGCTGCCAGCACAGCGAGAATAAACAGTCTCTGATCTGGAAGCTCCCACCAGCTTTCCTTCCTCCTGGTTCCCAACTTCACTTGAAGACTATTGTTCTTCTTCCTTTGTGTATTTTGGGGATAGAGGCAATTCTGGTGCTAGGAGAACCTTGGAAATTGGCTTAGGACCCATTGTGGCACTCAGTTTGTGGGCAGCCTCAGAAGCTCTGTCTGCTAGTCGGTTTCCCCTACTGACAGAGTCGGTTCTTCTCTGGTGGCCTTTGCAGTGAATGACTGCCAGTTTAGAAGGCTTCTAAACTGCCTCTAACAGCTGGAGGATTTCTTCTTTGTTCTTGATTTCTTTTCCTCCTGCCATTGGTAATCCCCTCTCTTTATAAATGGCCCCATGTATGCAAGGTAGCAAAGGTATACCTTCAGTCAGTGTAGATATTGGCCCATTTCCCTTCAACCTGTTGCAGTGCCTGGATGAATCCCCATAGTTCGGCCTACTGTGATGTCCAGCCCTGTGGCAGAGCCTCAGCTCTGATGACCTCATCAGTAGTTGTTATTGTGTAGCTGGCTTTGCACTGTCCTTCATAGATGAAGCTGCTCCCATCTGTGAACAATACCAGTTCTAGGTCCTGAAGAGGAACATCTGTCAGATCTGGCCTGTTTGAGTAAATTTCATCCATGACCTCCTCAAAACTGTGGTTGGGCAGCCCCTCCTCAGTGGGCAGAAACATAGCAGGGTTCAGTGTACGTACAGTTTTGAGGTGGACTTGTGGATTTTCGCAGAGCAGTCCTTGATAATGAGTTATTCTGGTGTTGGTCAGCCACTTATGTCCTTGATTATTCATTAATGCAGTTACAGCATGGGGAACCTTTACATTTATATTTTGTCCCAGCGTAAGCTTGTCTGCTTCTCTGACCAAGATTGCTGTGGCAGCTAAAGCCTGGAGACATGGTGGCCATCCCATAGCCACCGGAGCTAGCCATTTGGTCAAATATGCAATTGGGCATTGCCCTGGCCCGACTGTTCATGTGAGGACCACCAGTACAGTGCGATTCTTCTCGTGTATGAAGAGGTTAAAGTCCCATGTCATATCCGGTAGTCCTAATGCTGGGGCACTGATTGAGTCTCTATTTCTCTGAAAGCTTTTTCTTCTTTGGAGCCTCATTCCAAAGGGAGTCTTTACCAGATCCAGCTATAGCCTCATACAGTGGCTTGACAATCTCAGAGAAACCTGGTATCCAGATCTGACAGAATCCAGTAGCCCCTAGGAATTCACAGACCCCTTGCTAGGTGTTTGGCCAAGGTATTGAGCAGATGGCCAGTTTCATTTCATGTCCAAGTGCCTGACATCTTTCTGAGATGATGAACCCAAGATATCTGATTTCCTTTTTGCAGATTTGAGCCTTCTTCCATGACAGCGTGTATCCCATGGTTGAGAGTAGGGCCAGTAAGTCTCTACCTTTCCAAAAGTCTCTTTGGGTGGGGTTAGCCAGCAGTAGGTCATCTACATACTGGAGTAGAGTACAGTTCAAAGTCTCTCTAGGGAAGGCAGCAAGATCTGCGGCCAGCACTTCACCGAACAGTGTAAGTGAGTTCTTGAAGCCCCGTGGCAGATGAGTCCAGGTCAGTTGCATTTTTCTCCAGGTGTGTGGGTCTTCCCACTCAAAGACGAACAAAGGCTGGCTGATGATAACCGGAGACTGAAGGAGGCGTCTTTAAGGTCGAGGCATGTGAACCAGCTTGCTTGAGCAGGTAAGAGACTCAGGAGAGTGTTTGGATTTGGGACGAATGGATGGATAGTGACTGCTACATTGTTGATGGTGCAGAGGTCCTGGACAGGGCAGCAGTCATTCCCTCCAGGTTTCTCTACCAGCAAGAGTAGAGTGAGCCAAGGTGACTGACACTCAATTAGGATTCTGGTATCACATAAACACTGGATGTGGTCCTGAATTCCTAGGTGTGCTTCCTGCAACATTGGATATTGCCTTGTGTGACAGGGGAGGCTACTGATCTCAGGTCTACCATAATGGGTGCATGATTTTTGGCTAGACCTGGGGGCCCCTTTTCTGTCCAGACAGCAGGAAACTCTTCTGGCAGACTGGTTGGATTTATTTGTTTTCCTCCTGGAGAATAAAGATGTCATTTGTCCTCCCTGGGCACAGTCACAGCCATCATTAGAGCAGGCAGGCTCCTCAGTGTGAGACTGGTGGGCTTCCCTAGGGTAAAGGTGATTTGTGCTCCAAGCTTTGTTAATAACTCTCTACCCAAAAGGGGGATGGGGCACTCTGTTAGGTACAGGAACTGATGAGTCACTAGGTGGTCCTCTAACTGACATGAGTGGGCTTTGCAGAACGAGCAGGCGACTTGGTCCCCTGTGGCCCCAGTGATAGTTGCTGTTCAATCCATGAGGGGAGCTACAGTTGTGGTTACTACAGAGTGTTCAGCCCCAGTGTCTACCATAAAAGTCATTGATTGGCTGGCTCCCTACTTCTCCTGTGACCGTAGGCTCCTGAGGACCTAGGATCAGGGAGCTCGGTTGTTCCTAGTCTGATTGTTCTTCTGCCCTGCCAATAAGCTCTTGGGAAGACTGGCTCAGTCTGGTACTTTCCTTTATGAGGTTGATTGAACTTCTTTATCCATTCAGGCATTTTCCTATGATGAGGGCACTCGTTTCTCCAGTGGCTGGTCTCTTTGTGGTAGGCACATCGGTCGCAGCGAAGTGGGGGTCTCCTTTTGGTTTGTCTCTTCTGTGGTGAGCTGCAGTCTGTGTAGTGGACCCAGGTTCCCTAATGCAACTGCCAGCAGGGACACCTTATAGTTTCATCCATTTGTCAGCTACCTTTTGGGCCTCCTGGTCGCCGTTTACAAACACTTTGTTTGTAACCTCAGTAGCTGGGTGCTGTTCATCCCAGCAAAGCCCTCTAATTTTTGAAGCTTGTAGTGGATGTCAGTGAAGGATTGAGCTACATACAAATGCCACGTTGACCATGGCTAGTTCTCTTGTGCTTTGGGGTCAAAAGGGGTTTATACCTGGAATGCCTTGTACAGTGTCTCATAGAACTTTGTGGGCGACTCATCTGGCTTCTGGCATACCCTTGCCATTCTTGACATGTTCGTTGGCTTCCTAGCCCAAGCTTTTACCCCTTGCAGTATGGCCTGCTGGTACCCATCGAGAGACTCTCTTCCCTATGGGACATTCAGGTCCCAGTTGGGCCTGGCATCTGGTGCAGCCCCTGGGGCCCATGCTACAGGGTCAAGTACACCTTCTGGTGCTTGTCCTTGAAGCCATCCCCATACGTCTGACAGAATCTGTTGAAGAGAGTTAGGAGGAGTTGACGGCAATCATCCCACATAGGCTGATAAGTTTGGAAGATGGACTCGAGCAGATCAATCATCACCTGGGGTTTCTCTGAATAGGGCGGGGTGTGCTGCTTCCAATTGAGGAGGTCGGTTGTGCTGAATGGCTGATAGTAGAGGACAGAGTGGCCTGGCTGGAGTGTGCCGTCCTCTCCGATCTCAAAGGAACCTTGTGCCTCTCAGAGGAGCATCTGAAGGGCCGCAGATTGCTGAGTGGTTGCATGGCCGAGCGAAGGTGCTGTGGACTTAGGCTTGGTGGTCGTTTGGGCTATTGGGGCGGCGAAGGCACCAACAGTTGAGGGCTGTCAAGCAATTGTGGGTAGAGTGGCTGTGTGGGGACTGGCAGAGCTGCGGGTGTATGGCGGTGGGAAGATACGTTCTTCCTTGGGGTCCCCTTGGTGTATGATTGTTGTTGGCTCTTCCTTGTCTTTTCCCCGAGTCGGTCAGGCCATGAGTACCTCGCTCTGTCCCTGCCTATTTGCGCAGAACTGGATCCAAGGGGGCACCATAGTAGTGATTTGCAACCATGAGTCTATGTACGGAAACTAGTCTGGATGTCCAGGGGTCCCTGTCACTACCCGGTACATAGCTCTTACAGTGGGGAGGTCTAGGGTTCCTTTTGAGGGCCATCCTACCCCAAAGGCAGGCCATTCAAGTTCCCAAAGAGTACGAAGCTTCCCCGGGGTCAGCTTGACCCCGTAATCCTCTGAGAAACCTTTCTTTCTTTTCTTTTCTTTTCTTTTTTTTTTTGGGGGGGTGGTGATTTTAAAATGTTTATTTATTTTTATGTTTCCTTTTCTGTGACATTTTAAAAAATAAATTTATTTATTTAAATTAGTTTGAAGTATACAGTACATTGGTTAGACATCTATAATATTCATAAAATTATCCCCTCAATTGCTCCCTCCCTCCACTAGCCTTCCATTTAGCCATCATATGAATGCTAATTGTATTCCCTCTTCCATGCTCCCCGTCTGAGAAACTTTTCTTAAAATTTTTCAACGTACAATTTAAGATAGTTGGCCTAGAGGAACCTTCCACCGTGCCTCTCATGACAGATAACAATCACGCCACACAGAGGGTTGGGGGATAGGGTTGGGGAAACTTTGGAGGGGCCATCTCTCACCTTACCCGTCTCTGGCCGCACCCCTCGTGGGATATTTCAGGCACCTCTTAGCACTGGTGAGTCAGTATAAACCCCCGACCCGGATCACTGGAGTAGACTTCTCATGGAGATCCAGTGACACCACCTTAAGCTGTATGCAGTTCACCACGGAACCACGGATTGGGGCTTAACTCTCCCTTCATGGTAAGGCCACATCTCAGTCATTCAGCATTCACTCTCTTTCATGCAGCCTCCCACCATTCCTTAACCTGTCCTGTGGAGAATAAGCAGCCGCTGCTCTTAACCTGTGGAGGATGCTTGGTTACTATCTGGAGGGTGGTTTGGCCTCCCTTTTCCCAGTGTTAACCAAACCCATTCTACCCTGTGACTGCAACACAAAGATAAACAAGGATGGCTACCCCCTCCAAAGAGGAGACCATTCAGATGCTCATCTGGCCATGTCCCAAAGGAGCTTAGGTGACACTTAGCCATAGTAGACTCAGCTTTGTGACTTATGATCGGGTACTAGTCCAACGCCGCCCTGGACTGTATGCTGTACACCACTAACCACAGAATGAGCCCACATGGACTCCATAGCATTTAGGGTCCCTCAAAGGTGCCCAGCCATGGAGCCACCAACTCGTACCTGACTGATCAAACTGGATAAGTCGCTCATTCATTCATCAGGTTAAAGCATTGCCTCCCCTCTTTTGGAGGGCCCTAACCTGATGTCTCTGCCACTGGGGAGACCCTGATGTCTTCCCCCCACTTTTGGAGACCCTGATATCTTTCCCACTGGGAAGACCCTGATTAGTGTCTTCTAACTGAAGACTAGGAGATGATCAAGCTCCTCTTCTTTCTGGAGACAGGACCTGACTGGGGGCTGATCCCGGGACTTTATCTTATGCTATAGCCATTCCTTGTGAGTTGGTCCATCCCTCCTGTGAGTCCAGTTGGGGACTCAGCCATCCTGGGAGTCAGAACGCTGGTCTGCAAGAACCCAGAATACTCATCAGGTGATACACCTCCTTGTTCATCTCAGAGCCCCTCCTCCCTAGCCCGGCCAAGCCACCGGTCTGGCGGCTCAAAGGGCCGGTGTGGTTGGAATCTTGCTGAGGCCTCCGGAATGTTGCAGAAAAGATACAAAATTAGACCAATGAGAAACCAAGCAGCACTCGGAGAGTTGGAGAACTCAGGTTTATTACGCCAGTGGTCCCATAGGAGCTAGTACTCTGAAGATCTGGGCCCTGAACTCAGTTGCAATATTCCTTATATAGACCCTTTATAACACAGGCTGATTGGTTAATTTGTCCTCAGACTGTTACAAAGCGGTGGGAGTTGCTATGGTTGCTGGCAGTTACAAAGTGTTACAAGGTGCTGGAGTTGCTGGCGGGTACAAACAGTTACATTTGTTGCTTAGATCAAACAAAAGGGAAGGTGAGTCTTTAGTCAATTTTGAGTACAGCCCATGCAGCAAGCATATTTACAGAAGCAGAACAGAGAGCCGATTAGCCTTTTGAATGAAAATTCCTCTTCAATATCTGTCAACATGGTGACTGTCAATCAAGAATACTGTTTTAGCTGTACATTCATGCTGGGCTTTGTAATTTATAACATATGCCACATTATTCAATCATAGTAACCTTATGAAATAATGTAGGCACATTTTCTGTTTTTATTTTTTATTGAACACCCCTTCCCCCTAACAGCACTGCCTTCCCCCAACAACAACTAATCAGGTTCTTAGTTGTAAATGACAGAGCCTATTGTCAAAAGAAGACACAGCTACAATAGTGTTTAGTAAAGAAAAAAATTTTACTTGCCAAGTTAGATTGCAAGGGAGTTCAGGCTTTAGAAGGATTGGTTTACCAAATGAAATGTACAACAGGCATTTAAAAAAAAAACACAAGATGACCAAGTTTACAGTTACTATGTTCATCATGGGGAAAAAAAGCAGTTCACATGAGTATTATAACCCCTCAAAGATTGTGTCACATATTCAGATATCAACATTGCAAAAGTCAATATAAAGTTATTAAAAACAATAAAGTTCATGTCAGGAGCCAGTAACTTACAAAAAAAGGCTCAAGATTTCATTTATTGTGCATACCAGAAATAGATAGAGTGGCCCTGAGTCTTTTAATGATATGTCTGTATTTGGAGGGAAGAGAAGGGAACACGTGTTTGGGGTTTTTTTTTTTGTTTTTCTTTTTTCCCTCTGGACTATGGGACATGATGTGCTCCTTTTTTTTTTTTTTTTTTCTTCATAATGCAGCAGGGCAAGGTATTTTACTCTATACCAAAATAGCCAGTTTATGAAGAAAGAAATTTATTACAGGGTATTATGTTGTTTTAAGAATTTATAGGAGAGCCTTGATGCCACAGAGTTAGGGACACAGTCAAAAAATATGCGCAGTCATACTACTGATTCTAGCAGAAATCATGGAGCTATTATCAGGTATCACCAGTGAAGTAAGGGATTAGACTCTAGAATCCTAGGACACAGCTGGCCCCAAAGAAGCAAAGGCATCTGTCATCTCCTTCCACTTACAAGAAAACCTGATGATTGTCCCCAGCCACCACCTCACATTTATCATGTCTGCTTTTCTTAGAGAACAGCTGCTGGGCAGAACCTAGATCATGAGCCTGCACCCTAACTGCAAGACTGTCTGAAAACTAGTATATTTTGTTTTCTAGTCTTTGTAACAGAGGATGGCAGATGGCTGAAAGATTATGGAATGAATGTTTAGTGAAGTAATCTGTAGTATCTGCTGTTGTCTACCTCATGTGGTCCCTTATATGATGCCCCTGACAGTACTCTATATAGCCTCACTCCCACCCAGGGAAACACATAGGAACATGATTCAGGTCTTGCTGGTTCCAGGATTCTGTTTCCCTGTCCTCAGTGATTAGTCCAGGGATGGTCATGGGATCCAAGTCCTTGACATAGAGATGATGGTAGAGAAGCCATCTTTTCCCAAAGGGGCCATTCAGCAGGGTAAAGGAAGCCAGGGGCTGTCTGCTTAGGAAAGAGTAAGGGCAGAGAGAGAAGCAGAGGTGAGGGTAAGAGAGAGCAAGAGGGATGGGGGTGGGGATGGGGGAGAGAAACCATTTGATGATGCTGTTTGAGGGGTCATGAGCCTGCATTTTCTAATTATATGAACCAAAAAACCCCGAATCTCCCTTTTTACTTAAATTTGTGTGTTTGATTCCTGTCATGCACAACAGAAATATCCTGACTGATATATGTATATACTATTTTTGTCACCATTCATATTCTTCATTTGGGTAAACAAGTTCAGAGGGATAGTGACTTGCTCATTAGCCTACTCTCACAGCCAGGCAGGGCCT
>CM053509.1:55759026-55788816 GCA_028627145.1 Eidolon dupreanum
CAGTGGGTTTTACAAAACAGTCGAAGCATTGTTAGCTGATAGAATGTGAGTCAGTGTGATGAGGGCTAGTCATTACTTATTCCATTCAGTGGTGTACACACAGCACCTTTTCTAAAAAAATTAAACTTTTTATTTTGAGATAACTGTAGATTCATGGGCCATTGTAAGAAATAACACAGAGATATGATATCTCCCCTTTACTTAGTTTCCCTAATAGTACACTGTGTGGTACTGGTATGTGTGTATGGTGGGTGCAGTATCATAACCAGGATATTGACATTGATACAGTGAAGATACAGAACATTTCCATCACTGCAAGGATTCCTCTTGTTGCCCTTTTATAACCACATCTACTTTCCTCTTGTCCCCCACCCCTTTCTTAACTCTTGGTAACCACTAATCTCATCTCCATTTTTGTAATTTTGTCATTTCACAGAACATATATAAATGGAATAATAGAGTGTGTAACCTTTTGGGACTGGTTTTTCTCTACCCAATATAATTCCCTGGAGATCCATCCAAATTGTTGCATGTATCCCAGTTTGTGCCTTTTTATTTCAGTTCCATGTGTATGACCTTCTTGAATAAAAGCATGGGTAACTCCACAACTTTTCTGGTTATTCTTCAGTCATAAAACACTCAGTTTAGTACAATAATCCCCTTTATCTACAGTTTTAATTTTCAGGTTTCAGTTACGCACAGAAAATTCTAGAAATAAACAATTCATAAATAGCACGACAAAATCTCATGACATCCTGCTATATCCCACCCAGAATGTGACTCATCCCCTTGTCCAGCATCACCACACTGTGTATGCTCCCTGCCTGTTACTCAGAAGCCCTCTTGGTTGTCAGACTGCCTTGGGATCGCAGTGTTAGTATTCAAGTCACCCTTTTCTACTTAATAATGCCACATTCACATAACTTTTATTACAGAATATTACAATTGTTCTATTTTATTATTATTGTTAATCTCTTTACCTAATTTTTAAATTAAACTTTATCATACACACACACACACACACACACACACACACACACACACACACATACACATATAGGAAAAAATAGAGGATATACAGGGTCTAGTACTATCCACAGTTTCAGGTATCCACTGGACGTCTTGGGACATATCCCCTGGGGTTAAAGGGGGACAACTATGCATAATATGTGCAGTCTGGTGAAAGAGGCAAAGCACCCAACTTGACTGAAAATGAAAGATTCTCCCCTCCCCACAGTCTCCACTCCAGCTCTTTGCCTGAAAGAAGCTTAAAGTTCAGCAGAGGGGTCTAGTTGGCTTCCTTCTCTACCTTGAACTTCTGGCCACTATTTCTTGGCCTACCAGGATTGGTGCTGAGGTGGGACTTGGTGGTATATGGGTGGAGGAGGGAGATGTAGGACGGGCAGAAAAGGCCATAAAAGGCTGATTGTCTTGTAAGTGGCTTCATGCTGTCTGGACTGTCACCTGTCCCTTAATGGTGGTGATACCCTCATATCCTTGGTTAGTAGCTTACTCTGTACTCAGCCCATGAATGCTGCCAGACCTCCAGTTTCTCTTGAACAAGCCCTGACATGACCTCATGCCATTGCTGTTACATCTTGGCTCATCCCCAGTACAAGGGAACATACATGCATCCTTGACCCTGGTAAATTCTGGAAATGTGGGCTGCCTCCTCTAGCCTCTTCTTTGAGTAGCTTATTAGCCTATCTCTTGCTCTTTAGGTTTCTCAGACAGGAGCCAGCCAAAGTTCACTGTGAATCCAATCGTATGGGCCATGCATTAAGATGGCTGCCTGGGCTTATTGGAGCCCCCTTATTAGGCTTGAGGGTAGAGACAACACTCCTCCCTTGTTGCCTGGGTGGATAGTACTCAGTACCCACCCACAGCTCTCTGTTTATTCTTTTATATCCTCCAGACAGGTTAGGATTCAAGTGTTACATAACCACTTGACCATAACTTTGAAAAATTTGCATCTTGCTCTGACACTTTACTTTGGTATACTCTATTGTATCTTGATGCCTCGGTAGAATTTTTCAGTTCCAGTGACAAAATAGTCGGTTATTAGAACTACATTTTTCTACTTAATTGATGAAGCAGTGTTTTCAAATGCTCCACATACCTCTTGACATCAGTAACTGCTTTTGCTGGAAGCATTTTTAAGCCACCTCATACAGTTTTTCAAGGCCCATCTTCACTTCCAAGCTGTACAGGTGAGACACTGCATCTTTCTCTCTCCCTCCCCCCCACTCTCCCCCT
This sequence comes from Eidolon dupreanum, assembly GCA_028627145.1. Taxonomy (NCBI): domain Eukaryota; kingdom Metazoa; phylum Chordata; class Mammalia; order Chiroptera; family Pteropodidae; genus Eidolon; species Eidolon dupreanum. Next base: position 55,761,283 of record CM053509.1, read on the forward strand.
CTCTCTCTCCCCCCTAACCTCTAACTCATGTATGATGTGGCCACTGAAATTTCAAACTAAGCCACAAAAAACCGAATAACTGTTAGGGTTTTTTTAGGCAGCACCCCCACCACCCCACCATTTGTCTGACTGTCATTCTCAAACTCCATGACACAATCACATATGGATTTTTAATGAGATCTCATAAAATACACCCAGGAGTGATGAATGATACAGTTGCCTCCATTTTTACTTTTTTCATCAGATGATCTTTATAAGATGCCAAAAGTAACTTTGATGGAGGTAATTTTAGGTCACTGTGTCTTCCCCAAACAAAATTCCAAATAAAGTAATTTATTTCTTGTTCCAAATAAAGTAATTGAGAGAATGCTTTATATTAAGAGTGACTTTGTATTTTTTGAGTAAGAATGTTTGAGGACACCTCTGCCTCTTGTTAGGGGGTATGTGATATTTACTCCCTGCTTCCCTGTGGGCATCCCTGTGTGTGCTCATTTGCACCTTTAATTACAGCTACTTTTTGTTGGGGCCTCCTGTGCAGTTTCTTAGGACAAGAAACACTTCCAAAGGCTGCTAAATGGAAAGGAAAGAATAACCCTCTGAAGTCAGCCTGAGTGTGAATTTAATTTCCAGGAACACAGAGTTCAAGCAAGACTCAAGCAGAGACAAAATAATCAGATTTTGGTTTCCAGACCCTCTCATTGATTGATGAGAATAGCACCTTTTGTATTTGTCCTGTTGTTTCTGTGGCCTTCTCCCAAGGCAGCAAATCCTTAGTAACGATGATTCTGCAAATTATCAGAAGCCCTAAAATGAAGCTTTCTCTCTCTGCCACATGAAGGGCAGTATTAGGGACTAGAAGGTTCAGCGCCTATTTCTCTGCGGGATGCTGTTATTAAGATTGGATGGGACTTTTTTCTGAAAAGCACCAAATCACTTTTCTTGTTAGTAACAAGTCAGTGTGCTCTAGCTGGTAAGGGTCATAGCAGGTGATTAGGAAGGGTGAATTCTAGCCTGGCCCTGCTATTGAGTGGTGGGTTGGTTGACTGTTGGTAAATCACTTTGTCTCTCTTTGTCATTGTAATTGGGAGGCAGATATTCTTAAACAAAGTGTGCATAAGAATCACCTGTTAAAAATGAACATTTCTGAGTTCCACCATCAGAAATTTTGTTTGAGTGCGTTTGATGTGGGGTCTTGGAGTCTGGATTTTCAATGAACACACTATGTGATTTTGATGCAGGTGCTTCACACTTTAACATTGATCTAAGGGGTGTCTGGCCAATTTCTTAGTGTCAGTAGAGATGACAGGTGGGCATCTCCCCGGGAGTCAAGCAATGAGGGTACATGTCAGGAGGATGGAAGGGAGAAGAGTGATTATTTTAAGGTAAGTGCTTGAGTCATTAGAAGACTTAAAAAAAAAAAAACTCCTATGGGAGTACTAGCTTTGCCTTCAGCTAACTTATTCTTGCAAAGAAGGTGGTTGGGATGGGGAGGAGGTAGGAACTTGATTTTGGGGTATTGGTACCAGTTCTACCCATCTTGTAATAGCTAGTGTTGCTTAAGGTGTGAAGGTAAGATGAAAAAATAAGAGCCTCTGAATATAATTAGGCAGCACCTCTTCTCAAATCTGACTTAAAAACTTACCTCAGAATTTTGTGAATAAAATCATCTAATTTTCTAATTTTGCCCCTGCCAGTCATCTCCATCTCAAACCCTATCCTATAAGTAATAACTAAATTATTTATTCAAGAAGACAGGAGGGGGAGTTTCTGTTGGTTGCCTTTGAGGTATATTTTTTTAATAAAAGGAATGGGGGGGGGCGTTATGTGACCACTCCTTATCTTCAGGTGCTCCTTCTCTGTCTTTCAATCTAACATCTCAGTGAGTGTGGAGCTTCAGCTGGAATAGTTGGCTGTCAGAAACATGATAGAACTGTTTGAAGCTACATAAATTGGGAAGCACTAAATCATCTTTCCACTTGATCTATGCAGAATTAAAATCACAACATTTAGACAATTTGCACAATCTCATGGGGACTGGTCATATACCACTCCTAGTATTTTGGGTCCCTCTTGCCTTCAGCCATTTGGGTGCTCCACCTTCTTTTGGGACTTCTTGATACCTCAATAATATGAAGGCCTTGAAATTCCACCCACTTGCCACCAGTCCGGACTTTGCACTGTCCCTGAGATGTTTGAAGTCTACATGTGTCCTCCTAATATCCAATATGTATGCAGAGACCCTCCCAAACTGGGAAAATAAGTCTTTATCAAAAGAGCCACAAGCATGGTAGATATGGGAACAAACATAAGGTAGTCAAGGGTCATTTTCAGCTTGGCACAAAAGAGAACAGAGCGGGTAAGTGGGTGATCAGAAGGATCAATGAAGGACTATTTGGTTTTCAGGACAATGGTGGCTGAGTAGCATGCAGATCTCTTCAGAATACTAACTACAAGGGAACATGTGGGCAGCTATAAAGGTATTCTCCACTTCAATTTGGTCTGCCTTATTAGACCACCTTATTGTTAATATCAGGCATCTTTAATTTTGACTATGGGATCTGTGTGTGCTATCTCAAGTTATAGAATGGAAAAGCTAGTTTAAATTTCTGCTGCCACCTTTTAATCTTAATGTAAATCTTCTGTCGTTGAGTTTGGTATGTAGGTTGAACCGAACTCACATATCCTATTGACTTTGTGTTAACATCAATATATTGGCTCACACTGAATTTAGCATCTACTAAAACTCCCAAGCCTTTTTTTCATGTACTGCTGTTATGCTTCTTTTTCATCATCCTTGCCTTTATTTAATTTAGGAGCCTAGATTAACGCTTTAATTTTACCAACATTTTAATTCATCTAAATTTAACTAAAATGTTTTGGTTCTTTGTAGCCATCTGTGAATTTGAGGAGGTGAAATCCTGAATATGCCATTATGTAACATTATTGCTCTTAGTGATAGTAGCTCTGTATCTTGTATAAGTATCTCAATTATTAATATAAAAAAGTTTTGAATCATCTAGGGAGAGAAGGTTGGAGGTGTTGTCACCAGAGATATGCAAAGCTAGGTTAATTTTAATTTAGTAGTCAAAACCTTTTTGGAATAATTATTAAACCAATTATAAATGCATTGAATAGAATGATCACCCAACCCATATTTCTTTACCAAATAATATTTTGTAAAAATATTTACAAAAATATTTTGAGACATCATATCAGATACCTTACTGAAACCCAGATACACTATGTCTACTGCATTTTCTAGGCTTATCAATACAAGAAAATAAGGAGAATCTGACATGATTTATTCTTAATGAATCCATGCTGGCTTTTAGTGGTTTTGTCAGGCCTTCTTGTCAATAGTTTATTCTAGCATCAGGTTGGCAATATGGATTTTGATATATTTTCCTTCTTCCCCTTTTCCCTGTCTCCAGTCTTATGGTTTCTTCCTATTTTCCTTAATTCCTTAATGTTCTCCAGGGCTGGTCTGGAATTGTGCTTCTCAAGCTTCAATGTGTAAGGGAATCTGCTAGGGATCTTTTTACAATGCAGGTTCAGATTCAGGAGGTCTGGAGTGGAACCTGAGATTCTGTATTTCTAACAAATTTCTAGGTGCTGTTTATCCTAGGACTACACATTGAGTGGCTAGGAATCAGAAGACTTGGTGTTCTGTGTAGGAGATCTAGATTTGAGAGCTGTAGAGCAGGAAGGAGGTTTCTGGTGGATATGCCCCCAAGTTCTCACACCTACAAACTCATCAGCATCCTTATCCTCCAAGAGTTATCCCCTTGATTTCTTTATCTTCAATGTCCTTTGCTCTCACTGGTTCCTTTGCCTCATCCTTTTTGCAGTCCCGCACCCTCCCCCCAACACACACACACACACACACACACGGTGCCTTTCTTCCTTCTTTAGTTCATAGTTAGGCTTCTTGGGAGAACAGCCTTAAATTTCATACTTCCGTTTTATTGTCTTCCTATTATTCCTCAATCAACAGCTCTGATCATGTCACTCTCCTCTTTGGAACTCTTCCCTGGCTCCCCATAGCTCCCTATGGTGACATTCTACAACCTGGCTCCTGTTTCCCTCTCAAGCTTATCTCTTACACAGGCACACCAGGAATTCCAAACCACCCGTGGTTCCCAGAGTACATTATTCTCTTTCCAGTCTCCTTATCCTAGCTTTTATTCCTTCATCCATAAAAGCTCTTCCCTGCCTTATCACCTGGCTCATTTCTCTCATTCTTCTATTTCTTTCACTCTGTCTCCCCTTAGAAACTCAAGTTTCTCTCTCTGCTTATATTTATTATGTACATAATTGAAGATTGAAAGGAGAGGTGCTGGTGCTTTCCCCCTCGAGGCTGCAGCTGTAACTATGGGATTATTGTAAGGAGGTGTTATCCTAACATGATGGTGGTCAGTCTTATTGAAGGATATTAAAGATACCAAGTCACTTGGTAAAGTCGCTGTAAATCTTATTCTAAAAAAGTGGAGATTTAACCATTATTCTGTATGAAAAGGAAAAAATATAATTAGTCTATCATTTTGTGAATTTGTCTAGCTCACCTACGCAATATCATTGACATGATAGTTTAATAAGAATGAAAAAATAAAATAAAAATAATAATTTTTATCAGATGTGAATATTTTCACTAATGTGGTCCACAGAGACAGAGATGAGTGGTAAGGTTTTCATATAACCCAGAACTTTGACAACCCTTGAGAGCAGAGTGACAGATAAGGTTACTTACTGGCTTAGAGAGTGCCTTCATGCAAACCGCTAAACTAATTGGGGTTTCTTGACAGTAACAGGGAGCAGCTGCATGAAAAGATGTAGACACTGAGGGCCTGATAGATTCTTAGCTAATTATTCAAGCTATAGAGGCTCAGGACTTGAAATAAAGTCCAAAAAAACTAGGCTATGATCAAATGAAAATTTTTAATAAAATTTAAAAATATTTCCCATAGCTATGGTCATGATCTCTTAGGCAACACATGCAATTTGTTATCAGATGCATTGTTGCTATGGCACTTGCAGATATGAGAAGGGACAGCAGAATGTACAGTTTGAAGGGTGAAGAGACTTAAAACTTTATTTACAAAATGGTTTTAAAGTATGTGTTTCAGATACAAGTCTTAATCCTTTGTACATAATAGATATTCTGTACCTATGTGTAGAATGAATATAAAATCTATGAAATATTTAAAATTAAATGAAGCAAATACCTTTGCTTTTATTAAGGAACAGTTCTTAATAACTGGATCATATTGTGTCCTAGATACCTATAACTATAGAGAAAGGCATGCAAAAGAGAATAAGAATTCTCAGCTTCACTAAGGATATAGCATGTGTTGATATAATTTCCTTTCCCTCAGGAATCTAAAACTGAATTTGGATTACTTTCTAGTTGAAATACCTGGATTGGGAGATCTGGTCTCCATTTTTTTCCACTGATTTCCTGATCAGTCTATCTCTGGGTGATGACTCTCTTGTTTTATGTTGCCTTTCAGCGTAATACATTTGATTCAAACTGAATTCTGACTCTGGTAGGTTGCACCAGAAAACCAAGAAACCACAACCTGAGCTTGAGGCAATATTTTAAATTATGAAAGCTTATAGTCATAATAGTCTATTTTGTGAAATAGCACTTGACTATGCCAAACTTGTTCCTCTTTTGAGGATAATGTTCCTAGGATAAAAACAGGACTTTATATAAGATCAGTTTTGGGTAGTGAGCCACAGGGCTCTAGAATCAGGTAGTTCTGGGGGTAAGTCCTGCTTCTGCCATTTGCTAGCATTTTGTCCTTGGACCAGGTTTTATTATTTTTAAAATATTTTTTTCTCACTGTAAAATAGTAAATAACTTAGAAAATATAGAAAGTTACAAAGAATAAATATTCAGATAACAAATGAGCATTTTCTAATACCATTAAACATTCATTAAAGCACCATTTTGTACATTTATAAGGTATTTGATATTTTAGCCATTTAATCATTCTTATATTTTGGACATCGAGGGTGTTTCCTGGTTACAGCATGATAAATAGTGCTGTGATGAATATCTTTTAATTAAAAAACAATCTTTGTCCAAGTTTCTTTTTCAGTGTGTGATAGTTTCCTAGGGAGGATGTCATATAGATTTGTTTGTACATTTTTAATATTTGCTTTTGAAGCTCTTGATAACTGAAAGCAGAGTAAAGGGTAAATAATTTAACCGAGCTTCAGGGTTCTTATTTATTTGTATCATAATCCTGGGAAGATTTGAGCTCCTATATGCAAAGCACTTAAGACAATGACTGGCAAATATTGTTAATGTTTTTAGTCTTTGCTTAAATATATTCATTGTCTGTACTATATCATTAAGAGCTCAACCACTCCCGTTCTCCCCCAAAAAGGAAGATAAACTTTTACTGAATTGTGTATGTTTGTTATGATATAGAATTTGTGTGTGTGACTAGCTAGCCTAATGCTCTTTTTTGAAAACTGTGTATGAAGGTGAAAAGTAGAGGGGAAAGACATTGTAGTGTTTATTAAAAGCATTTCTTTTGAATTAAAAAACAAACAGGAAATTATTGCAGTTTATTGAAAACTTGGCCCAACTGGCCATTTTATCTCTATTGGTTTTAATGTAGTATCAAAACTTTAATTCATAACTGTGTTTTTTAATTCAATGTCTTTTTTTTCTTTTTTAAATTTTTATTTTATTAGTTTCAAGTATATTGTACATTGATTAGACAATTATGTAGTTTATAAAATGATCCCCCTAATTGTTTTTCTCTCCTCTGGCTTTCCACCTACAACTTTGTGAATTTAATGCATTTCAGTTATATGTGTGCCAGCTAGAGGGAGAAGCAAATGAGGCAGAAAGAGGACTAATATTCTTGGTATTGTAAATTGTTAGTGAGGTAATATAATTAATATATTAAAATAATATAATTAACATAATATGAGAATTGTAAGCCACCTCAAAAGACAGCATAAAATGGTAATTTTAATAAATGAAACAGGAAATAATAAAACCTTATATCTGATTTTTTCCATTTCACACATTTACTGCACAGAGATTGGCCATATTAGTTTATTAGGGTTTCCATAACAGATTACCACCAACTGAGTGGTTTAAAACAATAGAAATTTATTCTGACACAGTTCAGAAGGCCAGAAGTCTAAAGCCAAGGGTTCATTCTTTTTGCAGGCTCTGAAGGGGAATCTGTTCCATGCCTTTCTTCTATCTTTTGGTGGCTGCTCACAATCCTTGGCATTCCTTGGTGTCTAGCTGTATCACCCCAATTTCTACCTCTGTCTTCATAGCACCTTCATGTCGCCTTCTTCCCTGTGTCTCTTTGGTCTCCATGTGTCCTCTCCTCTTCTCATAAGTATACTAGTCATTGGATTTAGGCCCACTCTGATACAGTGTGACCTCATCTTATCTTGATTATACCTAGTGGGAGTGGGGGTTAGGACTTGAACATATCTTTTTAGGGGGACATAGTTTAACCCATTGTAATGGCAAATGCATTAAGTTCAATAGAAACTCATGATCTCTCCTTTCTCCCCATATCCTGCTAGCTTTTTTAACCACAACTTTATCAAGTTTTGTTACTTAATTCACTGATTTCTTCTTGCCTACTGTATTTGGTGTAAGTTTTATACTTTGTTCTACCCTATATACCCAAGATGATTTCTTCTGCAAGAAATTGCTCTCCTTAATTTTGAATCTTCTTCTCTTTTTGTGCTATTATCCTACATGGAAGGCCTTTTCTCTCTCTTTGTATAAGTAAATTTTATTCCTAAGGACTTGTTTCTTTGTATTTTCTTTTTTTCCTGTAGTATCTAGCTCAGTGCTCAATAAATATTTTGATTAACTTTCTGATAAAGTAGGAGGATATAGACTATAGATTGGAAAGAAAATTAAATAATGGTTTTGTGTGCTTGAATTCCAGAATTCAAGTTGCTTGAGAAGCAGTCCATCTTGATAGCTTTAATTATTCAGGTAGGCTATATTTTTCTCTTTGATTTAAAACTTCTACCTGGAGTATCGGTATTTTACTCATTCTGTTGCGATAGCCTATTTTGTTTCAAAAATAGGATAAGAAGATGCTCCTGACATATCAGTTACTCTATAAGAAGAGTTTATTATTGTCAATATGGAGTTCAGGGTCTAGAAGATAATTTCTTACTAGTGATGTAATATCTGAACACGTAAATTGTCACTGTTTCATAGCTGGAGAATACTTAAGGCGTTTTCTAACCTAGTCTTCTACCTCTTCAAAATGGAGAAGGTCTACAGCAATGCTCACTGCTTTCTCCCTCTTAGGTTCTGTCTTAATCCACTAAACTCCACAATTGTAAATTCGAAGGGACACATACCAGGGTACCAAATTTAGTCTGTGGCCCTTAAGGAGATCTAGTAAAGCTCAACTTATCCATGGTCTGGTCAGCCTCAGTTCCAATTCAGTTTTCTTACCATTAACAAGCCCAGAGCCATTAAGTGGATGGGAATGGTTTTATGTTTCTGGTTTTTCACGAGCAAAAGGACAAGAGTAGTAGTTTCTTTTGTCTGGGGGATACTGAACATGTGTGTGTGTGGTGTTTGTAGCTAGAGTAATAAGTAAATATTCACTAAGCAAATTGGTGCCTGGAACATAGTAAATGCTATAAGTATGTTTGAAAATAAAATAAAATAAAAAGTTTAATTTATAGTCAAAATCAGAGTATTATAATTTCATACTGCTCAGTTCAAAAGAGCTCCATGCTTAGCATCTCCATAGGTTCTCAGTGAGCTGGGCCTGAGACTCATTTCCTCACTGTTCGAGTCACTCCTGTTATATGATTCTTATCTCTGCTTAGTTAACTCTTGTTAACTGTAACTTTATGCAAATGGGAAATGCCCTCACAGAGGAGATCTTTCAATTTTCAGTATAGTCTTTTCTATGGAGTTGCATAGACCCTAAACCTTGCAATTCCAGGAACATTGGCAGTGTGCTATAGGGGGTGGGAATTAAAGAGCAGAGAACATAAGGGTCTTGTTTGGAGTTCCAGTTCCCTAACTAATCCAGAGGAGGTGACTGTCAATTTTAAGCCATTACTTGCCCCATTAAAAGTTAATGTCATCAACTCTAGTTGAAAAATAAAAATTTAAAAAAACAACAACAAAAAAAAAACAAAAAAAAGGTTGAATTTTATTTATGGATTTGATAATGTTAAACCAACTTTGTTTGCCTGAGATTAACTTAATTTTAATAATGTATCGTTATTTTTCCACAAATCTAAAATAAAATAATACTGTGTTCTCATCTCTAAAAAAAGTTAATAAGTCAGACAGAGAAAGACAAATACCATATGATTTCACTTACATGTGGACTCTAAAAAACAAAATAAATGAACAAACAAAACAAACAACTCATAGAACATTTTGCTGATTGCCAGATTGGAGGGATGTTGGAGGGATGGGTGAAAAAGGTGACGGGATTAAGATGTATAATTGCCAGTTAATGAAACAGGGTTGTAAAGTAGAGCATAGGGAATATAGTCAATAATATTGTAGTAACTGTATGATGTCAGATGGGTACTAGACTTATGGAGTGATCGCTTTGTTAAGTTATATAAATGTGTAATCACTATGTTGTATACTGGAAACTAATGTATTGTATATCAATAGTAATATTGTACATCATACTAATATAATATTGTATTTTAATTGAAAAAATAAAAACATTTAAGAAAAGTTAATGAGTTGTAAGCTTAGAGTGGACAGGCTTCTGGCAACTGAAATCCTATCAGAGTTGTGGTCTGCATCCTTAAGAATGGTCAGAAAGGGGTTTTCAAGGCTACTGATGGCAGAGCTCAGAGAGAAGGATGATATAAATTCTTCTTTTGAAGAGGATTCTCAGTGAAGAACCTCAGATCTTTGCTATTGAAAATCACTGAGCCAGGCTTAATAATAGGTGGTATGATTCAAAGGGGTGAGATTTTCCTCTAGAAAGGTAGGTCCTAAGGAAACTCAAAAGCTTTAGATAAGCAAAAACAGAAAGAAAAGAGACAAACTTTTTTGAAATTAACTGTTTGATGCTACATAAGTTCTGCTTGGGTTGCAGGTCTCTCCAGAATCTCTGCTTTGCTGTTTTTTACCTGTTGAATAAATGATTCATTTGCACACAGTATCTAAGGATGTTGTTGCTTGACTCAACATCAATCCAGCAAAGGTGGATGGATTGAGGACCATTCACCTCTCTGTTTGCCTGGAATTTGCATTGCTCCATTCATGCCTGATTCTTCTTGATCTTCTTTACAAGCAAGGACTTATATAGTCTTAATACTGGTTTGGATTTTAATTTTAGATTGTTTTATTTTTAGCCAAATGAAGAAAACCCAAGTTCATTTCTAGGATGATGACACCTCCCAGCTACTTTAGAATGACCAGTGTGTTTCCAAGTCTGGTTTAGGATTACCCATATCACAGTCATCTTCTGGTGCCTCTAAAATACCCATTCTTGCAACGTCCCCTACACTTACTGAACTGGAGTCTCTGGAATGGGACTTAGGAATTTGAATTTTTAATAAGTTTCTCAGGTGAGTCATAGGCACAATCAAGTTTGGGAACCACTGGTTTAGACTCAAAAACTGTTAGGAAATAACCTCAGAGTTCCCCTGGGGTCTACCATGTGTCCCATTGGAACAAATGCAGCCTGCCTGACCTTGGGGGTAAGTCCTGGCAAGGATTGGGGGCTTACTTTCCCATTTAAATCAGGATGCCCACACAGTCTGGTAGACCAGTAAGGACAATGCCCCTTCCCAAGGATCATCATGTGATAGGCTACTGCTAGCAGTTCCAGGTTATTTAGCCATTATAGCTGAAGGTGAACATAATTATTTCATCTTCAGCTGTTAAAGTTTAATTCTGATAACATTATGTTATAAAACACAGACATTTGCATGATAGTTGACAAAAATTATCTCAGTATGCGTAAACACTTTTTGTGTCCTTGGCTCATGCTTTGTCACTCTAGTGTATCTATGTGCCAAGTGTGGCTTCTCTCAACTCAGTAACATTAAAAAAAATAATTTGGCCTCCATACTTAGACTTAAGTTTCTGACCACTTGCCCTATTATTGGGGGAAAACAACACATGTTTTTAATTTAGTCCAATGCTTCCATTTTTTAGATGTGAAAAATAAAGATGGACGGGATGAAGTGACTTATTGGGGCATGTCCGGGCTATAACAAGACCCCAGGTCTTGCCACTTGTACATGGATGTTCTTTCCTTCTTGGGCTGCCTACCAGCAGGAGGGAAGTGTCCTGTAAAATTCTCTGCTGAGTCTCACAGTTCTTGGCAGACAAAATCCAATATTCTCAGTTCTAAAGACATATAGTTCAGTATTCCCCTGTGGTTGCAGGGAAATTGTGTTGAATTGTCTGTTCAGTCTGAAATTTGCATGAATTGTGTCCTCCTCTCTGTATCTTGTTCTACATTACTGAGCGCTTGCTGTCTAGAGGAGAGGGACAGTGGTTGTCTGAAATAACCTAGGCCATGGGACTGCCCTCAGTGCCTGTGAGGACAGGTGTGTTGTAATTATCAAATCCTGTGATAATTGTGCACAGTTAATTAATTGGAAGACTTGTCTCTAATTTACTTTGGAGACCTACAGGTGATTCAATTAATGGCTAGAGCAGCTCTCTGAGAGCAGCAAGGAGGCAGGAAATGGGTTTGTTTTATATGGCATTCCCATATCTTCTTCTTAGCCCCTCTTTACAGGATTTGCTTTGGAGACCATCTTGGCTTTATAAAAGAGCACAGATACATTTCTTATTGTGGAATCAACAGGAAAACCCTCAACAAACATCAGTGCTAGAGGGTTTGTTCATTTGCTCAGTGGATGCTGATGAGCCCATGACTCTATGTCTTCTCTTCAAATGCTCTTTGTGATTGTTACTAAAGTGATGTTTTCTAGAGTGTGGTCAGTCCTTTTGGGGGAGCTGGGTAGTATAAGTCAGTCATGAAGAGTACGTTTGATAGTAAAGGATCAGGAACTTAGAGCTATTTCTTGGAGGAAAAAAATCTCCTGTAGTTAGTAGACAGTTTGAGGTTTGAGTCAATGGCTTTTGACTTGTGAAGCATGAGCAAAAACCTGAAATGTCCTTGATCATGTAGCAGCCACGGCTTGTTTCCTACTCAGTGTCTCTGCTCTTATTATTTCTTAAAGGACCCTAATTTTGTTTAGGGCAACAATACACCAACATAAAAATGCCTTTAGGGAATACTTTGCAGGAAGGGGTGCCCATGTCATCCAGGTCTCCACCAGTGAGTTATAAGTGGAAGTTTACTGGGTAGAGCTCTGGGAATGACATTTTTCCCAGTGAAAAAGGACCAACTAAACTGGAGCATACCTTTGCCCTTGCCCTTGGCTCTTTCCCCTTTCTGCCTAACATACAAATACCATGCCTAGGGATAGAATGACCATCTTGCAACTACGAGGACACAAGCTACATGCTCATTAATGGCAGACTAGGAAGTCAGAAGTCTGGGTCCTTGCCTTGATGACTTTCTTGAACAGCAGCCCCCATCCTCTTCTGGACTTAAGGTTACATGAGAAAAACAACCTTTCTTAATTTAAGCTGTTGTAGTTGGATCTCTGTTATATAAAGTCAAATATAACTTGGGAAATTGCTGGTTCAGTGATCCTTGTACATGCTATTTGCAATTGTAGTCAAAGCCAACAGAGAGTTCAACTTACTATATAGAGTTAAAAATTTTAGATATAGAGAGATTACTGTCTCTGCTGGGCTTGCTTTTTTGGAAGTTACAGGACACCAAGATATAGAAATTTATCAGACATTCTACCTAAGGCAGTACCTAAGCAGCAATCAGGAACTATCCACAGTGTTTGCAGCCCTGTCCTGAATAAGGAGTACTTCCAACGTCAGAGGGGTTAGGAGCCAACACGTTAGTGTGACTCCCTTGTCTTAAGGGAATGGGGCCTGAAGGCATGGCCTGGTTACTGCTTCTAAGGGATGGAGATGTTTGGACTTCTTTTATTTATTCTTCTGGGGCAGAGATGGTGGTCCAGGAGATGTTCAAGTACAAATTTATTACCTTACTTGAGGCAGTCCCAATGATCAGGTTTTCTTTAATAGACCCCTTAAAAAGTAAATAACCTTATTTCTGAACAGAGTTTTATCATAGAAATTTTGCAAGCATTACATGTTCTCGTGTCACTTTGTGTATAGTATATATTCTGGACCTTACAGTTACCTACCTGAGAAAAAAGAGATGAAAATTATAGATTGCTAATTCCATTTTTTTATGACAAGAAAGGAAAATAATAACATGGAGAATGTTTTAAGACCTTTAGACCTATGAAAAAGAAAATTGTTCAAGGATCACATAGAATATCGTACATAGTATTTATGTGCCAATATGATGTTTCTCAAACTTTTAGCTGCTACAGACCATGTAGAGGATGTTTTATGTATGAGTGGACCATAATTTGAGGTAATTTTTTAAAAGGTCAAAAATTTTAATAATAATAAAATCCATGCTTCCCAGCAGAGAAGTAATAAATGTCTGTTAAGCTGAAAAAAAAAAGCTTAAAAATTAATAGTAAATGTTTTTCTATCAGTGAAGGATATTGTTTGCAAATTTCTAAGTGAAATATCTAATATTTAGCTAGGTGGTGGGTACCATATTTAGTGTTTTTTTCTTTCTCCTTATTTTACTAGAATAGAAAATCCTTCTTCATAATTAGTCTGTCTGGAGTGACAAGCAAACATGGGATGAATCTGTCATTTTGGGAAGTTGGATAATTTAGGTTGAACCTGTGTCCAGAAATAATGGTGTATGATTTCTCACCTGAAGAGCGGGGTCAGTGTTACATCAAATGCTAAGTCTACAATTCTACAAGCACATCTTCCTCAAACTTGCATTCAGTCTTCTCAAAGAATTTCTATAGCTTAATTTTCAATTTTCAACTTAAACGTGTTTTTGTCCTGAATGATAGGATCAAGAAAATCAAGATAACTACATTGCTGACATTCACCACTTGAACCCTGAAACTGCTCTTTCCTAATATATGTGGTACAGGAATGTTTTAGTCTCATTCGTCATTTTGAAAGTTTTCAGGAGCACCCTTTGCAGCCAGATTACTGCTAGCGGGGACAATTCAGCTAGGGCTCTCTGCCCATTTCTTTGCAGAGCGTGACAAGAAAGCAAATTACTCAGCAGCTGTGATTTTATTATGTTCATATTTTAGACTATTTTTACAATCTTGGGTTAAGATTAGGAGACGTATGCCATCCGTTTTAGTGAATAAAGCAGTGGGTGTTTTGGCATAAAAGTGAAACTTCTTTTACTCACTGTAAACATAGCTGGTTATTCCATCAGTACTAATCCTAATGCACCTTCTTCAATTTTCATAATAGCTTATAAAAATAAGTTGATTAAATGAAAAACTTTGTCTATAGATTGTTTTTTTTTGGCAATAGAACAAAGAGTTTTTAGATACTTTTCTAATATGTTCCACTTATCTGCTAATTGATATGCCTACTTTGCACATCACTGATTTTACCTAACTGTAAAACAAAATACATACCAGCGCACATGAGATTGTAATTATTCTTCCATGTTGCATGCCATTGATGGCTCTTCCATGTTGCAGAGCTGTTAATAATTTTTCCTAAATTTGCATGGTTTGATTTTCCTCAGAACATTTTATTTTTCATTAAATGGTGGCTGGCTTTATGAGTTTTTTGAAAATAGAGTAATCTTTATTTGTTTTGTACGAGGAATGCAACTTGGAGCAATGCTTCTGTAATTTTGGTCTATTTTCTGCTGTTAGTGACAAAATGAGCCAATTTCATACTGGAAAGCATTATTTTGTACTTGTTTTGGAAAAATTTAGGAAGCTTAATAGGGAAGCCGCTATGCAGTTTTTGAAATTCAGTTTGAAAATGGTATGAAAGCTTTGACTTTAAGCCACTCTTAGATAAGGATTTATGACAGAAACACACTTAGAAATGGAATAATTGTCCAATATAATCAAATTCTTACATATTCCTTGGCAGTTGATTGGACCTCTTTCACTTATGTGAATCAACCCTGTTATATATTCACATTCTTTACTTGTACTAGGATGAGGTTCACCGTTTATATTTAAAAATATTATTGTGAATTCTAGTATTTTTGTTGCTATTTTTTTACACATTTATGCCTTAATGAGCACTTTTGAACCATCCATTCATTTGTGTGAACTGGGGATAAAACCCAACACATTAGTAACAGTGAAACAATGGACATTTTATTACCAAATAGCAACACACAAAAATGTTGAACTATATTAGCAGGACCAGCTGCATCAAGTTCTTCCTTTAAGAGCATGGCGAGTGTGGAACATAACACTATTAAGTTATGAAGAACGTAATAGGAGTGCTGGGAAAAATTCTAATTAATTTTGCATTTCAAATTTGTAAAGTATATACAGATAAAACTATTTCTCCCACACTGCCCAGTGCCATTGGACCACTTGGCTGATTAATTGGCCTAAGAACTCTATACTGTTAGGTCTTTGAATAATTTAGTAGGTTATGTTATACCTTTTAATAGGGAGGTTCTAAGTTTGTCCATCCATTTTTCTGTATTAACTGAATACTAATCATACCGACCACTTTCTTAGGTGCTGGAGATATAAACAAGATATAGTCCCCTCTCTTAGGGAATCAGCTCACATGCTATTGGGAAAGACAGAAATATAAACAGATAGTTACAATTCAATTTGCTAAGTGTAATCCTGGAGATATGCCAGTGAGAGCACACCATAGGACATGGAAATCACAGGCAGTTCAGAATGGCAGGAGCATAAATTATAAGGCAGAGGGTGGAGAAAGATGAGGCTGAAGGGGTGGGCAGAAACTGGGTCTGAAGGCTGAACGTGGCTGGTTAGAAGCTTGGTATTTGTCTTCTGAGCCTCAGGGAACAACAGAGTGGTTTTAAACAGGACAGGGACAAGTGCAGGTTTCTGTATTAGTAATATCATTCTGTTGGCTGTTTAAAGCAGGGACTTGATGGGGACAATCAGTAAGACCAATCAGGCTGTTGTAGAATTCTAGGTAATACAGAAAGGGGGCTCAGACCAGGGAATGACAATAGAGGTGACAAATTGGTAACAAATTCAAGAAATATAGGTTATAAGATTGTTAGGAATTAGGTGTTAAGGTTGAGTTAAGGCTGAATCAAGGATGATGCTTAGGTCTCTTGATTGGGTATCTGTGGTGGTGCCATCAATAGAGAGAGCAATTGAGTTCAGGGGTAGAGGCTGGTGGGATAAATTAGGGTATGTAGAAGGTAAGGTATTAAGTTTGGTGCAAATTGAAGTTAAGGTGCCTGTGAAATATCCAGTTAGACACATGAATGTAAAGCTTGAGGGTATAAATGTAGAAGTTAATAGAGTAGATGACCAAACCATGAGAGTGTGGATGAGTTCATCTAATGATAGTATGTTGAGAGGGCATTTTAAAAAGCAAGTTAAAGAAGAGAAGTCCCTGTGGGGGAGACAGTGAAGGAATGGTCCCAGGATGTGGGAGGAGAACTGTGGTAGTAAAGTGCCCTAGAAACAAAAGGAGCAGAGAGTTTCCAGGATTGATGAAATCAAACCCAGCAGAGAAAGACTAGACAATGTCCATTGGATTGGCAAAGAGAAATGGATGATGACTTGGAAGAGAACAGTTTCAAAAGAGTGATGGGGGTAAATTACTGTGGTCCTAGGAGTGAGTGGAAGGTAAAAAAGTAGAGGGAAAGTGAGTTTTTCTCTTAAGCCATTATGATCAGAGTTTAAGTTTTCTTAGTCAGGGAAGTTCTGAGTGATGACAAGGTTGAGGGTATTCATTATGACTAAGTGAAGTAAAGAGAAAGTCACATTTATTGGGTTTGACAGGTACAGGATTTGTGGATCTGGTCACCTACATGGGACTTTGAAATGATCCTAGATAATGATGAGGCCTGGGGAGGACAGAGCTGAGTCAGGTGCTAAAATCTTCAGGAAATAAGTGAGTTACCTGGAGGCTTACAGATTACAAAAACAAAGGAGTAGAAGGACATATAGCCAGATGACATAAGCTTTAAAGGAGCCAAGGTTTACATAAATATGGAAGGACAGTATCCTAGATGTAGGAATGAGGAGTGAGGAATCTGATGACCCAATTCCCAAACCTGAGGTGGAGTGATAGGAGAGTAACGGTATCTAGTAGGGAAGCAGGGTGCTTGGGTTTTAGTTAAGGCCCAAGGCTGCAGGGAATAGTCTGGGAAGTAGGCAGGATATTGTCAAGTATCGGCCCTAATCATGGAATAGAAGTTCTAGCAGGTACAGTGAGAGGTAAGAGAGGGAAGGAATAAAGAAGAGCAAGGTCAGGGAGAGGAAGCCTGAGCAATTTGGGGATGAGAATATAAAAAGAGAGTAGAATTTTTTGATATCTGACAAGGATATGAAGTGTGGCAGAATTAACTGGCCTCAAGATTTCAATAAATCTTAAAGATAAAGTCGCCTTACATGTTTCACAGGCATCTAAAAATCAACTGATGACCACTCACCTGTTTCAATCAGGAATGTGTGGCTCCTGTGAGGTTGGTAGGCTTTTCCATGAGGCAACTCCATAATTATTCAAGATTTCAGCACTGGACAGAGAGTTAAGAGACTGGGATTTAGTCCTAGCTCTGCCTCTCGCCTGCTTTGTGGTCTTGGGCAACTCACTTAACCTTTTAAGGCCGCATTTTCTTCATATTTAGAGTGAAAGAGCAAGCCAAATGGTCTCTGAAATGGTAGATTGATTCCATTTGTTCTCTAGTTTTCTTCTATTAAATGTGGTGCTGATGGCACCATTGTGGCACCACAACAACACTCGATCTCACTCTAATCATCAAGGTGGACCACTTTTAGGCATAGCCACATTCATGTACATCCAGAAATGCCTGATCTCATTTTACCCCATCTATGACACTCGGGAAGTACTGTGTCCTCAGAGCTTAAACAGGGATTTCATGAGTGTTCTGCTCACTGGACTTCAAAGATAGCCCTTCAGCCAGCCAACCTTCCTTGACTGTCATTCTGTTCATTTGCTTTTTGTCTCATCCTTTTCTTTGGTATGGTGAGCTTTATCATCCAAAGATCTTTAAAGTGGTTTTATAACTAAAGGCAAGATGTATTTATAAGTGAAGGAAAATGCATCGTCTCATTGTTTGGAACACCTTTGTTAAGAAATATGGCACGTGTAGTGGAAAGATCATGGAGTTGGGAACCAGGTGGCCTGGGTTCAGTACATCTGTGACCTAGCTCATAGATAGTTGGTAATTTGGTAAAGGGCAATGATATTTAGAAAAGTATTTGCTCACGTTTGATGGGGCATCTGTTGTGTTTGCCTACATTTGGGTTTGTGTGAGTCTCGGTGAACATAATTATAAATGAGTATGTGTTCAGGGATGTTTACTTGAACATGTCTTTGTGGATGAAGAGAGGAGAGAAGGCAAACCTATTCTATTTTAGCTTTTGTTCTCTTGTTCTTATGTTTCCTGGCAACAGTAACTTCAATAAAAGAGATCTCTCTAAGCCTAATGGGATAACTAAAGAATGAAAGAAGAGAGAATATAAATAGCACTGAGAACCAACATGGATTTTTGTTAGGTGTTCTCAGAGTTGCTAGACTCAGTAATTGGGTTTTCTTGTGACTTTTAATTGCTTTACTTTGAAAAATAGGGTAAAATAAAATCAAACAGATAAGACAGCCAAGCTCTAGAACTGAAAAATGTGACTCTATATATGTGAATTGAAGAAATAACCCCTCCTTCCTCATTCTAAGACCAACTCAATGGGGCAAAAGATACTGTAGAACATTTTTTCTTTGAGTATCTCTCTGGCCACTGCAAAAATTTCTTGCCAGATTGTAAGCTAAGAAACATGCTAGTTTTCATGAGATACAAGATAGGCCATTCTAGAATAATAGCAATAGAAATCAATAGAAACATCATTATACCTCAAACATTGGAAAAGTTA
Organism: Eidolon dupreanum; assembly: GCA_028627145.1. Lineage (NCBI taxonomy): Eukaryota > Metazoa > Chordata > Mammalia > Chiroptera > Pteropodidae > Eidolon > Eidolon dupreanum. Next base: position 55,780,315 of record CM053509.1, read on the forward strand.
AAACATCATTTTGAGAACTGCAGTCCACACTGTTCTAGTAATATTCAGAAGATGAGAGAGAAGGTGTGTGAAATCCAGTTTTCTTGGGCTTGGATTCCTTTTGCGCAAGAGGGTGCTAATGAGATTTCCTAAGTTCAACAGGAAAAGAGATTCCTACAATTCTCTCTTAATGGAATGTGGCATCTGTTAATTTATTTTACGTGTTTAATATCAATTTTGAATGCATGTTAGTACAATCATGAAAGGGGTCAGTTATAGGTGTATGAAAACTGGAGTATTACTCCTTTAAAAAGTTGAACTTTGGGAGGAATATAGAATAGATTCAAGTATCTACAGAAAATACACACCAGATGGATCAGTTGGTGGCACTTGAAGGTTGTATGTGTATGTGTGAGAAACTTTTTTGAGTTAAGCAAGATGATAATGCGACTAAATTTTTATCATACTTATTAGTTTTGAAAATATTTTCAAATTATTTTTTTAACAGACCCATTATGTAAAGCAGATTGGCATCATAATCTCATTTTATATGAGAAGAAATTGATAGTCAGGATTTGACTAAGCTCATAAAGTTGGAGAGTTGTCTGAGAATCTGCTGACTCTTGATCCAGTGGTCTTCCTAATACACTAGGACCGCCTCCCCATCCAGGTGAAAATCTCCATATAACTTTGGACTGCCCCCAAACTTAAATTCTCCCTCAGTATCTGTGGGAGATTTGTTCTAGGACCCTTGTGGATACCAAAACCCACAGATGCTTGTGTTCCTATGTAAAATGGAATAGATCATGCATACAGTCATCCCTCTACATCAGCAGACTCCCAACCATGGGCTGAAAACAGTACAGGTATTTATTGCGGAGCCATGCAGTTCAAACCTGTGTTGTTCAAGGATCAACTGTATAGAACCAAAAAGCTCAATATTTACGAAAGAGTCCACTTTGTGTGTGAGAGCATATGCATTTCTTCCCTGAATGCCTTTAAAATGTCAGCTCTAAGAGTGATATGAAAATAGTTGTCCATCTAATGTGTATTCTGCAAAGACAAATATTTCTCTGAAAATGAACTTTACCAAACAAATTATGATACTTTTGTAGTTAAAGAAACAATAAACAGTGAAATATATATTGTCATGGTAGTCTAAGATGTTTTCAGAAATGGTTGCTTTTACTTTTATCAGGCTCGAAAGGGAGGTAGCACTTCTTATATTAAGGAATTTTAAAACTCCTGACTTTGATAGGTAGAAACAAAGCCACACTTCCTAACAGAAGTGAGTCAGCTCTACTTGTTACCAACAGATGGCGGCATTGGTCGTACACTGGCTTCCCTTTTCTGTTAGTCTATGGTAGACTCGTGTTTGCTAGGGTTGTACTTAATTTGGAGAGGTTTTATAAATGTCATTAACCTCACATAATATATGAAGGTGGTAGGAAGCATTCTGTTACTTCAATTCTTATTGGTTCTTAAGAAAGTGAAGGTGATAAAAGGTGAAAAGATGATGAATTCTGTAAGTCTGCAAGAGAAAGAGAGAACTCATTTGATACCAGAATGTTTCTGAAGGACAAACTGTAAATCGGGTAACACATGCCCTATGCAGTTAACAATACACACAAGAATGAAAGAAGAGATTAAGGAAATGGAAAATTTTGGGTCAGTCAGTTTTAAAAATGGATGCCAATTAGCCTAATATTAATTTAGGAGACGGTGAGGAGAAAGCTTGATCTGGTGAAATGGATGGTGGTATCATAGTCTTTAGGGCTGTTCTTATCAGCAGATCATCCACATATGCACACGAGGAGTCACTGATGAGTGCCTAATGTCATTCCTGAGGGGTGCCAACTCGGGGAGTCATTAAGGAAGGGTATTATTACTACTACAGGTAAGAGTTAAGAAGAAGATGCCCAATTCTAAGGAAGATCTGTGAAAAGAAGAGAAAGATGACTTGTGTTAAAGCTTTGAAGTATCACCCACCTATTTGGTTGAAACACATTTAGACTGCAAACTTAAATAAGTCGCTTGGGACTTATGAATAACCTCATGGGACCTAACCTTTATATAGTAAACTTTGATGTTGTTAGGTTTTAGGAAAAACATGGCTGTTTGATTTCACAGATTTCATTTTACTCAGTAATGTTAACATCTGGCCTGGAAAATCTTTAATTAGGACCACTAACAGAGAGCAAATTTTATCAGTTTAAATATCACCATCTTGCTTTGCACATTTCTGCTTGGTGATAAAGATGTGGGTAATAAATAGGTTGGCCAAAAGGAGAACCAAGAAGAGTATTAAAGGAAAAGAAAATGACCTGAATGGCACTGGTGGGGGTTGGTTGGCTGGCTGGTGATGGTGCAGGGTACTGAAAGAAAATGTATCCCACATGGTTCGTCTGCTTGGAGATAAATCTTCCATCGAAAGTCCATTAAGTGAGAAGAACTTTGGTACGTAGCTGGTTCATTTCTCATAGAGTGAAGTGCTAATGTACAAGGTAAGGTCACCTATGAGACTCACCAATTCAGTAGCTTTGCATTTGCTGGAGCTACAGTTGGAGTTTCAGTCCTATTCTGTTGTCATCTGGGGAGTGAGTGACACTTTCACCTGCAGACATCTGGACCAGAAATCTTTTAGTCATTACTTGATTTCTTTCTCTTCCTCATCCCCAAATCTAATCTGGCACAAAGTCTAATTGATTCTAACCCCAAAATATTTTCCATGTTACTTGCCACTGACCTAGTTCAGACCTTTCCACCTTGGATGAAATGGAATAAAAACTTGGGCTCAGGAGTCAGACCTGATTTGGGAACCTGATATCACTACCCACTCACTTTATGTCTCTGGGTAAGTGACTTCTCTAAGCCTCATCTTTCTTAGAAAATGAGGTTAGTACAAGTATCTACCTTGTGAGGTTGACTTGAATATTAAATGAGGTAATACAAATATAGTGCTTGGATAAGTGTTAGGTAATAGAATCTGTATTGTTATAATGGACTCCCAACTGGTTTCCATCTCTCTGATTTTTTGCTTCTACAAACCATTTTCTTACTATTGTCAGAGTTATTTTCTTAAAGCACTGTTTGGATTCCGTTACTCTCATGATTAAACATACACACACACACATACCTTCACACAGTAGTGGCAACAACAAAAGTCCTTTCCTGACATTTCATTACCTATCTGAAGTTTGTCTGTTGTGACCTCTTATACTTGGGTCCCATCCTACCTTGCCACCTTCATGTCGTATCGTGCCTACTTGTCAGCCTGTGTTTCCCCTTCTAGTACTTCTTACTCTCTCTACGTCTATCATACACTTTTAGCTTTCTCTCTGCCTTTGGCTGCATCCTTCTTGAGTTTTGAAGGAATGTTCCATTTGTCCTCATCTACTTATTCTTCAAGGCCCACCAAGTCAGTCGTCATACCTTCTTCCTTCTCTCACATGTTTATATCTCTAGCATACAAGTCATTTCTACCTGCCTTAAAAGAGTTTACCTAATTGTTTTCATGCCTCTGCCACCATCACATTCTAACGTTGGGAATCTTTCCTTTCTCCATGGATCCTAATGGAGGAGACTGCATATTTGCAAGTGCTCAGGAAATAAATAAATTTTATCCATCTGAATTGGATAAAATAATTATAGCTTTATTAGCCCTTGCCCATTTGATAGCGGTCTCAATTGCAGTGCTAATCCAGTGTTTAATTGAGTGTTCTTCCATTTTCACTTTTGGGGCACTCATAGGGATCAGTACATAGATGGTATTGATATTAGATTAACGTAGGTGCTTTGAATTCAAAGCACAATAGGTTAGATTCCTAGGTAGGTTGACTTTTTGGTTGCTAGGAAATTGTGTAATAAAAAGATGTCACTCCACCAGACATTGGACATCTGAATAGATGGAAAAGAGTTTATGTAGATACTCTTGAGATGAAGGGAAAGGACTCTGAATTCATTGAGAGAAGCTTAGAGAAGGGTTTTGAAGCATTTATTCAGAGAGCAATGAGGAACCACAGTTGAGTGTTAGGGAGGGGATAAGTCAAGGTGACAATCGAGGAAGGTCACTTTAGTATGTGGTGGGCACTGCCTGTTGTATACTGATCTGTTAAAGGCAGTGAGATCTGCATTGAGGGAGGAAGACTGCATTGTATATGTACAGAAATGCCTTGCAGTGAAACTTATTTCTATATCACTACTTTTGATCTTACCTTGGTAGTAAGAGATGGAAGAATATTAAAAAGAATGGCTTATTAGTTCTCACTTTTTCTTTATAGAAGCTCCCTACTCTTTGATATCATGCCAGGTAAGAACTATAAAAGAAACATCTCAAAATTATTTTTTGACCAATGCATTAGACCCTAATTTAGTGTCCTTCATCTTGTATGGGCCACTGACTGGTTGAGAATCTGATGCAAGTCACGGACCCATTTTTTTGTTAAGTGCATGTGTTTATGTGGGCTCTAAAATTTTCATATAATTTCAGCTAGTATATTGATCTTCCTCAAGTCTATCCATGTAACCCCTTGTTCAAATTCCCTATTTGCCAATTGTATTGGTTTTCCATTATGGCATAACAAGTTATCATATACATAGTGACTTAAAACAACACAAAATTATTATCTCATAGCTTCTGTGGGTCAGGAGTCTGGACACACGTTAGCTGAGTCCTCTGCTCAGGGTCTCACCAGTCTGAAATCAAGATGTCAGCTGTGGCTGTGATCTCATCTGAGGCTTGGGGTCCTCTTCTAAACTCATTCAGGTTATTGGCAGAATTCATGTTTTTGCAGTTATAGTATAGAGGTCCCCATTTTCTTACTGGCTATCACCTGAGAGTCGCTATAAGCTCCTAAAGGCCACCCTCAGATCATAGCAATATGGCTGTCTCACAACACGTCAGCTTACTTCTTTGCAGTCAGCAGGAGAATCTTAGTTCAGTCAGTTATGATAGAGTTTTATAAATTATGTAATGAGTCAAGGGAGTGACATCCCATCATGTTCACAGGCCCCACCCATTCTCAAGGGCAGAGGATTATATGGGGTGTGGAATGTTGAGGTCATTTTAGAATTCTGCTTACCACACCAACTCTCCATTTTGTTAGCTTTCTAGTTTTGGTGTTATGATAAACTGATAAGTTGAGAAAAGTTGTGAGATGTCACAAATAATATATTATTAATAAAGTACTGGGCTTTACCATTTTTTCTTAATAAGAGCAGATTCATGGTTATCCCTGAAATGATGTCATTCCCCTTCATTGGCTCTCTTGAAAGAAATAAAAGTGGATGGAATTACTTCAGTCCTCTGTGGTTGGCTGAATAATGGCCCCTAAGATATCCACATCCTAATCCTTGGAACATATGAATGTTAGCTTAGATGACAAAAGAGATTTTACAGATGTGATTAAATTAGGGTCTCAAGATTTTTCTGGGATTATCGGGGTGGAGCCTAAATTTAAGAAGGTAGAGAGAGATTTGACTATAGAAGGAGATGTGACAATGGAAGCAGGAGGTTGGAGTGACATGAGCCAAAGAATGCAGCAAACTCCAGAAGCTGGGAAGGCAAGGAAGCAGAGCTTCTGAAGGAATCAGTCCTGCTGACACCTTAACTTTAGTCCAGCGAAATGGATTTTGGACTTCTGGCCTCCAGGACTGTAAGAGAATAAATCTGTGTTGTTTTAAGCTGCTAAATTTGTTTCAGCAGTCCTAGGAAGCGAATATGCTCTCTAATAACTACAAAATTCTAGATACACTAGTATAACATCATCACCCCACACATTTAGACATCTATAATGTCCATATATGTATTTTACAATGTACTCAGACTTTTGGAGGCAAAGTTGGAAGAGGTGATGGAAAATATCTCTGAGAATAAAATATGTTTGGGATGAAGAATTAATATTATGCTGTTGCAGGGAGGCTGTGGGCCTTTGAACAAAAATCTATCATGGTAATCAAAAGTAATAATAAGGAAGAGATTAAGAGAGAAAAATGCTGGAGGAAATGAAGATGAAGGGAAGAGGGAAGAAGAAAGACGGGACTGAAAAGTCCAATTTGGCAGTGCAGACTTGCTCTTTAAATAGGCTATGACAAGTGGCTTCTGTTTGGGAGGATTGATAGCTCACAGCTGGACCTCTGGGAGCCAAGAGACCTGCCAGAGGTTAACATCATTATACAACTATTCTCCATAGCTCTGCAGGGTTGTCACATGAGCAGCTTGCCACAGCCTCTCATGGCTTCAGCTGCTGGGTGTCTGGGATTCCTGGTCCAAGAATCTCTACTTTCCTTTTAAGCACTTTACAATGGAAAAAGTATTGAGTGTTTTACATTTCACCAAACCTAAGTATTTTTCAAAATATCTGTGATGGGCTCTTATTTGAAGTAAAATTATGGGACTTAAAACTGCAAAATATAAAGCTCGTGAAGGGTTCTTTAACTTTTTGTTTTTTACTTGCAAAAAAATAAACGTGTGAGGTGAAGGGCAGTGCTGCTACCTGAAGGAAATGAAGAGGGGAGTGTAGGCACAGGGTTTTTGGAACCTTAGATGTCTCAGAAAATGTTCTGCAGGGCTAAGGTTCTGATTTGAGGAATACTTATTTCAGTAGCAAGCCCATTTCCCCATTTCCGATATATTCAGACCCACTTATGAAGCTGTACTTGGTATATTTTTTTACTTTCTGTTCTGTTCCATTGTTTGTTTGGTGTTTTTTTTTTGTTGTTGTTTTTGTTTTTGTTTTTGTTTTCATCCATGCTCAGTACCATTGCTTTAATCAAAGAAGCTTCATGGGTTTTAATAGCGGTAGGCCTAGTTCCCCCATATTGCTCTTTTTAAAAGAGTTTTCCTAATTGTTATGGATTGATCATTCTTTTTGTAAGACATTTAACATCAATGTATCAATATTTCAAAGTAAAATAAACTTGCTGATTTTATTATTGGATTCACATTAAGTTTATACATTAACTTGAAACAAGCTGATTTCTTTATGACGAATAGTCCTGGATAAAAGCAAGCGATGTCTCTTCATTTGTTCAAGTTTTGGTTCAAAATTTTCAAAGATCTTTGAAAATTGAAACAAATAATGGCAACATTTTCAATGATTAAAATTTTAATTTGGCAATTGAGGCTTTATTTATCTCCTTTCAAGAACAGACATAGATATCAGAAATCTTTTTCAGATGTGGCAAAACTTATCAGTTCTCATTTCATGGTCACAAAAAATATTTCAGTGCCTTTATTGATATTGAATAAACATAAACAAATGTGAATTTTTACCACAACAACTGCTACATGTACTTGAAGACCAGATGAGTTATTTATAGAATTGTTGCAAATGTGTGACTTGCAACTAATCAGAAAAGATTCTTAGAATCTGTTTGATTTTCACCTCTGTGATTTTTTATTCATATGAGCCAGGTCACATGACAGCAGACTTATTAATGAGTCTGCTTTTCTGAACAGGGAGAACTTTGTCACTAATATCATCAGGTAAGGTATCATGTTTAAAAGTTCTTACCTTATATTCTCATAGGAAAAACTTTTTACGTTTTAGCAAAATGACTAATAAAATATGAACTTTTGACCAGTTTTTTTTAGCTTTGGTTTTAGATTGTGTTATGAAAATTTACATTAAAAAAATATGAACAAAACCCTCAAACAAAAGATGGAAATAATATGGAAATAAGCTTAATTTCAGATTGTGTGAATGTGTTTGAAGGAGGTTACCTGCGCTGTTTCTAAAAGCAGGGGTGTGTTTCCCAAAGAACCAGGAGCCATAAGTGTTGAATAAAGGGGACAAGGACAGTCTAAAAACATTGAGAATCAAACCGGGAGAAGGGAATTCTCACTCTAATTGCAGAAGCAGGGCTAGAAACAGGGACTAAGCCAAGAAAATCAGCAGTTAATAAGACAGCCTGTCTTCGTATATTTCGGCTGTTATAACAGCCATAGACTGGATGATTTATACACAACAGAAATTTATTTCGCAGTTCTGGTAGATGAGAAGTCCAGGATCAAGTTGTAGAAGATTTAGTGTCTGGTGAGGGCTCACTTCCTGGTTTAGAGACAGCCATATTCTTCTTGTAACCTCACATGGTGGAAGGGACCATGGAGTTCTATGGGTTTCTTGTGCAAGGGCACTAATCCTATTCATGAGGGCTCCACCCTCATGGCCTAATCACTTCCCAAAGGCCACACCTCCAAATACCATCATATTAGGGATTAGGTTTCAACATATGGATTTGGGAGGGTCACAAACATTCAGTCTATAGAACAGCCATGGTGAGCTTCTAAAGCGTTCCCAGGAGAGAAGAGGATCCTAAACAATTACTTAGAACAGAGGGAAAATGCCCAAAGGCCCCATCTATGGTACTTGACTGAGTATGTCATACTGTTAAAAGCATAAGGTTTGGGCTAATAGTTCTACATTTAATCTAAAGATCTGGAACAGTCATCTTGTTAAGATTTGACATGCTGTTACAATTTCTTTTGTGAAACATATCTTTAACATTTTTTTTAATGAGAAA